>JAYKAV010001445.1:2132665-2193625 GCA_035582835.1 Phoebastria nigripes | reverse complement strand
GCGCCCCCTGCCGCCCCGGAGGGGCGCCGGGCACCCGCCGGGAGGGGGCATGCGCCAGGCGACGCGCATGCGCGTTGCGACAGGCGCGAACATACGGCCGGCGCCTGGGCGTCGTGCGGGCCGCCCGCCGGGTCCGTGCCTGTGTTTATCATATCTGTCTATATGTGTGTATACGTGCGTGCGCGCGCGCATACCCGTGCACCACGGTGTCTGGCACGGGTAGCAGCCAGGCCGAGCCTCCTCGGGAGCCCCCCACGGCTCCGCTCTTCTCCTCAGCCGTCGCGCCAGGGTTCCTGTCAGAGGCGGCTCCCCCCGCGTTTAGGCCGTTCGGGAGCTTTGACGATGTCAAGGAAAAAAGCAGCGGTTGTGTGCAGCCGAATTACAGATTCCCTTGACTGAATTGGCAAAGGTTGGTTTTCAGTGCTGGCTGGTACGAGTTTATGGGTTAAGGAGCGACCACGGCCTGTGGGCACAGGAGAACCCGGACGCGTCTCCTGCGCAGCCGGAGCCGGGACAAAAGGCCCGTGGGTCTGAGAGGAGACGGGGCACGAGCGGAGGCTGCGGCGGGCTGGGGGTGCTTCGGGCCGCTCCCTGTGCCCCCGCTCTACACACCCTCGCCCTCCTGCTCGGAGGGAGGGAGGGAGGGAAGGCGTCCCAGCACCGGCACCTCCCCCGGAGCAGGGTCAGCTGCCACCCCGTGCGGGCCGGGGAACGCCCGGGCTCTTGCCGACAGTCAGGAGCACCTTTGCGGACGTGGGCCCCGACAGCGGGCTGGCTTTCGCCCATCTCCCGGCAGGGCCACCCCGTCCCGGCACGAGTGAGTCACCGCGGCCGAGAAGTTGGGCAGCTTCCCTGGGCCACCTCCCCGCTGCCCGGCGAGGACCCGGACGCCCTTCCGCAGCGGGCAGCCCCGCGGGCCGGGCCGGGCTGCGTGCGGCTCGGCGCGTAGCCGGCGGCGGCCGCGCCCCCGGCGAGGGGCGGTGCGCGGCGCGGCTTCTTCAGCCGGCGGCGGCGGCGCTGGCGCGGTGAGATGGCGGCGGGCAGCGGGCTGCTGCTGCGGGCGCTGGGACTCGCGGTCCTGCTACTGCCGGTGGTGCCCCGCGGGTCGCCCGGCGCGGCGGAGCGACGCTGCTTCTGCCAGGTGGGCTCTGCCGGGGGGACGGGATGGGACAGGGCGGGGGGCGGCGGCACTCTGCCTGGGGCTGGGGCTTCTGCCGCGCGGGGGATACGGACCGTCCCGTGAGCACCGCTGGGTGCAAGTGCCTCAGTGCCTCGACTCCTYTCCGAGCATCGGAAAGCCTGCTGGGAGGTGCCTAGAGCAAAGGGACTGGGAGGGTGACTTCGGCCCGCTGAGCAGCCATGCCCTCATCCTTGCCTTCTTAACTGTATTCTCTCCCCACCCCTAGCAGGAAAGGTGAGTGTTTCAGCTAGGGGAGCAGTTCTTCCCTAACCACCCAGGTGCCTCTTGTCGGATGTTTCAGGGATGTGTGTTACTATAACGTCTGGGAGCTGCCTCATCCCCTCTCCTGCAGGTCTGCCTTGCTGTTCCTCCCGACTCCGCTGTCCAGGAGAGAGTGTGGCTGCAGCAGGCACCTGCTACCCTACCCTGCCATGCCCAGGGTGAGCTGGGCTGCCCCACTCATTAAAGCTCTTTCAGGGTTAATTCCCCTTGCTGATACGCCAGGTGTGTTACCACCTGGCACTTGGTGCACCTTCTGTTGATGTACAGCAATGAGAGAACTGGGTATAGTCAACCAAGAGATCAGACGAAGCAGCTGGATTTGGGGGAATGATCACTGTGCAGTTTCCTTTTGACTTAGCTTTGCACAAGCGCGTTTGCAAGATCAAGGAATGAAGATGGTAGAATGCATTTAGTGCTTTATTTTTGTTGCCTTTTAAAAAAAGGAAGCTATTGTAGAGCCTCCTCTTGCTGTATTAAAAATCCAGTACTTAATTGTGAGTCAGAAATTGAGAGTGGAGAAAGGAAAATGCAATTGTGCACTTGGCTTTGCCTTCTGGGTGGCTCTTGACAGTTTCACGTGGAAATGGTAAATATAAGCTATGCTGATAAAGAATTGAAAATTACGCATTTCGATTCTCTATAGGGTTTTTGCTTGTACGCTTCCTGTTTTAACAGTCAAGTTTGTCTCCTAAGGATGGAAGTCTGAGTCAGGATTGTGGTATGGGATAAGAAGCCCTAACCACTAAATGAACTGGCATTCTGGCATAGTAATGGCTTGCAAGCTTTTTTCCTTGGGTAGGAGGAACTAGCATTGTACTTCGTACACTCTTGGTTTGTTGCAACGCGCTTCTTGTTTATGGAGTAGCGTATGCTTTGGTTTAGTTTTCAGTACAAATATTCAGGTTCAAGATTTTTCCGGAATTTATTGCCTTTGGGAAAGTGTGTTATGTGGGGCAGCATTTCTCAGCCTTGCTAACCACTTAACCTTTTAAAAACACACCCAAGGGCTGCCTCATCTTTTTGTAAAAAATAATCTGCTGATCATCTTGTGCAGAACTGGCCTGGTGGTTTTTACTTACCACCAAATAAAATACAGGGCAAGCCTGAAATGGTATGTTTTACCCTCCTTTGTTTATATACTTGAAGGCCTGGGTATAGCTTTTGGTTTCCTCCTGTAAACCGTCTCTTGCTGTCTCACGGGCTTGTTAGATTAAGAAACTTTGACATAGGGTGAATGGAAGAGCTTTGACTTGTCCRTCAGCCCATGTTGGGACAGTTGACAAGGGCTGCTTTTGAGAGCGCTTGCTATAGCAATATTTCAAACACTGACTTAAGCAGACTGTGATTCTGGAATGGGCATTGCGCTCCTGTCTGTACTGCTAAGAGCAATGCCTCACCTGCTTTTTTTGACTGTTATTTTAGCTCTTCATTTACTTAGAGGGGTTGCTAACCAGTCCTGAAACTTTTATTAGAAACGTCCATCTGTTACTAAAACCACTTAAGTTTCACATACTGTTTCTGCTTTCCAATCTGTCTCATTAGTGCTGACTAGCATTTCGATATCGGAGTTCCCTCGAACTTTACAGGCAGCTCGTCCCCCACCCAGATATTCCTGTTTGCATTAATGCTTTAGTCAGCCATGAATCAATTCTCCATATTCCTAGCAATTACTGCTCATTCGCTGTTTACAGACTGATGTAGCTGCATTAAGCTGATGTGCTGCAGGTGTTTGGCATACTGGGATTTTGACTAGGTTTCCGGTCTGGCAGAGGGCTGGTTTCCTTCGGGGGCGTTTCTGTGACCAGTACGCTGTCATTAGGGATGAGTCCAGGCACTGAGAGTTACCTCATTGTTACCTGAACAGACTTTCAAGCCACTCTTGCATTCTTGTTGAATTGGTGTTCACCCAACAGCCTTCGGGGTAGGAATTCATACCTAGCGCAGTTCCCAATCTCTGTGGGGTGGCTCAGGAGGTAGCTTCCAAGTGCAGAGCAGCTGTAGATCCTTCTTTGCTAGCAGATGCTTGGAGGTGCCATCTGACAGCACTTCAGCCTCTGTGGTTTAACCCCATCCTGAGGCTCCCGTGTGAGGTTTGCTTCTGTGTGAGCTCTGGAAGCCCCAGTCCTTKTTTTCTGGGCAAAAGATGGGGGAGAAAGCACCTGGGCCAGCATATACTGCTTCCAGGGCAGATGATGGGTATGACTGTCCTCACCTGGCTGCCAGCTACTTGCTCCAAGTGCGCTGGCAAGGATGAAAGGGAGACCTAGCTGGACTGAGTGCCACAGGCAGGCAGAGCCACAGATCACTTGTGCAGGGTGACTGCAAGGAAGCTTCTGCTGGGACAGCAGGGAAAGCATCAGCTTGCCATCAGCCTGGGGCTGGTGTGGCTTGTCTAGAAAGCAGGCAGCTGCCAGTGAAGTTGGTACAGGCTAAAAGCAACTCCTCAGCCACTGTAGTATTCCCTTCCCTGTGCCCTATTGTAGCTGCAAGTGGGAGATGTAGAAAAGAGTTTGCCTTCTTTCCTGCCCAGCTGTGCAGTAGATGGTGGTGTATGGGTCTGGGACGGAGCCCGTAGAAAGAGAAGAAAGCCCTAAATCCACTGCCCAGGGGACATTTCTGTGACACTGGGGGAAGCAGAAAGAGGTGGGGAGAGACAGACCAGCAGCGCAGGGGCGAGCAGACTGACAGGAGCCTGGGATGGAGGTAAAGGAAGATGAAGCAAAGGCCAAACCCAAGGATTATGCAGAGTCCACGTGTGGCGGTGTTTCAACCTGTGTTGTGCACGCAAGGCGGGTACGTCGGTGTTAAGGGATTGAGAGCGGCTATTGCGGAGGGCCAGCCGAATGCCTTCCTCGGTGCTTACTCAGCAGCCGGAGCCACTTGCATGGCGTCTGTCCCGGCGGCTCCGTTGCATCTCTTCCCACTGGGCAAACCCAACCCTGCCCATCGGTCTCCTGCCAGGATCTCACACCCCTGCTGGGTGGAACACAACCCATCGCTGCCGCTCAGCTCGATGATTCACAGATGCCAGCAAGCACATGGCACATGTTTGGGACTGGATCAATGTATGTTTCATCTTAAACAACTCTTCTAATTATTACAGGCTGAAGATGTAGATAAATATTTTGGGGAGGTGGGGGGAAAGTGTTTTAAGGCACCACCTATTGCAGGGCATGTTTGACACATGCTGTAGCTCAACTGCTCTGACAGCAGGAATTGAAGTCCAAAACAAGTGAGTCTCTGGCTGCATACAGGGCTGAAAGAAACAGGTTCTGGGGTGGCAGGTGGTCATGGAGCAAGAGGGAACTTCTGGGATGACCGTGCCCTGCCAAGTGGTCTGATGCTGCCCGCTTCCCTGTGTCTTAAAGCGGGTCAGTGCTGTTGGGTGGTAGCATCACAGGGGCTTTCATCTTGGTCTCTGAGGAGACTTGGCTCTTGATGCTCTCTTCTGTATTCCTTTGGCTGTGAACGTTGGTAGGTTGGGCACATACAGGCGGTGTCACCAGGCCTGGCTGAGCTTTTTTTTTCAGCAGCCTGGTGGCTTAGGAGGCAGAGCAGGAAGGTAAGCAGGCCAGCGATACCTTATTAGCCATGTACAGGCTAGGGAAATTGCCCATTTCTGCACAGTCTGACTGAAATCCTTGGAGGAAGAAGGAGTTTTCCTTCTGACTTGAGCAGACCTCGGGTTTTCCCCAGCGCTTCCCCTTTGCCCGTGCTGCCCCCATAGGCACGTTCTTGGTGGCATTGTGGCTGATCTTCCCAACAGTGCTTTTCTAAACCGAGCAGTGGATATTTGGAGATCTCCAAAGCATGACTCCTATCTACTCCTGAGTATTGTGGGAGCATCTGCAGTGCTTCACCCTGGGTTATTTTCAGGATGATGTTTTGCCAGGTTGGTTCTGGCTTGAATTGGTCGCTAGATGTAGTGAAGACAGGCCTGGCGCAAATGGTATATGCTGTTTCAGTTGAGGGCCGGCTGGGTGCTCTGATGTTASCTCTTACAGGGATGTCATTCCCTTGGAGTGACATGTTTGTCTAGCATGGGTACAGAGAGCAGCTGAAGATTATCCACAAATCTTTTTGTAGGCCACTTTTAGACCCAATCTATAAGCTACCTGCCTCAAAAGATGCCAAGTTTCTAGGAAATAAAAAAATGTGTTTCATTGGTTTTTTTTGTTGTGGTTTGTTTGTTGTTGGTTTTGCTGGTTTTTGTTTGGTTTGGTGGTGGTGTTTTGTTTTTTTTTTAAATTTTGAAACAGCTTTAAATTGGGTAACTAGATTAGCAAATCGCTGCTGTTTTTTTACAGGGGTGATTCAGGCTAGTGGAAAGCTTAATTGCTATGCTGTTAATCTTCATTACCATGCAAAATGCATGGCTGAATACGGTACATCTGTGAGGATGAGGCGGTGGGCTTCAGTGTGAACACAAGAAATAGAAGTGAGCTTCCAAATAAGGTGTCTTAACAAAAACTATTTGCTCAAGTGGAGTAGGGCATTCTGACAAGCTCTAATAGATTTCCCTTCGCTCCCCCTTASATCAGTGTGGCTGAGTCCAAAATATCAAAGTCCTCTTGAAAAAAGCTGTTTCCAAAATACTAATTCCTGCTATGGAGCAGTCCAGATCTAGAGCCTGGATTCCTTCCCGCTCTGTCCAGGGTGGCAGGAGGAAACGTGCACTTGCCTTACGTTGCTGTATGCTTAATCCAGGCTATTTTTCTCCCCCCTTCCCCATTTCGTATGACTGTGTGCTCTGAGGGCAAGTACTCCATTTCTGCCTTCCTCCTCAGAAGGAGGGCAGGGAGCTTCATTTCCACAGTAGTAATTATAATGGTTTTATTTAAGTTGATGTGTAGGTCTTACTGAATTATCTGAGGGCTCTCCGGAAATGCGTCAAGGCAGGTGGCTCATGTTTCTCACGTGGCTCTTTCTTTTCCCTCTGTACATAATAATATATTTTGCCCTTATTGTGAAGGTCGGAGTAGGAGTAGCACCTTTGTTTTGGAATCAGGGAGGCTTTTTCTTGAGGCTTGCAGGGTTTTACTCCCTTTCCTGGTTCTGACTGCTGAGATGCCTGTGACTTTGGTCATCTGCTGCCTTTCCTGCAAGAAGGGTGATACCTGCTTCTGTTTGCTGTCCCACAGTGTTCAGCAACCCTTAGGCTGGTTGAGTGCTTTAGAAGTAAGAAAAGGGGGAGCCCCTTAAAGACAATCCAGCACCTTCTTAGGTCTTGGGCATCCCCCATCTGCCTGTTTGTTCCTGGCCTCCCCTGGGGAGCTTTTATGCCACCACTCAGCAGTGCCCTCTGTCACACTTCACAGGAGCTGCCCATGCCGATGTTTCCAGGCTTATTCTGCTTGTCTCTGCTTCCAGCTTTCTTGTGCACAGAGAGAAGGCAGAGATTGGATGTAACCCCCTAGAACGGTAGTGTGGGGTACATTGTTTCTGTGCTGTCTGCTACCAGGATTTTGTAGGCTTTCTGGGACAGAAGTGGCAAGAGGGTTGCTCATCATGAACTGTGGCAAACATCCCATTCTTTGCTTCATAAATCAACAATACCTGTTTAAAACAACTGCCTTGGTCTTAAAACCCTGAATTTACCTGATACTGGGAAATGGCAGCTTGCCATGTGTTGTATTGTTACATCAACATCCAGGAAAAACCCCTGGCGTGCTGTTGAGAGTGAGTGAGTAGTAATACTTGATTTTGGCCAGGGTGATTTCCCCAAGTACTTGTCAGGGGGTGTGGGGGAAGCAAAACTACTTCCGAGTTGTGCAGCTTTGTCATCCAGACAGTAATCTACGTGTCAGAAAGCCATAGCTGAATTTGTGCTACTTTTTTTTTTTCTTTTTGTTTTTTTCTTCAGGGCTTGCACACAGCTTGTTGAGTTGTTCAGGATGATGCAAGAAGTATTGGCTTTCTACATCAGATTTAGAACAAATGTTTTCTTGCCAAATGGCTCTCTGAGGCGAGGAGAGAGACTGTTGCAGTTGCTGTGGTTCTGATTAAATCAAACAAATGGCTGCAGCGCAGTTGATTAACAACAAGGACTTTCTTTGAGTGCTGTAATCTTCGGTGGCATTATTGTTGCCTAACTGGTCCCTTACGCAAACGCCAGCTCTCACCTGTATGCCATCCTGCAGGAGTGACATACTGAGGCTGGTCTCAAAGGGGAACCTCAGCTGGCAGTGTGTATGGCTCGCAGCTGTTACAGCAGCCGATATCCAGTGTCTTGCTGGATTTGGCCCTGACGGAAACAGCTGTGATCTGTATAACTGTGTCTGATATATGTACAAGGACTGTGTGGTTTTTGTGTATGTGTGTGACACAGCCTAGTTGAATGTGTCTGTCATCTCTGCTTGTTAGAGATGGAAGCGTCCATCTGATGCCTRTTACTCAGACATCAGCAAATTCTAATATATCAACGTGTGTTAGAGGAAAAGTGTTCCCAAATAAAACTTCCTGTGCCCAAGCAACAAGTACAGGACACATCCTAAAGGATGCATCACAAGAAGTTCTCTGCCAATTCAGCACAGTCTGGTTTAATGTTGTTTAATTCTGGTTAAACTTAACTAATTGACTTGCTGGTAAAAGGAAAGAAAATTGTGAATTGTTTTATTGTCTGCAGTGTTAAAGTGGCTAAGTTGTTCATATTCGGTTGTTTGGGGTTTTTTTATCCAACAGGTTACTGGTCATTTAGATGACTGCACTTGTGATGTAGAAACCATTGATGCCTTCAACAACTACAAGCTTTTTCCTAGACTGAATGAACTTCTGGAAAGTGACTATTTTAGATACTACAAGGTAATTTTCTCATACAAGAATTGTATTTATTTTGGGTGCTGCTGGTTTTGTTTTGTTTGTTTGTTTGTTTTTAAAATCTTCCTTGAAGTTATTGCTGATCTTTTTAAAATCAGATACCTACATTTTAATCCTGATCTTTTAAGAATGCAGTCAGTAAGTGGGACTCTTCTATTATCAGGAGAATCYTAATGTGGTACAACATGCTTATAAGATGCACAATTTTAAAGATATTTTCTGATGCATTTGTCCCTCTTAAGAACTGAAGCGGTAGGCCAATGAAATGACTTCTTTTGCGGCTCAAAAATGTTGATGACCGGAGATCCACGTTGCATAACGAGAGTACTCATAGTGTCTCCCCATTGACATGGAAAGCCCGGTTTAATTACCAAACATTCAGGTGAATTGATGGCTGTTACTGTCAGACCATCGTCATTAAATGGATTCTGCTCCCATTCAGTGCGATTGCATGTATGTGACTAAATGTGGGGTTCRTTTGAGTGTGTTTGGGTTATGGGGCAGTATTTTACCTGCTGCATACAGGTACTGAACGGTGACTGTTGCCTGATTGTTTCTGCAGACAAAAGAAGTATTTACTCTTCTGTAAGAACAGTTTAAAAAGTTCCCAACTTCACTGCACTGCAAACTAGAACGGGCCCGTATATAAAATCACTGGGGTAGAGCTGCTTCTCCCTGCTCCCCCTCCCTACCAACCCCACAAAATCTTGTTAAATGTTAATTGTTTTGGAAGAATGATACTTGATACCAACTCACAGAAAAGAAAGACTAGGACTTGTTAAAGAAGTTAATGTCCTTTCCCCTTCCAGTGCTGGGATTTGTAACAGAAATACTAAGATTGGTCTGAATGAAGCATGAATGGAAATGTCTGTGTGTGAAAGCACCAGAACAAACAGCAAAGCAAGGATTGAAGGAATAACCTGTACTGATAACAAGGACATGAGTGATAGCAATCAATCTAGTTAACACCAAGGAATTATTTGTTCTCGTGAAGCCCAGAAGGCTTGCACACCGACAAGTCCAGAACACACATGACTTGACAGCAGAAGACCTGCGCTCTGGCCACAGGAGGATGGCAGCAAGGCTCCAGCACATCCTCTTCCTGCTCCTCTAACAGGGAGGAAGAAACAAAAGAAGGAAACAAAATCAACAAGGAGCAAACTTCCCCTAAGATTCATGGAGAACGAAGTGAGAAATATTCCAAGGCCAAAGATTGCCCCATAGTAACTGTTGGCTCCTAAAGGGTACAAACCACCTGGCCAAAACCCAGTTTGTCATTGCTCAACAGGAGCCTCAGGATGTGATCAGGAATTGGTGGCCTATGTGTCCTGTCTTCTGTGTTACCGCAAACAGTCCTGGCCAGGCTGCACGGGCGCACACATCTTGTATGAGAGACAAGTGAATGAGTGTCATCAACTTTGTTTAAGATAAATAACACTATCTGTTTCCACTCTCACTGCACTCAACCTTGCACTAAGTTTTGTTATCTGAAGCCTTGCACTAGGGCGCTGAAGATGTGTGTTGGTAAACTGCGGTGTGGAAGGTTGGCTTGGTTGCACGGAGGAAATGTGTAATAGGATAATATGTTATTTGTAGGTAAACCTAAAGAAGCCTTGTCCTTTTTGGAATGACAACAGTCACTGTGGAATAAGAGACTGTGCCGTAAAGCCCTGCCCATCTGTAAGTACCAAATCCCTTCCTTTACCTCTTTTCTATATTTGGCTTTTGCAGACCAAGAGGAAGAAGCAGGCAAATGACTTACTCTTCTCGTTATTGTAGCTATAGCAAAACTGTAGGTCTGATGGAGCTTTCTTAGGTGCAGTAATACTGGTATCCATGAGAAAGGCCAAAATGCTAAATTCTGAAACTTTAAAGAAAGGCTAGGCTTCTAATAGCTGACCCTCCATGAATGGCCAAAAACTTATTCTGGTCCCTCTTTTATTTCGGTATTARTGAGACGGTTTTTGGGCAAATCCACAGTTGTTACAAGAAGTGCCTCTTGTGTTAATTGCCAGGRTATTCACACTGTTGGCCCATGAGCTACACTGTGATTTGCAGTTTTGGCTGACTAATTTGACTAGGCCCTTTCCAGCCCTCACTCTTTACATGAAATGGCTCTTTCCGAGTCCTCTATTTCTCAGTACAAAAGCAAACACTCTTGTCCCTGTATCCTGGACAAAAGGGTTTTGTTCACTGAGATAAAAGATCTTGACTGCAGGTGTCTGCCTGAAAAGAAGGGGCCAAGAAAGTGAGTGAATCGGAACTTGGTTGCTGGGTTGATAGAGGTGGTGAAAATGCCACCCAGCCTGGCTTTGTGGGTTGGCAGCCAGCAACAGACCATCTTATGCTCTCATTCCTGGGTCCCTAGAGCAGTCAGTGTGTATGCTAATGGTGCGCAGGGGTATGCCATGCTGATGGTGCGATGAGTGCTCTCAATGAAAGAGGCCTCCTGATGCTACTTGCGTGCATTTTTCCAACTTGCTGGTTTATTTTCATGTACCATTTAAAGTATGCTGCAGTGAAGCAGGTGTCTGTCCCCCTCACCTGGTAACTCTGTGGTAACCTGATGTAGCGTAGCTGTGGGCTGAAAAAAAAAAAATCTAAGCTGATGCGACATCTTGAAAGAATCTGGTACCGGGGGGTGTGTGTGTGGGCATCAGTTGTTATATAAATTCTCATATGTATGTTAAATTCATTTGTCTTCTCAGCAACTACCCTACCCCTCAAACAAGTGTCCTTTGCTTCCCTGGTCTTCAAAAAGCACCTATTATGGACCCAAAATGGAATGATGTTTGTTTTTTCCTCAAAATAACCCTAAATTTTGTTTAAATACTTTTTTCCTTAAAAAAGGATGATGACCAATGTGACGGAGTAATGTTACAATTATGTTAGTATTAGCTAGAAGTTGTTGTTATGTTAAGAACTGACTGTGTCACTGCAGGTTTTAATTATTTTGATTTGGGTCCATTTCATTCTGAAAGCAACAAAAATAACTCTTATTCATTGCTTAATTTTTCTCTTCCTGTGCTGTTTGCCATCACAGTATTTGCTCCTGCAGTGTAGAAGTGGTTTTACTGCCTTCCTACTGATGGAGGAAATGGAAGTTGTAGAGAATTTAGAGCCTGATTGTCTTGTATGTACTGCTCAGGTTGCGTGGGGCTGGCAAGCCAGACATTATGTGATGGAGTGGTAAAAGAGAAGTTTTTGAATGATGTGTATCAGGGGCTGGGAGTTGCAATATCTGAGGAGGCACCTGGGCTCCTGCCAGGAGCGCTGGCATCACCGGGAGACAGGATGCCAGACATCAGCTGACCAGAGGCAACTCCAGCTCCTCTGAAGTTTATATTGGCTTCCCCAACCTCACGGTCGGGTAAGCAAAACATAACCTGATGTAGCACCCGTGGAAGGCTGCTGACCTTTTGAGAAGCGGAGTCTTGCGAAAAATCAAAATAAAACACCAAGAATATTGCTTAACCTTAGTCTGTGGAGGAGCCAGAAATTGGATGTGTTGTAAGCGAAGCAGAGTGCTTTGATTACCTTCTAACTTCTAGAAACTGTGGTAACCTTCCTAATCTTTCTCAAAGATTAGGCTGAAATGCCTCATCAGCCCCACATGTAGCACATGCTCAATTTTGTCTTTCAGGACGAAGTCCCTGATGGAATCAGATCTGGAAGTTACAAGGTAGGTGTGCCTGTGTGCACAAAATAATGCAGCTTATAGGACCAGTTTTGTGTCACTGCAGCTGATAAAAGCTGCTTTAATCAGATGGGCAGTATTTGTTGGGATGTGCTTCATGGCTGAATTTTTACCCTCTTCAAGTGTTTGGCACGCTATAGAGCCTTTGAGGTGGCTGTCCTGAAGTCAGGTATTCCCCTCCACTGATGTAGAGCAGTTTAGGAGACTTCTTCAAGAGCAGGTACCGTCAGGCACAAAGTGCTCCTGCGGCAGTGCCAGCGGCTGCTGTGAGTCCCTGCAACAGTCATCACAATTGCATAAGCCTCTGAATATCTGCAGACATCCTGTGGAAATACAGGGTGGGATGAATCATAAAAGTGTTTCTGATGCTTAAACTGGTTAGTGCATTAAAGGCAGAACTATAACAGCAGAAAAACTGCTTTTTAATCCTCCTCTCTCCCCACCCCTTTGCTTTTCAACCCAGTATTCGGAAGAAGCCAATAACCTTGCTGAAGAATGTGAAGAAGCCAAGAGACTTGGAGCTGTTGATGGCTCTTTGAGGTTTGACTTCTTTTTCCACAATCCTTACTTGTCTTGAAGGGAACTTAGTATCAGTGCTCTTTCTGATAGTCTTTTTCCACTTTCTTTGCAGCAAGGAAACCCAGCAAGCAGTGCTCCAGTGGACACGGCATGATGACTCTTCAGACAGCTTCTGCGAAGCTGATGGTATAGGGACCTGTTTGATCTGACAAGTCTTGTAATGGAACTTTAAGCACCTCTGCAGAACTTTCAGGCMAACGTGTAATATTTCAGCAAGCCTGGAGCTTGCTATAGCATTTCTTCTCTTTTCCACCCCGTCCTGCCTTCAGTATTTTGAAAATAGTATGATGCAAATATTTCTGACAAAGCTTCATTGCTGGTCAGGGTCTTGCTGTGTTTAGCAAGTTATCATCTTGGATGCAGCATGCTCAGAGTTTGCTTTGCCATCAGTGGCCTTGCGCGCCGATAGCTCTGAAGGCCAGAGAGCTTTGCGCTGCTGCAATGGGTTGATGCGTAGCAAGTATTATGCATCTGCCTCTCTGGAGAGGGATGAGCTGGTCTCTCTGCTGGCAAGACTGTTCAGTGTGCAAAGGGGTGGTTGGATCAGCCTTGGAAGATGTCATTTTCTTTCAGAAGTTTTTGTCACTGAYCCAGCACTCTGCTTCACAGACATCTATTCTCCTGATGCGGAGTACGTGGATTTACTCCTGAATCCTGAACGCTATACTGGCTACAAAGGACCGGATGCCTGGAAAATTTGGAACAGTATTTATGAAGAAAACTGCTTCAAGTAGGTGCTTTCGGAGACAGGTTCCACAAGCCTGCAGGCATGGATTTTTGCAGAGGGGCTGCATGTACTTTAACTGCTCCATTAATCCCTGTCCTCCTATCTTTGCTGCAATGCTTGTGCAGTGTGGGCTGTCAGAGGAGGGGACAAGCCATGTGGTTGCTCCGTGAGTCCCCCTTGGCTGTTCTTTGGACCACAGCTTGCCCTGGTGCAGGCTCCCGATGCCAGCCCTGCAGTGTGGTGAGAGCTGCCTGGCAGGGGATGCACATCTCTTGTGTGATGTGGTCCTGGGCACGCAGTCCTGTCCTCCCTGGCCATTGCAGGGAGTGCTCTCCCCAGTCTGTGTGCCAATTTGAGCTCTGCTGCAGGTACCCCTGGGGCTGATGCACAGTACTGGTGGGCATTGGCCTGTAGTCTTGCCTGCTCTGATCTCTCTAGTGATTTCCTCCCCATTCATAGTGGTGTATCGTGTTGCACTAAGGCTGTGAGATAACGTCCACTAGCACCTCTGTAGACACTTCAGTTTTCCTAGCTGTTCTTTCTAAAGAAAGAAGGGAAAAGAAAAAAAAAAGAGAAAGCCACCTTTTGCTCTACCCCTTTTCTGTCTGAGCAAAGCTAAAGCACAGAAGGAGATCTAAGAACTCCTTAGGCTATTTGACTGCAGAGAAGTAACTACTTCTGCTGTGCTGTGTTTCTGCACAGCAAGGAGACAGTCACTTATTTACATATCTTATTTAAATGATTTTTTCCCCCCCCTCCCTCTTAGGCCTCAGGATGTAAAAAGACCTTTGGCATCTGGTAGAGGTGAGTCATTTATTTATCTCACTAAGTGGTTTAGTAGCGTACTGATCCTAACTCCAGGAACAGTAAATGCTCTCTGAGCTACTTCTGCTGAATGAGAAATATGTTGTAGCTCTTGATGAAGTGTAGAATTTTATGGCTAACGCAACGGGAACCTGGAAGTGTGGCTTCCTAGCATCTGTCATGGAGAAAGGAAGTTTGATCCTCCACTCCTGGAAGAAATGTGAGCTTTGGAGGGACTGGGAGCAGGACTGAACCCCGAGCTCTTCCCGGGTCCCTGGTTTCTGTACTCAGCAATGCCAAACCATCTGTGACGGACTTAAATGAGAACCTGGCTGGGATCCTCTGTGGAAACCATCCAGCAAGAGACATGCTGCCCTAGAGGCTAAGGCTAGACAGTGTAAATAAAAGTAGGGAAGGGTTTTGGAAGCATAAGAGCTTCTTGCCCAAGACTGCTAAGAGACCCCACGTCTCCTGATGCCCCATCCTGCCCAGACATCTAGAACGTCATCAACCTCGCTCCCCGTTTCTTTGACCTGAACACCGCTCCAGCAGTACCCTCTGGGGTGATCTCTTCATTTTCCCTAAACTGTGTAGGTGCTTTCCCGCCTCCCTTGACCCTTGTGCAAAGGAGTAGCATTTCAGGAGCAGCACTGGTGAAGGAAATATACAATGTCCTTTAAAATATCAGTGCTTCCCTTGACCACCTCTGTTGTTTAGGGCAAGATCTGAATAAAATAGCACAGGTATGTTGAGGGGAGAGGGAAGGACTGCTGTTTTGCAGATGAGGAAACAGGAGGACATGAAAATAGAGGATCAGACCTGATACCTGTGAGAGTTGTTGCAAGCAACTAATAAACTGCAGGAAACAGGGATGGGGTCCTTGAGTATCCTGTCGGAGGTCATACAGGAGATCCCTGGCAGAGGTAGACACCTGTGTCCCCTGTTTTTCGGTCTCTGCTTCAGCTATGTGGTGGTTTTACTTCCTTTGCAAATATTGATCCCTCCTGTGTTGGTCAGGTTATTCAGTAGCATTGCTCATCTGGTGTGTTCACTGCTGCAGTTTGAGATGATGTTTTCTGTGTTCAGAACATTTCTAAACCTCCCTGGAGAGGTTCGCTCTCTTGTCAGAGCAGATTAACAGAGCAATCTTAATGCTTGTGCTCTGGAGTTTAATTTTGGTCATGTGTAATTTTTATCTCCTCTTTTCTCTCCCTCCACCACTCATGCTTTTTTTTCATCAGGAGACGATGGAGGTGAGTGGCACTCTGTTTTTACTGATAAAGACACCACATTTGTTTCTGTTATCATGCTGTCACGAGCTCTGCCATTACATAATACACCTGGTTAGCAAAATCATTATTCAGGCAAAATCAGAAGTTGTCTTGAAATTCTGCTGTGTTCAGGACCCTGTGGAGAGATCCCTCTGAGCTCCCTGTCCCTGAGGCCAGCCCATCCTTGCGCAGAAGCCTTAAAAAGCACCAGCAGTTTTTTAAGAGTACAAGTCCCATTTGAAGGTAGTCACTGAAGTGTTGTGAGCCTTCAGGAACAGGACTTGCGTTGTGTTTGGTTTTTTTTTCAGCACTTTTTATTGCTGAGAAAGCAGCTCTCAGGCTGGAGCTTTGACAAGACTCATAGTCCCAACAGCCTCTGACAGCTGGTAGGAGCTGGGTGCCCAACTCCCTTAGGCCCTGCAGGGGTGACATCTGGGGAGGGCTGTGCCCTTGAGATGTTTGCCCTCTGCAGCACTGGGCCTGTGTATATGGCRTGTCTTTGTCTCCAAATCCATGTTTATGTTTCCAGATTACTTTCAAGCATGTAGTAGGGGGTAGTGTGAAACACTGACTTGTGTGATTGTACACACTTGGTTGCACTGTGTGGGGGGGTTTTTTGTTTGGTTTTTTGTTTGTTGTGTTGTTTGGTTGGGTTTTTTTTATAAAAATACCCCTCTCMCCGCCCTGGCCAGAAGAGAAAAGCAATCCGTGATCCTTGTTTCCCCCTACGCTGTGCCATTCTGCAGCACTTCTGCTCCCCCAGCCCTTGCTGAGATGGGTGGGAAAGACCATGTGCTATGTTTAGCTGGTGCCACACTGCGTTACAGAAGCATCAGTCAGAAGGGTGAGGAGGAAAACTATTTTCATGCTCTTCTAATGCTCCTTTCCTGGCTTCTGCAAACTGGAGTGGGCGGAGGTCCTCCGGGGGCTGGTCTCAGAGGTGGTTCAGGGCATCAGGCTTGGGCAGTACCCTCCCCTCTGCTGTTGCCCTCCCGTGCCACAGAGGGGAGGGTACTGCCCTGTCTCATTCATGTATCATCCTGTTGTGCTCTGAAAGGTGTGGCCAAAGAAGTAGCCTAAAACATGACACAGTGCGTTAAAGCCCTCCTGCTGCTGTAAGGCATCTCAAACTGATGTGCTTGTTTTCCTTTTGTTTCCAGGGCATATGTTTTACAAGTGGCTGAAAGGTAATCCTTTTTCTAAACTTGGTTGCTCTTCCTGGGATGAACGCAAAATAGCCAGGGAGTGGGTGGGAGTTACTTGCCACGCTCAGGTGGGATTAGATTTCTGTCTGACAGCCAGGAGAGGAAAATTCAACGTATGCTTTCAGTATCTTAAAGTGCCCATTTCTTTTCAGGTGTCTGTGTAGAGAAACGAGCTTTCTACAAACTCATTTCTGGTCTCCATGCAAGCATCAACATCCATTTGAGCGCCAGGTACCTTTTACAAGGTAAATGCTACTTTCTGCTTTAGATCTCCTGCATCAGTCCTAAATTGACACTTCTGTGGCTCTGCTAAATGCTAGCTGGAGCCTGTTCCAGCAGGGTTCAGGCCTACTTCTGTGCTCTTGTCTTCCCTCCCTCAGCACGCAGGTTGTGTAACAGAATCAGGAATGCAGTTACCACATGCCTTTAGGTCTGAAAATGACTGGACTGTGCTCTGTACCAAGACTTCCAGCACGTATTCCTTCTATTCTTCCTCCAAGGTTATTTTGGAGTGGGTTTCTAACTGCATATCGAGGCTGTCCCTTCCTAGCCTGTCTTTGTGACAGTCAGTTTGRCAATAATCTCACCTAGACTGTGAAATGCTTGGCTGGGCTTTCCCAAGAGCCTTGATCCATTTCCATATGCCATTTCCATTTCCTTTGCATGGCTTTGTCCATAAGTAGCTATCTGAAGAATCTAAATTGAAAGTCTAGGGTGATGTGAAAACATGATTTGTTGTGTGTCTCACRTGGCCAAGGGCTGTGGCACGCTGCTCATGCAGCGTGGGATGCAGGTTCTGACTGACTTCCTGAAGGATTTAGTCATGGTAGTTTAGAGGGGYACCTGTGGACCAAGCCTACCACCTTTATTCTGCTAAAGCTTACAAAAATCAAGTACAGATTTAGAGATAGCTGTTGGAATTCAGATAAGTAATTTAGATTTAATTAAGTAATTATATTTAAGTCTCTACAGCCCACGTAGGCCTCACCTTGATGTGAGTTAGACTACGTTAGAGTTGGGAGATGGAATAATAAGAGAAACATCAAAGGCAAGAGATGAGTTGGGACTGCAGAGAGGATTAGGAAAATAAGGGTGGCTACAGACAGCCAAGTACGTGTCTTTGTCTGGCTTGTGTAGAAAGGGATAGCTTCTGTTGGTGAAAGGCTACAGAAGATCATCTCTGCTCTGAGAAGGGGTTCCTTGGCTCAGCTTGGGTCCATGCAGGGATTCCCATCTGCAGGTGCCGTGATCGCCTTGTAGAGAGCCTACCTCAGCTCAGAGTTGGGGAGTCCTTTCCTGCTGGGCTGGTTATCTATTGGTGATTTAGAAGATAAAGCTTCTCACGTTTTTGGTGGTTTGTTTGTTTTGCTTTTGGKTTTTTTTGGTTTTTTTTTTTGTTTGTTCTTCTTTTTTTCTTTTTCATTTTTATACATCAGCTTGATATGACTGTATTATATCGTCCACTATGTACTTCATATAATCTTAAGTACACAACAGGATGAGCAAACAGAAACATTCTTTATGAAACCTGTAGGCTTGATAATGGAAAATAGAGGCCAGTCTTCTCCGATCCTTGGCTGCTTTTGTTCTCTTCTATTTCCACAATAGAAGGAATTCTCTTAAGATGTCCCCGTTCATTAGGGAGCCTCCCAAGCTCTGGCCCCCACGCTGCTTCCCAGTGCAGTGTGATCAGGAGGCCTGTGCTGTCTGCTTCTGCAGATGCTCAGACCAAAGCAGAGACCTCTTCCAAGTTCTGCAGTAGGTCAGTGGCTTTTGTGGGAAGGAGTGAAGGAACAAAGGGACCTCCAGTCCTCTTCACTCGCAGACAAATGTTGAGCTATCGCCAGCTTACGTAGAACTGCTCTCAGAAACAATCAGCTCAACTGACAAGAAACTCTTCAACTGAATTAACTCTGTTTAAAATGGGCAGCCTCCGTTTTTTAGCTTTTGCTTGTAAGCCTGGGTCATGTTTTAAACCAACTGACAAAGCTCTGCAGGAGTTCTGCGTTTGTTGGGGTTTGAGTTTGGTTAAAAGCATCCCTCTCTTGACTCTCAAACAATTAGCGGTCAGTGAAAGGGCTGTGACTGTTTTAAAGCTCGGATCTCCCTGGTTAGAGTTACATTTCACCACTTAGCCTGGGACAGTGGGAGGAGGTGAACCAGAACTGTACCCATCCACCTCATGTCGTTGTTTGGTTGGTTTTTTTCTTTTTTTTTTTTTTTTTTTTTTTTTTTTTTTTCTTCTCTCTCTCAGATACGTGGTCGGAGAAGAAATGGGGCCCCAATGTTACAGAGTTCCAGCAGAGATTTGATGAAGTCATCACCAGAGGGGAAGGTCCCAGAAGACTCAAGAACCTGTATTTTCTCTACCTGATAGAGCTGCGGGCCCTATCCAAAGTGCTGCCGTTCTTTGAGCGCCCAGGGTTCCAGCTGTACACGGGGAATAAAAGTCACGATGTGGAAATGAAAAACCTATTGCTGGAAATTCTCCATCTGGCCAAGTAATTACATTCGGTACCTGGGGAGAATGGCTCTTTCAACCCTGGCATCTCTGAGCGTGCTTAACCTTTCACTTAAAGCGCCTAGAAAGGCAGGTTCTGGGTTCATTCTTGTAGGGGGATAGTGTGATTTGTGCAGTAGGGTAATATTGCTGGGAGTACGTTGGTATCTGTATTCAAATTGCAAAACAGGGTAATTAAGCCCACAGTTTAATAGTCTAGGCTGCCTTTTTGATTTAGCAGAATTGAATTTAATAACCACCTATGTGTCAGCCCTGAAATTGGCTAACTGTTTGACTCATCTGTGGAGTACCAGTCCTCGCTTCATGTTTTTGCCTAGAAAAAAATCCTAAACTTGTTGGTAACAGAGGTTTGGGCTGTTGGACAGAGTTTGTAGTAAGAGGAATGGAAGATACCGGAACCAGGTGGAAATGTGTGTCTCCTAATGCGATCGATGTTTGAATTTATCTTGTCAGACTCCCGTGCCATCAGTGCTTACGTCTGTTAGAAAACAGACTACAATTGCTTAGAAACCATAGAGCAATTGCTGAAAATGTCTCCAAGGTGAGATGCAAGCTAAAATTGAAAGCCTCCAAGAGATTTAAGAAACAAGCAGCTTGACTTAAAATACATCTAGAGACGTCCAATGTCTAACACCTATCGGTTTCATTTGCGCACCTAACCAGATACTTCTGTGGATCTGGACTTCAGCCGTGCGAACAAGCTGTGGAGAGCTAAAACTCTTTTCATTCTATTTCAGGTCTTTCCCACTGCATTTCGATGAAAACTCATTCTTTGCAGGGAATAAAAAGGAAGCTGCTAAACTAAAGGTAATGGGCCAGCCCTTCCCTTTGGGGCACTTGCTACCTAAAGGGTATTTTCAGGTGTATGTCTGGGGTAATACTAGATCTGAAAGGGACCCCAGTACGCGCAAGGTACCGGATCAGGTATTTCCAATTCATTTTGCTTTCTGAGTGGTTTGAATACTTGTGGGTAACTACAGACCGTAGGGTGTGCCTTAAGGACAGCAGTGAATTGCTCTGAGGACCCCACTTCAGGAGGCATTTCCCTAACTCGGTCCCACTGAATTTAGCCTGAAATCCAGAATTAATTCATTATTGGATTTGGATTAATACATGGAAGAAGTCCTAATTAGTGCGTAACCACGATCAACTTGAATGTCTTTTCTCCTAGGAGGAATTTAGGCTACACTTTAAGAATATTTCTAAGATAATGGACTGTGTTGGCTGTTTCAAATGTCGCCTGTGGGGGAAGTTGCAGGTAAGCTTTGTCAGCAGCTGGGGACGTGTCTGGAAGCACCTCATCTGACGGGACTCCGGTGTGCAGATGCCGTTCATAGATACCGGTCAGCTCCTAGATACAGATCAGGGCTGCTTGAGTTGTTACCAAGTCCCGTCAGCAGGAAGCAGTGTGCTGATTCCAGCTTGCTGGGCCTGGCAGCAGCTGCCTGTTGCCTTTGCAGTTGAAAACTGGGTTAACCTGCTACAGCTGCTCCCCGAGAGAGGGGAGGGGGTGCAGAACCTCTGGCAAGCGAGGCAGAGGGTGCTAGAAAACTGGGGGTTCAGTGAGATCTGCACTGAATTTTACACGGGGTCAAACCTAGACAGAAAGCCTCTGTTGGGTAGCTTTGCTATCACAGTAACGCTAAATAAATAAAGCATCCTGGCTGTGTTCTGCTCCCTTCTCTGAGCTGTGTTAAGTGAAATCCAGGTCTTGCTCTGTTAAGATGACGTCAACAGGAATCCTTGCAAAGATGAAGGAGGGAAGTAAAGTTAAACTTGTGAGTCAGGCCCTCGATGTCTCCCCGCTATTAAATGATCTTATTTGTCATGCACAGACGCAGGGCTTGGGTACAGCGCTGAAGGTCCTCTTTTCTGAAAACCTGATAGAAAAGATACCTGAAAGCGGCCCTTCCTATGGATTCCAGCTGACAAGACAAGAAATCGTTGCCTTATTTAATGCTTTTGGAAGGTTGGTTTGAGACTTTTTCCTCTACTTTTACACAAGCTGCTGTGTTGCATCCCATTTAAGCTTAAACAGTCAGTTGTCATCAGCAATATTGGTGTTAACTCCTGCTCTGATCATATACTGTCTCATAAAGAAGCTCTCAGATATCAGACGATGTTAATATGGAGTGCAACAGTTAGAACAATTTAAAACAACTTCTTTATACTCTACATTTCTGTAAGGAATTCAAGGAAGCATTTGTATTAAGATACAAAGAATTTGGTGGTTTTTAAGAAATGGTGTGACTCTGTCCTCGGAGCACATTGTCCCCAGAYGAGGGTTGCTGTTCTTGTCCTATGTTCACTTTAGAGCTCTCCTTCAAGCTTCTCACTTTCACCAGTTTGTTCCCAGATCTGTTTGCAATGGTTGCATTTAGCAGGAATCCATCAGTCCAGCCCTTGTGGAGAGCTGGATGAGGAGTTTTTGGCAGTGAAGGAGGGTAACGAGGCCTTTAGGAGAGAGAGGAGATTGCAAGACACTCTGGTTATACATTACCGCTTAGTGGTGTTGACAGACCTGGAGTTTCTGGCAAACAAGTTTTTCAGAGGATTCTTCGGGCGATGCTGAGCCTCGGGGGGTCCTGCTGTGTCTCACTTCAAACCTACTGCAGTGTGAATGGCCAGCAGTGAGGGGACCCTGATGTGCATCAGTCAAATTTGGAAAACCCAAAAATACTCTTCCCCAGGGATGTGGTGGTGCTCCCCTCCTGAGCACAGCTGCTGCCTTCGCCTTAGGCCAGAGGAGCTGGGCTTCCTTCTGCGTTTCTAGTGCCATGTTGACACAGCCTTCGGACGCAGCATGCAGGAGACTTATGGACCCCCTGAACGTCTGTTTGCAGAGGAAGTTGAGTGAGGGCTGGCAGGCAGAGAGCCTTTTTCTTTCTTCCCCTTCCCCCTCTGCTGCCCAGCTAAAACTTTACCCTGGAAGTCCTCTGCTGTGTGAAAAGACTCGGGGCCAGGCAGCGCTTTCTCAGACTCCAACTTCATGTCCCACCTCCCTGGATTAGAAGAGCCTTTTAAAACAGACCTCCATCTTTTGCTTGTTGTTCACAAGTGATTTGGGTTATTCAAAACCTCCTTAAAATGGAAGTTTGTCCTGGCTGGGAAGGGCAGACCTCTCCTTTACGGGAGAGGTGCTCATGGCCATATCCTCAGAGTCTGATCTGGCATCTTCGCTGATGCTCCAGGGGCAAAATGCATTCAGCAAGAAAATGAGGTAGGCAATTAAAAAAAACCAAACCCAAAACCAAACAAACAAACAACACAAAAAAAAAAAAAAAACCAAAAACAAAAAAAACCACCCCACCCCCCAACCAAAAAAAACCCAAAACCCTACAGAAGAAACAAGCTTATATTCCAAGGAGACTATGTGACCTGCCTGTACAGTTGGTAATATTATGGTCTGTTTCTTGACCTCTAGTTAATGCGTTTGTCTGATCACTGCTGAGCTCTCTGTAACATCCTGTTCCACTGTGTTTCTCAGCGTTTGCTTTAAAAAGAGTCTGCAAAATTAGTGAAGGGCCTGGTTGTAACCAGAACCTAATTTAGCTGAAATTCTAAATTCTCTCTTCCTAAGAGCTGCTTGAAGCTTTACTTGATAGCAGTCCCTTTCTCTTGAATTTTAAATAAGGCATGATGCATATGTTACTC
Source organism: Phoebastria nigripes (assembly GCA_035582835.1). Taxonomy (NCBI): domain Eukaryota; kingdom Metazoa; phylum Chordata; class Aves; order Procellariiformes; family Diomedeidae; genus Phoebastria; species Phoebastria nigripes. The sequence goes on along the minus strand of JAYKAV010001445.1, from coordinate 2,170,889 downwards.
TTATGTTTCCCTTTTGCTTTCCTTGCACACAGGATTTCAACAAGCGTTAGAGAACTGGAAAACTTCAGGAACATCTTACGAAATATGCGGTGAATTCATTGGAGAAAGAGAGACTTAAAGTTTTACTACTCGGCTGTTCTGGGTTCTCTAAAAAAGGACAAACACCATCATGCCATCACACCCAACCACTACACGGTGAAGACCACTTGCTGGACCTCCTGTTCCCAGGTGATTGTCTGTAACCTGCTGATGACAAATACTCTGTACAAGGAAACAAAAAAAAAAGCTACTTTTTTTTTTTTTTTTGTATAAAAGTGGGGACTATATGTAAAGTTTATTTTATATATTGGAAGGTCATTCTGAATAACTTCTTTAAATATTGCTGTACTATTTTGATGGATTAGACCTGTCTCTTTGCCTTCAGAAGCTGGAGGTAGGGCAAGAACTGTGACACTGAATAAACTTGGGGAAAATTCCTTGTCTGCTCCATGATTCCAACTGGCCCCTCACTTACAGTGTCTCTACACTAACTTGCTGCTGCATAAAAAAAGACCGCAAGGGATCGTAGGAGCCCCCTATGCTTCAGAGCTGCTGCTGTACAAAGGTGCCTTCCTCTTCCTGGTGAAACTTTCTCGTGGCAACGGGCTGTTCCTGATGGTCTCTGCTGCACTAACCCTGCTGCACTGACTGCGTGTTGTAGGCTTCAGTGATTGCTTCCTTGTTGAAGGCAAGGGGAGGTGAACCAAGAAGCCGCATGCTGGAGGAACCCTGCTACTCGCCATTTGGCCAGCCTTGTGCCTCCATCTTGGCTAGAACCTTGTGGAAACAACAGCACTGGTTCCCTGCTGCCTGGTGAGGAGTAAAAGCGTGCTCTAAAAGGTGGCTCTGGGTTTTGGTCTCTTGTGGGAAGGAGAGGGTAGGTACACAATGAGGTACAGAGGGCAAGCACAGCCCTCTTCTACCTGCTCTGCTGTCGGGAACCAGAGGCGTGGCAGAAAAGAGGGCTTTGTTACGAGCCCCGCAAAGCTGCTCTGCTTCCATCCAGCGCCTGAAGGTCCCCCCTCCTCATTTAGGGCAAGGGGAGCCAGCAGTCAGCTGTACCTCTGCACCCCACCCAACTGTCTGTGGGGCAGCAGCTGCTGACAGGACCTGAGTTACAGCCTCTCTCCTGCAGCCAGTGCTGGGACCCGCTGGCCTTCTGCCCCTCCCAGCCTGTTAAAGCAGGTTTGTCCTCTTTTGGGATCTGCTCGTCTCACACTGGTAGCCGGGCAGGGCTAAAAAGGGAAAGGACGTACCCGCCGTGGGGCTGCTGCTCCTCAGAGGCRGCGCAGAGCTGCTCAGTGGCTGAAGCCAAGTTGAATTTTGCCGCTCCAAGGACAAGCAGCTGGGGAAGTAGGACAGAGAGCTGCTGTGGCAGAGCAGAGGTCAGCCACAGCCACCCATCTATCTCAGCAAAGTGAGGGGTGAGACRCACCCGCCCTGCTGCCAGCCGGGTCCCGCAGGGCTAGCGCCAGCCCCGATTACACCATCCGCCTTTGCAACAGGGGCAAAGGACAGGCTCACGCGTGGTCAGGGCTGCCAGAGAACAGACACCCCCAGCACAGCCCTGTGCAGCAAGGGGGTGCGGCAGCTGCTGTTCACCTCGAGCCCCCAAAACACGCTGTGGGGGCGGGTGCTGCCACACAGGAAGATGCAGTGTGTGCTCTAGCTAAGCTGCTGCTATTTGCAGCGAGCTCAAGGCCACACATAAACCTGTGCAAGGAAATAAGGGAAGCACCAAGTTACTGAACTGGGGTTTTCAGCTCYTCCACAGCTCAGTGCCGCAGAGCAGGCTGGAGGGATCGCAGGTCCCAAGAAGGGGACAAAGCACAGCCCGTGCCCTGAAGCATCTCCCGACCTGCCCTGGAGGCTGTGTGTGTGGAAGCAGAAGGTGGTGAGGTGCAGAGGACATAGTTCAAGCATGTTGTGCCTCACGAGCTGGGGACAAGGGGAAGCACTGCATCCCTCTGGGCCACAGCCAGCCCCAAAAAACATCCGAGGATAAAGCACACTATGAGGGCAGGGGGAAGGAAAGCTGCTCTGCCCTCCCCAGCCCCAGAAAACCACAGCTGCAAAGGGGAGCTGCAGGACCCCTCGCAAAAACCACCTCTGGGTGCTCTGCACCCAACCAGATTTAAGCCCAGAGAGGGGCTCACAGGGATGCTGCAGTCACACGGGAGCGAGCTACACCAGGTCCGACTCAGCCCTCACAGCCTGTCAAGAAGCAGCTTTACCGTGTTACCAGCCACRTCTCAGCAGCGCAGTCAGATGTCCAGGGTCCTGTACTGGCACAGCCAACAAGCCCCGGCCAGGACAAGGGGGATTGCAGGACCACAGCCAGAGCTGGCTGGGCTGGGTCACACCAAGAGCAAAACACAGCCAGGCCACCAGCAACCTAGCACAGAAACTCTTTTTTTTTTTTTTTTTTTTATTTCAACAGAGTAGTGCTTGGTTACAGTTTAGTGAAGAACAAATAGGTACATTCATTGGCCACAGCTTCCTGTTGCAGCCAGCTGTTGCCTGACTGCAAAGCCAAAACACTGTTAAACCATACCAAAAAAAGAAAGTTTAATGAAAGGCAACTATGCATTAAAAAAGTCATTGTACTTCTCAGCTATAAATTACTTCAGTAAAACACGGGACTGGCCCCAGGAGGAACGGTCAGAGTTTTGAAATTAACGGCCATCCGAACAAATGAATAAAACCAAAACACTTTGCCAGTCACTCACAAGTACATTAGCAACAAGACTCACTGCCCCGACCTGCCATCCTAATGCCAGGAAGATCGTGTTGTTGTTGTGTGCTTCAGTGCAATATGAACAATGAGCCTGTAGCCCTTTAATTTTTTATTTTTTTAATTTTTTTTTTTTTTTTGCACTACGCTCCTTTCCCTCCAAAGAAAAACTTAAAGTGCTCCTAGTGCTTTGGAATTTAAGCAAGAACAGGGGCCACTAGCGTCACTTACTGTCTTTGGTGACTTACGGGAGAAGAAAGAAGGGCAATGCACCGAGTTCAGGTCCTTCATTAGCTTTGCCATAAGTCAAGCAGTGATTGAGATGGAGCAACCTGTTTCTGCCCCCCCAGCCGAGGCAAGGAGACCAGTCCCTTACACCACGTAAGGTGGCACAGCCAGGAGAGCCACAGCAGGCAGGGTGGAGCTCTCTGGTTCAAGTACTAGAGCAAGAAGGGATGTGCTGAAAGTTGTCATCTCAGAGCCTTCTCCAGAAAGAAGCAGGGGTTGCTCCTTTTTTTGGGCCAGCAAGAGTGAAGCAGGTTAGCAGGGAGAGGCCCACAAGCCAGCACAGGAGACCACACAGAGGGACAGGGTATTCTCAGTGTGACAAGTGACATCAGCTAGCGAGGTGGGTGATCGGGTGACCAGGCCATACTAGTGAGCACACAGCAAGTGAGGAGAGGCTGGGGCTGCCCCAAGTGCTTGGGGTTTCTCTCACACACAACAGTGGACACTGAGGCTGCCTTGGGGTCCCTCTAGCACCAGACCCCAGCCCAGTGTCCCACACCCAGAGCCAGGCAGCACCGTACCACTCCACGCACAGGTAAGTCCTTCACCCCAGCTGGGTCCATCAATGTCAGACTTGGGTTTGAACAGCAGGAGCAGCTCTAGGTAGGTTGAAAGCAGTGCCAGTTCAGGTTGTCACTAGAGGTCCCTCCCTGGACCAGTGCCTCCGTCCAAGTCTGTGACCAAAGCTGCTTTGCTCATCCCCACATAGGGCTTGGGAACAGGCCAGGAGTAGCCTCATCTCCAAGAGCCCAATGGAGCTATAGGCCAGGTCAAATTTGCGATTTTGGTTAAAGAAACCTCCTCCTGTACCCATGTACACCAGTAAGCTGTGCTGACACAACTACTGTGGCAGTACTCCAGGCCCACAGTCCTGCCCCACGGTGGGGGGGAGCAAGGAAGCCAGGGCCTAGATCTCTGCAGCGTCCACCACTTCCCTCTGCAACAGCAGGCATTGCCTCCACAAGCAGACAGACACCTCCTGCACCTCAGTGGGGACCCCACCAGTTCACATTCTCTTCAGGTTAAAACTCTTGGTTATCTGCTAAATGCAATTTAATACTGAGGGGGGGAAAAGGGGACCCCCACCATGGGTGAAGAGGAGGCAGGGAGCAGGACTGCTCTCACCACTCACCAGTTAAAGCAGCCCTAAGTTTTAGTTGCACTTTGGGCCACACGCGTTCCTGCACGCACACTCTTGCTGAGCCAGCTCCAGCTCTAAGCTTTCCCTGAAGGCAGCAGCCTATAAAGTCTTGCCCCCTCACTTGACAGCAGTTACCATCCAAGCCAGCCCTCTTCCTTTGCCATAAGCTAGTGGGTTGGTTACAGCGTAGTGATCTTACTGCCAGTAGGAGCACTTGATCTCACCCTCACAGGCCTCTGCTAGGATATGCTTTGAGCTCAGCTTTGAACCCACAGTCCTAGGTAGGACAGTTCAGCAATCAGGTGAAACGAGGACCAGCAGTCAGAGCAAGACCACACTCAGCCCAGAGGCATCAGCCCTGCTGGGTGTGAATATGGCACAGTATGCTTTAACATTCACCGCAGGAGGCCCTGCCCATAACGCGCTCGGTTGACAGAGCTTCACACTCCCAAGTGAGTCAGGATGCAGAGTACTTCACGGAACACGTCTTTGCAGGAAGACAGTGCCTCTCCCAGCTATGGATGTGCAATTAAAAGAGTAACTAGAACAGTCTCAGACCAAGCACAGTCTGAGCAAGATTCGTTCCTTCCAAGTGTGCAGATAAAAGTGCAAATATGCATTTGATGTTTCTTTTCTAGTGAGGAAGCTCTGGTGCATTTAGCTGCCAACATCTTGAAGACCAGACCAAGAAAAAGCTTCCAGAGAGTTCAGCTTCACTTTGCTACATGGTACCTTAAAGTCACAGTTCTCTTGCTTACTGCCTGCAGCCATAGGCTCAGTCCTGCTTACAGCTGCAGCAGGTAGTGGAATGTTTGTGTTGATGAGTTAGATGCTTCAGGGAAGAAGGAAAGAGAAAACCAGGTTACAGTCCTATACATGAATGCCACTTCTGGGAAGAAAGGGACCTCACAGCCTCTTCAGTTCTGTGGTGCAGGGTATGAGCTATGGTGATTATTCATCTCCGAGCCGCCTGCGGCAAAGAGCAAGGGGGCACTGTCTGTAGCAGTTCCGCCGAGATGGGGACCCACCGTGTAGCTGTCATTCCCAGCCAGGGACCCATAGCAGCCAGAGCACTGAGGGGTGGCCAAGCTGGGAGGAGAGACAGAAAAACCAAACATGGACTCTTAAAGGTGAATAATTTGGCTGTGGCTAGCCCCCACTGCTAGGAGAAACTTCTGCTCCCAGCACTGATCAGGGTATCTAAGTCTGCAGAAGCAGGCTATGACATGCAGGCACGATATCTGCAAGGAACCTGGCTTTGAGGAAACAGGTACAAGGAGAAGAGCACCAGGCCCTACAAAACTGGTCAAGAAGAGTCAGAACCTCTGAACCTCTCACTACACCCCTGGGCAGATGGAGTTCAGACCCCTGAGCAGCAAATGAAGGACAGGGCTGTCAGATTTCCCCTTACAGTTTTGCTGGGGATACCTGACCATCCTCCCCCACACCAGGTGTTCCTGCAGAGCTTTGTCCCAGTTGGCTCCCAGAGACCATGTCCCTTCCAGGACTTCACCACCTCTCACTTTCCAGTGGAGAAACTCCTCTGGAGGTCATCTAAGAGCCCTCTGCCCCCACAGCTCAGGAAGGATCCTAGCAAGATCAGCCCTCCTGAATGAGGCCTCCTGTCTGTAGCCACTGCATATTTCTACTTGTGAGCACCCAGTGCAACATCCACCTCTCAGAGCTGGTCGCTTCTGTCTAATAAAAATAGCTCCTTGTGAGCTGCAGAAGGGAACAAAAACAAGCTCAGGCAGAAGGCTCCTTGCCCCATCCACCTTGCCCAAGCTGCCTCTTATACCAAATTTTTTTCCTAAGAGCAGAAGCCAAGAGCTCTGTTGCTTCCACACAGGGCAGCAGAATGGCAAGTGCTTTCACTTGCCCAACAATGCTTACCCTCCTTCTCTGGCCCCAAGCCGTGACAAGTCATCATCGCTGTCGTAGCGCCTCGGATTGTCAAAGAAGTAGGCTCTGGAGCTGTAACTGTGACTATTGACCATCCCCGCTGGAGTCTGTTAAAGAGAAAGGAGTTAGGCCAGAAGTGAGATATTTCTGAGTGTCTTCCTAAAGGCCTGTGCCCCCCTACTCTCCCCCAGGCACTTTGGAGCTCCTCCCGGCACAGGGGTACTCAAGCTACAGCAGCTTGCTCAGGCCTACCAAGTTCTGACTCAGTCTCTGAGCCCGGAAGAACAGGACCACAAAAGTCGTTGGCACCAGCTCCCAGAGGAAGAGGACCACTCCAAACACCACATATTCTTCACTGCTCACTTCCACATGCACCTGTGGACAGAAGTTAGAGGTCTCTGTATAATCCTAGCCATCAGCAGAGCTACACAGCTCTCAAAGCTGAACACAGCACACAGCTTAAAAYTAGGAATGCAGAGAAACCCTTATGAAGGCAGGAGTCCCTAAACCAGAACAGTGACCCTTACCTGAATGCTGCTACTGTTTTTAGTGAGATAGTTCTCTCCAGTGCGCTACCAGGGTACTGTTAGCTCCCTCCCCACACCAATGACTCTCCCTTGCACGCAGCCACGCCTGATTAAGCATTGCTTTTCTGCTCTAGTTGACTTGTTCCTCCTCTCCCCAAAAAGAAGAGTTGACAGGCTAAAATTGAAGAGCACAACAGGGAACCCCTCCTGAAAAAGTAGCCAGAGAGAGGAAGATTCAGGTTTGCTCTGGTGGAGAGAGCAAGCAGGGCTTCTGAAGGCAGAAAGCCAGCTTGTCTGGGGATTCAGCAAAACAGACACCCCCACACAGCCCCCTTTTCACCTACACATGCCCTCACAGGATGGTAGAGTAACTGCCTTTCACTTTATAGCTCTGGATTGGGGGTCACAGACACTTACCTTGTCTGAAAGGTTGTCCCAGCCATAGTTAAAAGGACCAGGAACATTGTCTGGAGATATGGCCACAGCTACCAGATTATAGCAAGCCCTTGAGGAATACAGAAGAGCGACTACAGATCCCACAAGAATAGCCTGGCAGACAGATGTTCCCTAGAACAGGAAGAAAAAACAGTTTTAATACAGACCTCCCTACAGAGCTGCGATTTTTCCTCCCCCCCACTTAAATGCATGAGAAGCTGTGCAGGCAAGAATGACCTAGAACATTTGTATGTTGTTGCTAAAATATTCAGAGCTAGTTAAGAGCTTCCTTGTGTGATGAGTTCACTGCAGTAGCAGAGCTATACAGCCAGTGTCGCCAGGGAGCAGGGAAGACTTGAGGCACAGGAGCATCGTTCTCAGGATCTTATCAGTCAGCTTCAAACTGGTGGTCCAGAGAGATGCTATCCCACCCACTGCCTTACTGTGGTAGTCTCCAGAAGGCCAACCAACAACCATTAAGTCATCTTGCTGCTTCTACACCCTGATGAGACACTACAGCAGAGACGTCCACCCAGCTCATTCACTCTACAGCAGTTTGGCACCCCTGACATTGAACACGTTTGTCTAGGAAAGAAGCCCAAATATTTGGGGTGGGCAACTCTGAGAACAGGCAGAAAGACCCAGCACCTGAACCCCAGCACTGCTGTGGGACAAACCAGGCTTTGCTGTACACAGAGCAGCGTGCTAAAGAGTGGCTAGATGTTGCAGGACCTCTGCCTCCTGCTAGCTGTCCTGTGCTGGTGAAGACCAGCTTTCTCCACAATGTTTCAGATGCAGTGCTGTCAGAGGGATAGCTGCATGAGGTACCTGAAGGTCACAGTACCTACCTTTCCTGGACAGCTAGCCATGGGAGAGGAAGCTACTTGAAGATCTACAAGTGTCTCCATTTCTTTGCTAAATACACCCAATGAAGCCTTTTARTAGCTACTGGTAGCCAGCAGTCACTGCACTGCAGAAGCCAGTAAGTGGGCAAACACATCCCAGCAGCTGACTTGCCTTTGTATTTAGAGAGACAATCAGCTCAGGAAGCACATCTCATTGGCCTGCTCCACATCCAAGCTACAGGTGTGCTAGCTCTATTTTCCTAGCTTTACAGCACTCACTCAAGACTGTGTCTTGGAAGAGTCAGCATGAAAGTGCTGCTAACAGACAAGTCCCTGTGCCACCACCAAAGCACAAGAACACAGCCTGCTCTAGCACTGTTAGCTGAGCCCTTGGTATTCAGGACAGCAGAGTAAGAGGCAGAAAGGCTAGTGAAGCAAGTCACCAGCTGACAAGGACCACAGTATAGGATCTGGCAGCAGTTCAATAGCACAGCCTCCTTCTCAAGTGTCAAATGGCTCCAACCTTCCTACCTTCAGTGGAGGCAGCAGCCTCACCAGGCCCCTCCAGCCTTGCTGTATTGTTTTGAGTCAGCAGGTTCACAGCTGGAGTTCAGGAGGCAGGACAGCCTTTTCAGGCATTTGTGTAACACTTCTGCTCATCCCCACCCTATTTTTGCAGCTCCTCCACAACACAAAGTCAGGGGATGCCTCCAAGGCAGGGAACAGAGACAGCATTTGAATGCAAGTGACCTTTACCAGACAGTCAGGTTGAGTATTCAACCTGAGAGCAGGCTTCTCTAGAGCACGTTGTACAAGAGCACAGCCCCACAGGCAGCCTCAGGCATGTAACTAGAGGAAGTCACTGCATTTGTAAACTACTGCTGGGTGAACTTGATAAGTTAATTAGTGTCCAGAGCCAGTCAGAGCTGGATACCTGGCCCATGCAAGCAGGGATGCAAGCAGGTTCTCAGCTTAGTCATGGCTCCTCTGTCTCACTTCAGATCACCTGGCTGCAATCTGCAGCCTCTGTGGACAGCTGTCACAAGAGCCAGCTAGGCAGCCACTCCCAGCTGCCTATGGCCCACACACCCTGGATTCCAGGCAACCACCGATGCTCTCTGCTGCTTAAGAGGCCCAGACTTCTACAGAAAGCCTCAGCTTCAACCTTGACAGCACAACTCTGGCCACCCTCTCAGCCTTCACTCAGCTGCCCTCTCTAAGAGAAGGGGCAGTGGACCACAGCCACTTGAGTGGTCATGCAGATGGCCTGTAAGGAGCAAGGAGATGCCTCCAGCCAATGCAAGGCAGTTGTCTGGATCCAAAATGTCTTTGTAGCAGTGTCTGCTGCAAGGCAGCTTATCACCCTCTTCATCCTCTTCCTGAGGTGGGACAGAGCCATCCAACAGCCTCCAGGAGCTCTACACTCTGGGCAGCCTCTCACCTGAGCCAGGCACAGCAGTGCTTTAAGCCCATACAGATTCACCTGATTAAGGGCACATTGGAAATAAGGTCTCTGCAGGACACCAGAGCCCCACCTTCTGACACCTGGAAAGAGGCAATTCAGAGTATATGAGGTGAAGAGCTGTACTACTGGGAAAAGACAGTAGCTCAAAAGTACTAGAGCCAGGTAGCTGGCTTCCCTGAGCCTGACTATGCTCAGGTGCTCAGGCTTTTCCTATAGGTGTTTCCAGGCTCATCAAGAGACTGCTGTCTGCCCTTCTCAACAGGCCAGGTCCCCACCCTGGAATCACTGCCTTTGATAGGCACGATACGGCTTCCCAGAGGAAGAGGAGGCAGCTCAAGTGCACACTTAATTGCAGCCTACTGCCACACAAAGATGAGACTGCTGGTGGCTTATCCACTTTCCTACCTGCTTAAGAGCTGTGTATGTTTGCCTGTCCTTCTGCCTTGGGGCAGGACCTACAGCAACTTCTCCTCCCCTTCTAAGATATTCATCTCATCCAGGACAGGGGAGCACTGCCTCTGTCTCAAGCAAGCAGGCAGCTAAAGCTGGACTTGTGGGGGGATCCCCTTTGCAGAGAATTGTTATGCATCTGCCAAAGATAACAATATGCTGCAGACTTTACTGCCCTTAGTGACAATATACTGCAGAAACTGCATCTGCTATTCTTGGAGACCCCTCTCTTCCAGTCAAACCCTAAATGTACTTCAAAACATGAAAAGCATAAGCAGCTCATAAGTATCCTGTTGTGCCAGCAAAGCCGCAGACAATGTATTCTCCTAAAACATGCAGGGCACTTCATTCCTACAGCAGGAGCATGCACTTTCTGGAGGGAGGAGTCCAAGAGCTGCCACCTCCACACTGGAAGGAGTATTTGAGCAAGAGTAGCTCAAGTGCCACCAGGCCAGCATTGCTCTGAGTAAGCAAGCAGATCCAGTTGAGGATCCAGCTGATGATTGTGCAGTTCCAGTGTAGTTGACAAGGCATTTACCTACCTTAGACTCGAGGTAGACATTCGCTGAAGACATCTTTCCCAGTTTGCACATGCAGCAAGCCAGCGAGATAGCACAGAGGATGAAGAGACTGTCATTGACTAGGGCACGGGCAAGGACTGTCCACCTCAGCTGGTTCTCCGGGACTTCACCGTGGATTAACATTGCACAAGTTAAGTTTACAACTAAGAAGAGGAGGCTGGTAAATATGGAGCCCAGATACAACAGGACCCTGGAGAGATGGTGGGGGAAAAAATGGAGTTCAAGTCAGACAATTCTGGGGTCATTCTCCAGCACCCTCCTGTCTCATCAGGCAAGAGAACCTCCCAGCATGCCCAGTGCTTTGCTTGCTATGAAGCTCAGACATTCCAGCAAGTTTCAGTGGTTGTATTGACAGCCCAAGTCTGCAGAGTATTTGTCTGAGCTGCTCTCATAATGCATGAGCAGTGTAAGTAGTCATGAGTTACAAGACTCATCTTCTGACAGTCAGGTTCTTATCTTGCAGATTTTAAGTGTTGCTCTAGCTCTGCATTAACTTCAGTCAATAAGCTATGAGTCATCACAACCACTGCAACTTCTTTATTGAAAGCCACTGGAGCTTGCGTTTTCCATTGTGGGTTTCCCTGGAAATGGCTAGGAAGCACCTGGGCTGCACAAACACAGGTCCCACCTATTGCTCAAGCCTTATGCTGCAGATCTTTTCTGGGGGTAGGACAGCTCAGAACAACCTCGAGAGGTTGTCTAGTTTGCTAGCAGCACCGGTACTGGGATGCTGGTGACATGTATGGAGGCATGCAGCACATGCTTCAGCTTCCTTGGCACCCTTGAAGTTCCCAGTCCTGCTCCAAGGCACAACACTGATCCCCTGTCAGAGCACAGCTAGGTACGGCATTAGCTCTGTTCAGTCTCTGGGGTCTGAAGTTCCCATTCCCAGCACTGCAGCATGAGTTCACCTTAAGCCAGCTTTGAAGGTAACGTTAGAAAAGTATCACTTACTTGTACTTGTTGAATTCAGCTGCACATTTCACTTTGAATATGACCTAAGGGAAAGATTTGCACAGCATTACTTAACATGACCTACACTTCTCCTTTAAGATTAGTAAAGATATATACAACAGGGAAGCCAGCATCCACTTGGACATGCTGAAGGACTCTAGATTATCTACTAGCACCAAGTCTTGCACTGGACCCACTTGCAAGAAAGACTGGTATTCTTTTTCCTGCAAGAGCCAAGCCCAAATGTAGGTGTCCAATAGGCATAGAATTACAGAATCATTTAGGTTGTAAAAGACCTTTAAGATCAAGTCCAACCGTAAACCTAACACTGCCAAGTCCACCACTAAACCACATCCCTATGAACATATTTAATATCCCATATGTGACAAGGACATTAACACCACACCTAAGGACTTCAAGAAAAGCAGGGAGTTTAGCAGTCAGTAGTCACCAAGAACATTCAAAAATACATCTACTTTGCCCAGTGTTCTGTGCTGCATATTTTAGGACCTCAGTCATGCTTGATTTCCCTGTTAGAGAAGGCTGCTTCAGCTGCTGTGCTTTAGCAAGACAAATAGCTGATCTAAAATAGCCCTCTGGTATTGGATTATGGACCTGCAGGCTGTAACAAGCATTTGGAGCTCACAGCTCCTCCACCCTTAAAATGTTTGCAGGCCAAATACACCTGAAAAGTAACTCTGAGACAGCAGAAAGTCCTCCAGAGGTGGAAGGCCCAGCCTGTCAAGTTGCATGACACACTTGACAGACAAGTGTATTAGATGGCAGTCAGTTATTTGCAGACTATTTCACTCTTCGAAGCAACACACACTCTGTCCAAGAGCGGATCTGGGTTCTGTGAACCTCCTCACCACACAAGGGATTAGGAGACTTAAGCTGAAAGTTGCACAAGAAGGACCAGCGCTTCAAAGCAAAGGCTCACAGGCCTCTCCTCAGACAGCAGGGTACTGAAGCCATGCCTGCACCCCCAGCCATTTGGGTTGGGAAGGCTGGAGGAGAACCATCAGCTCATACTCAGGAAGCCCTACAGCACTCTTTCCAATACGGCAGACAAGCTTCCATGTCCCTTTGGGCTGGAGGGTGGCTCCTGCTGAAGCATACAGGGGCAGGACTTCTAGCCTAAGGAAGTATGGACAGTTTAGGAAGGTGCGGACACACTCCCAAGTCACAGCTCAGATTGAGCACAGCGGTCCTGCTGCAAGGGGACAGGTAACTGGTGCTCACACATAGTCAGGACAAGCAGCAGGAAAGCAGCATGCTGGCAGAGCTACATGGAGCTCGCTTGTCACACACTGATTCAGCACAGCCATGGCAGGAACTGGGTTTTGTCCTGTGAGAAATGTAGATCCTGGTACAGACCCCACCAGGAAGGATCCCAGAGCTGAAGGTCACATTCAGTCTCAGACAAAGCTCATGTCCCGACTAGAGACTTTGAAGGAACTTGGGAAGAGGTAGAGGGCCATCTCGCCAGATCCAGCAGACATGTACTTGTGGGGTGAGCACAAGACCACTGTGGGATCACTGCACAGGTGTGGAGGTTTAGTTTCACTGCTTCTCTAAGGAGTACCCCCTGTCAGCTTCCAGACTGTGGCTGCAGTGAAGGATCACTCATCTCTTACAAGGCACCCTTAGTCAGCTTTTTTTCTGATGGCATTTCTTGGCTCCTGCCTTCCAGTCAGCACTGAGGTAGCAACGGCACTCTGAAGCTTCAGGAATCGAGCTCCTGCCAACAGGATTTCCAGAGACATTTCAGGATTTGAGGGTTGTCTGATCCACTGTAGTAGTTTCAAGCATTTGAAAGCCCTCCTACAGGGCATCGGACAGCTTCAGCAACCCTGTCCTGAGAGCCAGTTTCACCATCTGGCTCCTCTCCTCCAGTCTGAGGGAGGATGAACTCAAGAAGCACTTAGTGGGGAACAAGACACAGTACTTCAGCAGAGGGAGGTATCCAGCCCCTCTGGCTGAAGGGCACAGTACTACAAGCAGTCTCTGAAGCCACCTACCCTGTTGTCCTGGCCTATTCCAGCCCAGAGAATTACAGAACTGTGGCACAATCCACTCTGAGCCCCAAAGCTCATCTGGAAACCTGGGCCTTGGAAGGACCATGTGGTGACTTCAAAACAGAAAAATCCCTGAATCCTCCTCTGTCCTTAGTTTGCCTGTAGGCTACATTCAAGCACTTTGGGAGTGTCAAAACAGACATGAAGGACATACAGCTTGGAAACCTCTTGGTTCAGCACCCATTCACACAGCATGGAAGTTCATTTGAGGTATTTGTACTTCTGCTCTGACTCCCAGAAGAGCAGTCCATAACCACAGCATCTGAACAGCAGAGCAAACACGAGTCCCTGGCTTGTATTCCAGCTGATCACCCTGGGTGAGAACAGCCCCTTAGCTGAGCTGGGAAATGCCACTGGCTAACAGAAAGAAGATGCTGGCTTCTGCAGCTGCAGCAGCCCTGTGCGAGACGGTCTCCCAAGACTCTCCCCTACGGCCCCAAGCCCTGGCGACTAAGGCACACAAAGCTGTCTCAGGGTTAAGAGTGCAACGGCAACCTGAGACTCGTGCTTGGACTGCTGCCACCAAAAGCAGAGGGAGACCATGGCACCAGCCTTACACTTTTATTAGCCCCCAGCTATTTAGTCCTATAACTTCAGGAAAAGAACAGACATCACTCAGTTTACAGTGGTTTTAGTTACTAAGACATGATAACTCATCTGAAGGTTGCTTTTTCTTCACAGGGGCTGGGTCAGTAGGTGACACTGGTAGTGTTCACAATGCACCTTTGGGTTCTTACCCTTGAGACAATCTTGCAAGCCTTTCAGCACTGGACTAGCTCTGCTGCTTTCAAAGCCCAAGGACAGCTGATGTAGAGGGTTCTGCTKTGAAGAAGCTGGTGCAGAGCACTGAGGAGTAGTCCTATTCTTCATAAAAATAGGAAATACAGACCCCTGCCCTCAAACAGGTGCATTATGCCAAGTTGCTAGTAGCAACCCTTGCAAACTGAACAGTTCCTTCAGTTCCTAGCTGAGAGGCCAGCCCCAGAAGTCATGCAGTTGCCTGCTGAGAACAAGGAACCTAGGTGTCTGCTAGCTCAGAGTAGCAGGACTGTGAACATTTACTCCTAAGCAAGCCTTTTGTAACAGTTAGGCAATACTCAGTTGCCTTTCTGGAGCCACAAGTCCTTTGAGCACTTCACATCAGCCACAGACTTGGGAGGAAGGCAAGGCAAGAAGAGCTACAGACCTCAGAGTCCCCTGTGATGCTGGAGGCTTTTGTTTTTGTGATAAGAGTGGATATATTTCACAAAAGTGAATACCTTGCTCCCATCACTGAGCCTGGAAAGTGAACTTGCTAAGGGCATGTTCTCAGAGCATTGTTTAAGAAACAGACTCATCCTTAGAAGGTGTACTGGAGGTGTCACAGCTGCTAAGAGAAGATGACAAGTGACAGACACCATATCCCACAGATGGCTCTAAGGACCACTTTCAGTACCGTACAAGCCAGGACCTTAGCCCTAACATTGAGCCTCAGATAGCAGTTCAGCTTGGTTTTGGTACAGCCGTTCAACAGATCTGAGATCCAGGAGAGCCAGAAACTTGTCATTGTCTGTCTCATGGAATCAAAGTCTCTTTGCTCCATAAAGAAATCATGAGTTTGGGCTCTCCAGATACAAGACACAACCATGTCCTCCCTTGACATGAACACAGCCCTCACTCAGTTGCAAGAGCATCCACAGACAGATTAGATTCCTTCTCTCGCCACAGTCATTCAGCAGTGAGCATCATAGCAGAGCATGGACTATTTTGGGACTACACCCCATAACAAGTGTTCAAGTCCCCACCCGCCCCTCAGAGGAAAAGCTGGAACTATCTGTGAGGAGTATCTCTCACCATCCCCACTAATACGGAGATCATCCTATGCCATCATGAACACAGGGTGCAACTTGCATGCACCCTGATTTCCTAGAATAGCTGGTTGCTGGCCACCTGTTCATTCGGGAACCGCAGGGCCCATGGGAATCATCAGCTATGGGATGGAGCAGTTTTGGGTTTAAGTGATCCCTTACCAGCTGTCCCTCTGAGGTAGAGGGCACATGCTAGACAAGGAAGGTGGAAGAGTGCAAGAATGGATGGAGGCTTTTCCAGTTTTCCATCTGAGAGGCAGGAAGATACAGGACAGCAAGGAAAAACAGCTCCCAGGCTGGATGCTCTTTCCATGCATGTCTGCTCCAGTGCAATTAGAGCAGCAAGGGATGAAAGAGGCTGATGTCATCTAAGCAGATGGAGCACTTAAAGAAACACAGACAGGTTAAGGGTTATGGCCACACCAGTCTGGCAGAGCAGCCCATCAGAGCCTCACCACTCCAGCAGAAGGCCTTACTCATTGTGGCACACAGTTGCTGACTCCTAAGTGAGGCAAGGATGCCAAGTGCTCAAGAAGGTCTTTGAAAGGGTCAAGATGGAGGTTGTTGTGGCTACATTTCCATGTACTATGCTCCTGACAATGACCTGGGGGAAAGCAGGAATTGGCAGACTCTTGGGAAAGGTAGCATTATTCAAGCAGATGTCTAGCCGGCAGCAGAGAAGCACCCTGGGTTGGATATCCGAGCCATTGTTCTATCTGTCTGAGGCAAGATTGGGAGTGGATCTGAGGAATTCTGACCTGATGTACTGTGAACTTCAGATTTCCTGGAAAGGAAGTCATTCTGTTACAAGCTGAAGCAGAAAGGAAGAGATGCTCCCAGGCAAAAGGCATTACACCTTTGGATGTTCCAGGTGGAAATAAGGCAGTGACAAAAAGAAACTGTCACCACCAAATACGCATCCCACACACATTTTGTCAGGCCTCCATGTCCCCTCAGGAATCTCAGGGGCCAAGAGGGGACAGGAAAAGGATAGCCTCTATATCCTCATAGACAGGAGGAATACTAGGCAGTTTTGAATTTCAGCCCCAGAACAGCCTGGAGTACAAAATAATGCCAGCTCTCCATGGGTATTTGTTGTTTCCTGGAGCTCTTCCCCCACCCAGCACCATTTCATCCTCAGCTTGTACATAGCCTGAGAAGCTCCATAAATCAAGCAAGATTAGCTCAAATAACACAGCACAGGCCACATTTTCTTCCACTGCTTAGACAGATGCCATTTCTCCAGCATCTCCACAAAGGAGGCACTGTGTACAAAGACAATTAGCCAGGCCTTCAGCACAGAAACAGCCTATGCTTTTATCTGAGGACATCTCAGACCAGGATGCCACCCCCAAAGTAGCAGAAGCCCAGTGCCCTTCTACAGGTTGCTACCAACTGGCAACGGATGGGCCCTCCACAGCAGGTTCTGCTTGAAGTCACACTAGTAAACGTACCAGTCATCTCTGGATCTTGAGCCACTTCAGCTAAACTGCTGTAGTTCCACCATAGCTTCTCTCCTTCCTCTAGGTAGTGACAATTCTTGTTTAATTACACCCTAAGCCCCCTTATAAGCCCCCTTAACACAAGTCCTCCCGTGCTTTAAGAGAAGCACTGAACACAGCCAAGCCAGGCACATCTCAGTTAGCTACCAGCACATGGCACCCTTCTGTCAAGAGAAGGGTGGGCTAGTTTTATCAGCCTGTTCCCCAGAGGAGGCCAAATATCACTACTCAGCATCATTTATTTTGTTAAAATGGAAGCCAGAAAAGCACCAAAGGCTTTCAGTCCATCTAGCTGCATTCTTTCTCCAAACCTCTGGAGCCGCAGGCTTCACTACCTACCACCACTGTGAGATCGCCCACAAACACCACAAAGTGCTGGACGCCCATTCTGCTTGTGACAGCCAAGTGTCAGACCCTCTCTGTAACTAAGCATGCATACCCATTTTAATAAGTCACTTTATCCTTCCCCACTCTAGATTCTGAGCTCTTATTTCCTCAGACAGGATTTCCCTTGGCTCTAGGTCTTCAAGGAGAAAGAAATGGGGTATATTCAGCCAGAGTCCACTGAAAAACAGGTATCGTGGGAGGAAGGGAAGCCTGAGAACCTATCTGAATTTACTTTGCCGTTCTTTAAAGGAGCCTTTTAACATGCCTGCAAAGAGGCAAGTCTGCTGTCAAGTCCAGTGACTTAGAGGAAAACAGAAATYCAGCCACTTCATGGTACCAGAACATGGGATCCCTTCCTCAGCTTGCCTTTCAAGGAGCACACAAACACCTACTAGTTGGAGCAATTGGTAGGTCAGGCTCCCTTTAACAGACAAGATGGATTATGCACACTATGCACCATTTGTTATTTTCCTGCCACTCGATCGGCAGCATATCTAACACCAACAGCTTTTGCAATGGGCAGTTTACCCCAGCTTCCAGGTGTTTGTGTCGGAAGGGGAAGAACCAAAACAGCTGAACAACCCAATTGCTCCAAGTCTCACATTATTATGTGAATGTTGATGTCCTCGGGAAAATGAAATCATAACTCCCATCGGTCACACATCGGAACGATGGAGCGATTTCGCTGTGTGTTAGCGATTCCTTTGTGAGGCTGGCGAACAGCTGAGAGCTGCAGAGCAAAGAATCTGAACAACAACAACAAAGCTGGAAGGAAAGTACTGCCTATTTATGAAACAAGTCACCAAACTGGAAGGCAGGCAAGCAAAGGGCTGCTCACGAGAAACTGGAGCAGAAACAAAATATTCAGAGGAGGAAGGGGAGGGGAGAGCCAAGGCTTTAAAAGATAAAGACAAGTGAAAGGAGGATTAAAAAAAAAAAAACACAAAACAAGTGATGGGAAACCCAGAAAAGGAGGAATACAGCTCAGCAACAATAACAAGCAGCTCCGCACTGTCCCAGTAGCGATCATTGTGCTAGGAAGGGGCCCACCTCTCCAGCCCCAGGCTGTTGTCAGGGAGGCAGAGGGATCTCAGGGTTTTTGTCTGACAACAAGCTGCAGAACAACAAGCCCAGTTCACAGCGGAGCAGAGAGATGGAGAGAAGGAGGGAGCGCAGCAACAATAGCAGAAGAGGCTCTAGCTGGTGACGTAATGGTTGGCATCAATCCAGGCCAGAGCAGCCCCTGCTGCTGCCACTTTCTGGTCCCCTTCAGAGAAGGGGAAATCGATTAAAAAAGGATGCAAAACAGTCCCCCCAAGAGACCCCCGTGACACTGCCACCCCTCGTAGGGTTGCAAAGGGGAAAAGCCCCACCAGGAGCAGGACACATCTCTGCACCCCCCACCAAACCCCAGATTCAGGGCATGTGCCTGCCTGCCCCCCCCGTGCCACCCTACAGAGTCTGCATCCAAGGCACACCCCTGCACCCCACCACCCCGACGCTAGGATTCAGGGCACACTTTTTGTTCACCTCTCCATCCTACCCCACCCCCAAGCCTGGATTCAGTGCATAATCTCTGTGCCTCCCCCCAAGCCTGGATTCAGGGCACACCCCTGCATCTCCCCAACCTGCCCCAAAGCCCACATTGAGGGCAAACCTCTCGGCACCCTCTCCCACCGAGCCTGGTCAGGGCACACCTCCGCGCGCACACACACACCCCTCCATCCCACCCCAAAGCCTGGCTTCAGGGCACACCTCTGTACACCTCCAAGTTTGGGGGGTGGGTAGCTGAAGAGAAGCCTTTAGCCCCGGCGTCCTGCAGGGTGGGGGTCTGGTGTGCCCCCTCCTCCCCAAAAGAAAAAAAAAAACTTACCTCAGCGAAATAGAGGTTGAGGAGGCAGAGGCTGGAGAAGAGCAGGCAGCCGGGCAGGCAGTAGAGGAGCCAGTGGGCGAAGGGCTGCTGGAGGCGGAGGGCCTGCAGGGAGTTCTGCAGGTAGAAGGAGAAGAGGGTGGTCCTGAGGGCTGCCCAGAGCAGGCAGAGGAAGAGGCAGAGCGTGTGGTAGCTCAACCGCCGCTCCCGGTAGTAGAGGAGCAGCCAGAGCTGCAGGTAGGCGAAGAGGAAGAGGGCGGCGTAGAGCGCCGTGTGGAGCACGGTCAGCCCCAGCTCCACCGCGTAGGGCACAGCGGCCCCCTCAGCCAGGGCCGCCCCCTCAGCGAGGGCCGCCGCCGCCGCCGTCGCGCTCATGGGGCAGCGGGAGGCAGCGGGAGGCAACGGCCCGCCAACGGTCGCCGCGCGCGCCCGCCCCGCCCCTCCCCTCAGCCCCGGCTGGACACCCCCATGCAACAAAGGGGAGCCCCCCTCCTCCCGCACGCCCGCCCTCCTGGCTGCGCCGCGCTCCCGCCCGCCGCCAAACAACTCTCTGCCGGGGACAATCAGCTGAGCCCGATTATTTGAGGCGCTCGCTCCTGACAGCGCGCTCTCCCCATTGGCTCTCCGCCGGCCCGCCCCCACCGCGCCCATCCGCCGCGCCGAGTGGTCACCGCCGCCTGTCACTCACGGCCTCCCCCGCCGGTCGCCTCTTGCTTTTTGGTTTGCCGCCGCCGCCCGCCTCCCCGCTTTCCCGCCCCGCCTACTTCAAGCGGCAGGCGGAGGCACCGCCTCCCGCGCCCCCGCCCCTCGTGCCCTCCCGGGGGCGGAGCGCGCGCGGCGCCGCTGGGTCTCGCGCGGCGGGGCGCGCGCGGGGGCGGGCGGCCGCGGGGGCGGCTGCGAGGTGCGCGCTGCAGCGGGGCGGCTGCAGGGGAGGCCTTGGGGAGCCCCGGGCAACTGGGGGCGGCTCTGGGGGTCCCCGCAGCAATAGGGGCAGAGAGCCTCCGCCTCGTGGGGCCGGCTCTAGCAGGGCTGTACCTGCGGGGGCAGGGTCGGGGGCTCCTGTAGGAAGTAGGGAGCTTTGCTAGAGGGGTCCCTGGAGCTACCGGGGGGATGTGGGCACCCCCAGCAGCCTGCGTGGGTGTGCGGGAGGAAGCCCCACGGCGGTAGGTGCAGGTTGGGTCTCCGGTGTGGTGGGGATATCTGAGTGTAGCACAGAGACCCTCTATTCTATATGGGCAGCAATCCTATGGCTGTAGGGAAAGCTCAGAGATCACAGCGGTAGGGTGAGCAGTTGAGAGACCCCCCCGCTTCCAGGAGATCTCGGCTCGGGTCTCAGAGATCCCACCGCTGGAAGGGCCGGACTGGCACAGACCCACCAGCTTTATTTTTGGCATCCCAGATTTTCCAGCTGTACAGCCAGGCCACCGACACAGGGGACTGCTGGGGCCAAGGGGAGACCTCCATGCGTGATGCTCTCCCAGCAGCCGTGGCGGAGGGAGGAGGACGTCAGCCTGAATGCTCAGGACACCCAGGTAGGTGACATCTTGGAGGCAGCTCAGCAATGTCCACCATCGCGGTGCCAGCTGCTTTCCAGGGACTTTGGGGGGCTGGTCCCCAGGGACAGACTAAGTGGGGGCAGCGGGGCAGCAGCAGCGGGTGATGCTGCGGGCTGTCTGCTGTGCRTGGGCATCGAAGCGCTCCTCTCCCGGTGTGGGCAGAGGGAAAGGCTGCAGCATGTCCCTCCTGCAGCCTTGGCTAGCAAGCGAGGCCCAGCAGGGCTACTGGATGCTGGGAAGTGGGACCTGGAAGTGAAAATGAAAGTGAAACTCTCCGGGAAGTGGCAGGAGATGGGGCAGCGTGGGAGCATCACCGCAAAAAAAACCAGCGAGGCAAAGCACACTGGGCAACAGGCTGGGATGCACTTTGATGTCGATGTGTTTCCCACCTCTGCTGCTGATCCTTGAGAAGGATCCCCGCGCTGCAAGATGCTGCTCCCGCAGCTCACCGCAGCCGCCCCTATAGGCACCCTCGACCCCTGACTGCAGGCCCGTATCTTGCATTTGCACTGAAAATCAGGCACGTCTGGTGCAGGGGACAGAGGCTGGGGGAGAAGCGGCGGTGCAGAGTGGAGCTCCGTTATCATCCGACATGGTGTGCCAGATGTGGCCCCGGTCTCGTGAGCTGCCCCGGCGTGAATTTGCGCCGCAGGCTGATTACGCAGCAATCTGCAACGTCCTTAAAACGCTGCTGGTTGAAAAGTGCACCTGCCTGTGCGCAAAAAGCCTGGCAGCGCTCTGGCTTGAAATAGCGTTTGTGGATAAATGCGGGATAAATACCTCTGCAACGAGGCTCTGGTTTCTGGCTGGAAGCAGTGCACGAGTCTGCTGTGGGTCCTGGCATCGCAGCCTGGCTGGGAGGCTTGTCGGGGAGTCCGGCGCGGATGGAAAAGTCTTCCCGCAGCTGTAGGGTCATGACCACGGCAGCACGCGATGCGGGGGCATGGCTGTAGGGGCCTCGCAGTTGCAGGTTGCAACCCCTGCCTCCTCCACAGGGGAGAAGGGACGGGTGGGAAGGGCCAGCAGGTATTTCGGACCGATGATTGCAGGCCCCTCCTGAAGTGATGGAGAACAATCTCAACGCTGTCCCAGCTCCAAACGCTGGGGAACTGCAGCTTCTTGACCTTATTCAAGTCAGCCGGGTCAAAGAACTTGCCTTTGGAAAATCTGAAAGGAGCTGGGTTGAGCTCTGTTCCAGCAAAACTGGGTAGTGATAATTAACCTGACTCGTCTGCTGCTTAGGAGAAGGCTGGTGCTGGCCACTTTTTCAAAGGTGAGCAGGGAAGGGGAGCATGTAGTGAAAAATACGCAAAATAATGCAATATCTGGTAAGGAAGTGACGTTATTGCTGGGCAGCCGTAGGATTCCATAAAACTAACACATAACCTCACCGGGGAGAAAAAGAAGACTTAAATATTGCTTGATGTAAGCAATATTTTGGCAGTTGTCAGCAGTATATGTCAACAGTTGTCAGGCACGTGACTTGGAGTTGCGTGGTCTCCTGATGAATTAAAAACCCGCAGGACAAACCTACCCCCCCCGCCAGGCAGTGAAGCGGCCACAGGGTGACAGTTTCACGTAGTGGGTTGTCACCGGAGAGTCAGCGTCATCCAGATATGCTTCAGTGGGATCCCAGCGATGCTTTCTTTGGCCCTGAAGAGCCAATTCATCATCTCTTCAGGAGGAAAGAAATTTGCAGACAATACAGCTGTTGGGACAGCTTCCATCTTCGGGCAAGCTGGCTGCAAGCAAGTTGGATGTATTTGGGAAGGGCTTGTTGGTCGGGCAGTGACATGTGGCTGGAGGGATTCACGTGGATCCACAGAGCAGAAGGTTGGAAAAGAGAGCTTTTCAGGGAGTTTTTCTGGATCCCCTAAAGGAAACCTGTGTGCGTGGTCCAAAGTGCAAGAAGAGCCGTCAGCGTTATGCTCTCCCTTGCATTTTTCAGCAGCAGCAGCAGGAGGCATATTTGGGCTGGGGCATCCATCCATGCCAAGGAGAGTGCTTCAGCCTGTTTAGCTTGCTGTAGCTAAGGGGTTGAGTCAGCCCCGCGTGGATTTGGGGGCTGTTATGTGTCCCCTCTGCCAGCAAATTTGGGAGGGCAGCACACTGGTTAACTGCTGCTGGAAAGGCATGAAAGGCAGGTGAGCGTGGCTGCCAAAAAAATGTACCAGCTGGGTGCGGGGTGAATGACCTGCTGCAACAAAAGGCCTGATCTGTGTTGATCATCACAGGAGAGGCTGAAGTGACTCCATTTAGGAGCATCCTAAATGCTCCTGGTTTAGGACCATCTACCTAGGGAGTTAAAACTTGCTAACTGAGGGCTCTGCAGGCTGGAAAATACCTAAATATAATGAGATAAAACAAAGGGGAAGCAGCAGCGTAACATAGTTGGACCAGACATAAAGTGTAGGTTTTTTGTAAGAAGGTAATTAATCACCAGGAGGAAAATACCCTATTGAGGGATGTGGGAGATTTTACATCACTGGCATTTAAGTCCCGGTTGGTGGTGTTTCTCCTGGGTTCACGGAGGCCCATGGATGATGGAGATGGTACCCGGCTGGCTGTGCAGTCCAGGACAGTGGTTCTCCCTTGCCTTGTGTATCTTAAAAGCCACCCTACATCACCCTCCATTGAATGAAATATGCTGCAGCTTCCCCAGTAATAAATATTGGCAGCCGGGGGCCCTTGTGAGGCAAGGTGTCAGGGAAAGCAGATGGGATCACAGAGGTGATGCGGGGATCCCAGCCCCGGGTTACCGCTGCAGGATTCCCAAGCAAAACTGATGTGGCCACAAGCAATTTATGCCAATGCAAGAGTTTGTGCTGGGTGTCTCTGGAGTATTTGGTTTCATTTTAGGTCATCTACAGTGGCCTTAACTACCTTGCCTGGCTCTGTCTTGGAGGTATGACAGTGAAAACATGAACCAGGTCATGCATACCATCTACGCTGTGCTGGGCTGCCCCATGGCCCGTGGGCTTAAGAGTTTCCCAGCAGTGACACAGAGCTGGTTCACACATCCCTGGTATTTTCACGCATCTCTGGTAAGCCTGCGAGTGGCTGCGGTACAGGGTTCTGGCTGTTCCCAGCCCTATGGTGTTAATTTTCCATTGATGGAAAAGAGGTGACAGGGGAAATGACTTAAAAGCTGAATATTTGAGTCTGGATTGACGGGTCACAGAGGGAAGCTGCTGGGCAGGACGGGAGTGAGAGGACATGAGTAGGGAAGGGATGAGCACACATTTTTGTGTGAAGGGTGAGAAAAGCACGGGGAGGAGCGGGGTCGAGGGTGGTGGGACAGAGTGAGGGGGGGCTGGTGGGGCAGACAGGGCTGACTTTGGGAGAGGTGCAAGGAGAAGAGCAGCAGTCACACAGGGATGTGGAGAGGGCAGAAGGTGGATGCTAGAAAAACTACAAGAGCCAGAAGAGACATGAAGAGAGATCGGGGCTGGGTAGAGGCTGGAGCTGTGTTTTAAACTGCTGGCAGCCTTCTCCAGGTATAATGCCATGAAGTCTTTGAGTTATTGGAGGCTGCTCCTCTTGCCTCCTTGACAGTAAGCTCTCCCATTTGACCTGGGCTGATTCCCACATGCCAGGATTGAGTTTATTTTTCCATCCCGCTGTAGCCAAGTTTGTAATTTAATAAACATCACCCCCCCTCCCCGATCTCTGTCCCCTCTGTGAGCCAGAGGAACAGATGGGAGGGCAAAGGACCAGAAATGCCTGGCACTTCCCAAAGCTGGAAAGGAGAGAACTGGAGATTTTCAGAAGAAAAGAAAAAAATTCATGCCTTTCTCAGCTCTGTCTTTCTTCCTTTGTGCCGTTCAGGCCTGATCCAAACGCCTCACCTGCATGAGGGGGACCCTGTGAAGGCTGAGCATGCCTGGCTTTGGAGCTCTTGGAGCAAGGCAGAGAGACTTGGCCTGCTTGTTTTTGAGCATTTGAGTTTGGGTTCGTCACAGAGCAGTGATAGTAAGCTGACAGCATCTGATGGGGTGCTGGAGGGAATGACAGTCCATGGACACAGGGGCGTTTGTTAACGAAAACAGCTGCAGCTCGTGATGCAAAGCAAACAGCTTCTACATGGCTTCAATTCCAGCTTTGTCTCATTGTTGACCACGGACCAGCCGTGCTCTTGCATACTCAGCAGCAAAGGCCGATACCTGGAGAGCAGGCTGTGAAGGAACCTGCTGTTAAACAGGGGAATGAAGTGAGAAGAAGGTATATTTTCTCATCCTATAGTGGTTGTGCACATGAAGCTCTCCTGAGCCCCTTAGTCTGAGCAAGAAGAGTTAAACAGCTGTGGCAGGGCAGCCTGGGCAGGGCTGCTGGTGAACCCTGGCAGCAGGCTTACATGCTTGGTCTTTGCCCTGTTCTCTGAAGCATCTCACAAATTTCCTTGGCTCCTCTTCTAACCAGCTCCACGTGGAGACCCGGCGTGGAAGGGAGACTGCTGGGACTGCCCTGCAGCCTGGCGCAGGTCATGGTTTTGTTCCCGTGCCATCAATGTCAGAATAACATGAGGCTGGACCGAGCAAGGTGTGACAAGCCCGAGGAGTTTGCACAAACCCCTCTCCCATTTGGTGTAGCTGAAACCTCGAATGGCGGAGAGATGGGGCAGGCACTAGAAGAGGGCTCTTGAACCTCCCCACATCATTTGGCACGGTCTGAAGTGGGCAGTATGGCCCGTCCCTTTGTGAACACCTCTTTCAGAGGTTCACATATAAGACTAGTGGCATCCTCAAAGCTTTTTAACAAGAATTGAAACAGTTTGGGAGGGGTTTTTTTGTATGATATGGCCACTGTTTTCTGCCTGCATGTGTAATTTCTGTTTGACTCAAAAGAAAAAAAAAATAGGGAAGAAAAACCGCCCTAAACTGAAAGCGTGGAGGGTCCATGCACTTGCAGATACCGCTCAAGGAAAGGGAATAGCCTTTGCTATCATCTTTACAGTTGTCTGAATCACCTGCTATTCTAGTGACTAATTCATGACATCCTCAAGATGTTTGTGTCACATCTGGAAATTACAGTCATGCTGCACCTACCTAAACAGAAGACACTCATATATATGTTTGTGTATACATGTATATGTTTTTGATTTTTTTTCCCAGTTGTGACTCTCCCGTGCCTGTAGCTGATAACAGCCATGTCAGCCCAAACGGACAGATGGGTTTCTTCCTTCTCTTTCCTGCTTTTCTGTGCTTCCTCCATCCCGACGCGAGGAAGTGCGACGCTGCTGCAGGAGCTGAGCCCCCAGGAGTATTTCGGTAGCTTGCAAGCCGGCAGAGCATCCCTGGCTTATTTCAGCCATAATGGTATGTATTTAACAGTATGCATTTACGTCAACCTGGGTTTTCAGCAAAGGCTTGTGTGAGGGTGTGTGTGAAAGTGGAACAATGAAAAGGCAATTCTTGAGATTTTTAAACCCAAAGGGATTTTGAAGAGCTGGTCGAGCTCAGCTGGCAAATCTGTGTTTGCACAGCCCCAAGTGCTCCTGACAGGCAGGGACATCTTGGGGTGGGATCTTTCCTGGCTGCGTCCCCAGGCACACTCCTTCAAGCCTCTTCATTAATTTTCTGGATTATTTTCTGGTCGTACCATGGAAGAGAAACCCAGCCTGGTAAGGAGTTGTCCCCTCAAAGGGGCTAGGTTTCTCTTCCATGGTACCTCCCTGGGAAAGGGGGATCCCTTGCATACAGGGGAACTAAGGGCTGTCAGGAACTACAGGGAGATCCTTGGCCTTGCCTTTCTTGTTCCGCTCCTTCATGACCCCCAGGTATGGTTTCCCAGAGACATCGGCGTGGGCTGAGACACCAACACAGCTCCCACGTCAGCATTGAGAGGCTGGGTGTGTTGGAAAGGAAGGTGGGGAGTCTGTGGGCATTTGTGTTGTTGCCCATAGTTAGTTTTGTTTCAGTAAATACCTTACTTTTTGAGTAAGAGCAAGACCATGTTGTGTCAAGCACTGTCTCAGTGTGTGGCAGGAGGATGCTCTTGACTCTGAGGACCTGCAGCCCAGCCCAGCAGCACCCATCTGACAAAACCAGTCCCAGTCCCTCTGCCTTCCCCAACCAGCTCCCAGCACCTCCGCCGGCGGCACGCCACAGCTCCCTCTTTGCCCTGCTCAGGTCTGCTCTGATGTCCCGGGGATGTTTGCATGGGGACCTTAGCATGCTGTTACCATACCAGAGCACAGGCAGTGCTTGCCCTGAAGGTACTCTCATCTGCCTCATCCGTAAGGGAAAGGGATGGAAACCAGGGTTTTTTGTGTTTCAGTTTCTCCTGGTGCCCAGCCCTTCTTGGAGCAGATTGAGAACTCGGCCGAGGCCCTCCAGGACTATGGCATTTCAGTGGTGAAGGTAAATGGGGACGAGGAGCAGGATTATTTCTGCAGGGCTTCCTGCGGGGTGCACAGAGCTTCTTTCGACCCACCTTGGGGACTGACAGCAGCAGGACCCCACAAGAAAGCAGGTTTTGGCAGACCAGGGCATCCCATTTTATCCCTTGCCCTGGCCTTACATCTACTGCTTGTGGGTTGTGTCACACCTTCTGTCTGTGGGACACGGGCAGGTTCTTCTGTCCCAGAGAGGCTCCGTGTTGTGCCTGTGTCTCCAAACACAGAGAGCGAAGCAGAGGACTGGCAGTGCTGAGGGTCAGGCAGGGGCAGCCCGGAGCTGCTTCTGGCCTCCCAGTTCAGTCTCAGTAGATGAACCCGTACACTTTGGTTTGCATTCATGGATTGAGGGAACATTCAGCTACTCACATTTTCCCCGCAGATTGGTCTTTTTCATGGGCAACCCCATGTACGAGGCTTAGCAAGCTGATCTAATCTGGCCTCCCAGCAGCTGCATGGGTTGTGTGGAGTTGCCTGGTCGTTGCTGTGCACCCATGGGCATGGCACAAGGAGGAGTACGATCCCCAGCGTGCTACGCAGGAGGGCATCAGCCCTCTCATCTCGCTTAGAAGGTGGGACTTGTCCGACTCCCTCCATGGCTCCCTCCTGCCAGCTCAGACTGCGAAGAATGATGCATGGGGTTGATTCCTTTCTTTTCAATTCAGTGCAATAAATATTTCATATAAAGGGGTTTTTAGCTGAAACTTTATGCAGATTTAGGTGAAGGAATTACAAATTCAGGCAAGTGTAATTAGATTGTAAGAAGTGCTAATATATATGTGTGTATGTATTTAATTTCCTCCAGATACAGGCTGAGTTTAACAAGCAAGCATTGATCTGTCACTCTGAATATGCTGGGCAGATCGTAAGATCTCTTGATCCCGTCTGACCCAATTCAAGGCAGGCTGAGCTGGAGAACTGAAGTACAAACACCAATCCCTAGCTCTGGACTCCATTTTATTGTATTTTTTTCTCCCAGCAGGTTTGGAAAGGCTGTATTTACACCCTTGAATGGAAGAAAGCTGTAGTGCTGTATGTTTGTAGTCATTTGTGGAGCTGAATGTCTAATTACATGCTTTCAATGTCTAGGTTAATTGTCCCAAAGAGGATGTCTCAAGATACTGTGGAAAAGAAAATGCATTAAGGAAAGCCTACCTGTTCAGGTAAGGGGGATTTTCTGGGCACCACACTGTGATTGCTTTCCGGTGCAGATGTTTGGAGGAAACGCTGTCAGCGATCAGAGAGATGTCTGCATAGGAAGAGAGGAGCCATAAGGACAGCAGTGACATACAGAGTTTAGCGAAAAGTACCCCCAAAAGGTCCAACACATAAAGTAGATGCTTTGTCCTCAGTGTGAAACCTCCCATCCTGCCCCATGTTCCTTTGAGCAGCAGAGGGCTGTGCTGCTACGTGAAACCATGAGAGAAATCCTCCGTCAGTGTTCTTCTGTCCTTGTGGCCTCCCACCACCAGCTCCCCCAGGGTTACGCTCAGTCGACTAGGTTTTGGATCTAATCCTAGAAAGAAACACTCTTTGGTGCTCTTCCTCTTGGTGTGGTTAGCTCATCTGCCCTGGATGAGAAGGTTTAGCTCTTGGTCTCTCCATGGGTTGTCAGCTGGAAGCTTCTCCATGTATCAGCTCAGTTCTCATTGACTGTTGTACATGACCCACAGAAACATTTCCTCTGGTGGTGAGGGTCTACAGGGTGATGCTTGGTGTATAAAGACCTTCTGTCAGTCTGTGCTAGGCTTCTCATCAATAGTCCCCAGAAGCTGAATGAAATGGCAGTGACAGAGGTGACTTCACTAAAACATCATTGCCTGGACACCTGGTCCTATGAAATCCCCAAATTCAATCCTGACATTTTCTTTCCAACCATACCTGCCAGCAGATATCTGGAAGTATTCAGCAGAGTGAAAAATAATTTAGTACGTGTGGCTAATCTTTCATAGTTTCTTTGGTGATACTCTTTCTTCCCTCCCCAGAGGTAACATGCTGATCAGAGAGTTCCCCACYGATGCCTTGTTTGACGTGAACTCTATTGTTGCTAACGTTTTGTTGTAAGTACAGACCAGATTCATCTCTGTGAAATCATTTACTTTCCATTTTCACTTGTTGATATAAAGTTTTGCATAAMTACAAACCCCACATATTCCAGAGGCTGATCTCAGCCGAGCAGAAGGCTGCTTCTCTCTTTGGTATGGTTTAACCCTGTTAAATCTATGTCCTTGAGAAGACTCACCAACACACATCTGGGCAGTTGTATTTGGCTGTGAATCTTCAATCTGCCAGCAAGAAGCTGGTATTTTACCTTGTTTTTCCCATCACAGTTATGTGGCTGCAAATTTACTCTTGAAAGAAAAGCAGTTGCTAATGTGTTTTTTCTGACTCCTCAGTGCCCTGCTCTTTAATGAAGTTAAATACGTTGAAACACTGGCAGATCTTCAGAACATTGAAAATGCGTTGAAAGGGAGGTCGAACATGGTCTTTGCCTATGTACCAGCTACCGGGACAGCAGGTATTAACACTCAGCTTTTCATCTTTGCTCTCCTCCCAGAGCCTTTTTTATTAAGGTGCAAGGGAGCTGGGTTTCTGACCCAAAATCCTGCAAATGGAGGATCAAGGAAACCTGAAAGGGCCACCTAGACACAAGTTCTCCACCTCTGTCTGTCTTGCTGTGTTTCCAAAGGGATCAGTTGCTCCAGAAAAGTTTTGCTGGGAGCACACAAACTTTCAGAGATGCGCTTGAGAGGGAAAGCAAGTCAGCGGTTACTGTCTTAATAAATAAATAAACCCATTGGCAGATCTCTGGTTATGCAGTAGAGTGGGTTCACTTACACCACCGGTGTGTTTGCAGGGGATCAGCAACTGGGTTCAGCTCCAGTTACTCAGTTACCTTCATAGTGTGTGTCTTCAGACAGCTGTGACTTTTTACTGAGAGTTTCTGAAAGCCTGAGCCTTGACGTTTACAACTGGGAAAGATGAAGAGAGAGATTTGGAGGGAGCCGAGATGAGTTGGTCTTGCCTTTCTCTTTCCAGAGCACAGAGCTGTGATGGAGGCAGCTTTTGTCTATGGGACTGTCCACCAGTTTGTTCTGACAACTGAGGCAACGCTGTTGAAAGACACTGGGTATGGCCAAACACACGCACACGCACACACCAGGTAGAGCTGTTCCCCTGCACTTTTTGCTCTACTCTTGGTTTCTCAGAGTCCCAGGTCAAATCTGGGATGGTRTTAGGATGTTATGCCAAGGGTGGACGGTCAGATCTGTTTTGCTTTTCCAAAACCAGCTGCTGCTTGTGTTCCTGGGCTTGGACTAGCCATGCCATTTGTGACTGTTCATTGAATGGGATTTTCTAGGAGAAGACCCCATTGTCTCCTTTCCATAGCTGACTGATCAGCCATGGGTTTTCAGGGGGGCTGATATAGCTGATGTTACAGTCTTAAAACACTCAGCCTTGTGCTTTGCTGAGCAAGTCTGGCCAGCTGAGAAGGGTAAGAACTGCTATAGTGGGTCAGAGCAAAGCCCACTCAGCTCCATATCTTATCTCTGCAGTGACCATAGGTGCTTACCAAGGGGTATGAGGGAATGGATGTGTGTTGCCTGCAGCCTTCCATCTTCTGGCAGTCAGAGGTTTCAGGACTCTCAGAGATGGGAGCTGAACCTGTATCATGGTATTAACAGCCACCAGAATTTTTTAAACACATTTTTACTTTTCATCTCCGCAGCTTCTGGCAGCAGTGAGTTCTGCAGTTCAGCTGCATGAGACGCTGCTCCCTGGAGTGTTGCATTTGGGACTTCCCACCCGATGCCTTCACTGGAGCTGGCCAGCTCAGGCCATCCCCTTCCCATGCGGGAGGAGCTGCATTAGAAGGGCAGATCCTTCAGCGCGACTTGCTGCTGATGTGACCTACTGCAGTCAGGAAACTGAGAGGGAGGAAGGTGGGAGTATCACACAGCACGTTGCATCTTCAGCAAAGCGTTTATACAACGATTTGCCTGCTTTCACAGTTGACATCAGGGCAGGCACCGAAGCGGTCTTTCCCCRAGGTGCCATCCCATCCTTGCAGGATCATGATCTGGGATAGCATTTTGTGGCTGCCACTAGATGGCACGGTTGTCATTTGGACAGGAATTGGCTTCATTCTGCTTAAAGCAGAGAGGACACCAGCAGGCCATCTCCTTAGCTGATGAAATGGTGGTAGCTTCACCAACATGAATAGCTTTCAGCCAACCGGGGTGGCAGGCTTTGAGGTCTTAATACTACACCCTACTCTTCCATAGAGAGATCTTAAAACCCTTTACAAAGAAGGTGATCCCTGGTTTAGAGGTGGGGAATGGGTGCGTAAGAAAAGAAATGTGACCTCCCAGAGCTGACCTACAGGCTAACACCAGTGATGATATCAGAGCAGGAACCACTAACGAGGGAACCATCCAGGGAACTCGATCTCACTGCTTCCTTTCGTGCAGCCAAAACCAATGCTGTTCAAAAGGTGGAATATTCCTTACACAGTCTGTAAGATGTCATCAGTGAGATAAAAGACATGAGCAAAGCTGTACTTCAGCTGTCCTCCTCCGGCCAGGGTCTCCACTGCAGGGGCATGGCTGGTCCCACAAAGCTTAATTTGTGTCCTTGAGCCAAATATTCTGGGATTGAGGTCATTTACACCCAGTGAGCCAGGGTTTTTATTAGATGTTCAGCACAATTCTGAAAAGCGCCTGGACATAATTTTACCTATCAGTAGTAGGGCTCTTGAAGAGGTCCCACAAGCCTGCCAAACCCTGAACTTGAGGATCATCTGGCCTGTAAAACATGTCAGCAAACATGGTCATTCTGTCAGGGTGTTTTAAAACCCGGCGGTGGATGCATAGCTCAGCATGGTTTTTGTTTTCTCTCTCACAGCAATGATGAGTCAGATGTGTCGTCTGCTCGGCTGTTTTTCTGCCACTGCCAGCGGGCCACAGACTTGGCACAGCCCTGCAGGAGAACAGCCATGGGGCAGACTCTGACGATGCTCAACATCCACAGGCACCTCAAGCTCATGGGGGCTCCTCTGGTGGTATGACTGGGGAAGAGGAGCCACTTGGGCTGTGCAGCGTGAGGGCAGCTGGGGTGGATGTGAGGATGAGGGAGGTGTGAGCGGAGGGCAAGGCTGAGCGTGAGAATCTGCCCCTTCCCCGTAAGTTAATGACAAAGCTCCCAGGTTGGGTCCAAGCAAGGAACAGGCATGGGGCTGGATGGCAGCGACACTCCATTGCACTGCTCAGCTTGCTTAGACCTTTCCAGGGAGCCCTGGCACCAATCCATGCTCTTCTAGTTGTCTGAAAGCACCATGAGTGGGAACGGGGTGGAGGTGCCCCTTGGACTTCGCTGGGACATCTAGAATAGAATAGAATAGAATGAAATAGAACAGAACAGAACAGTTCAGTTGGAAGGGACCTACAACGATCATCTAGCCCAACTGCCTGACCACTTCAGGGCTGACCAAAAGTTAAAGCATGTTGTTAAGGGCATTGTCCAAATGCCTCTTAAACACTGACAGGCTTGGGGCATCAACCACCTCTCTAGGAAGCCTGTTCCAGTGTTTGACCACCCCCTCGGTAAAGAAATGCTTCCTAATGTCCAGTCTAAACCTCCCCTGGCGCAGCTTTGAACCATTCCCACGYGTCCTGTCCCTGGATACCAGGGAGAAGAGATCAGCACCTCCCTCTCCACGTCCCCTTCTCCCCCTCCCCTTCCCCCAGGAAGCTGTAGAGAGCCATGAGGTCACCCCTCAGCCTCCTTTTCTCCAAACTAGACAAACCCAAAGTCCTTAGCCACTCCCCTAGGCTCGCCACAGGAGACTCAGCACCCTGGGGAGTTTGACATCAGTCGTTCATGCCTTGGTGAGCACAAGGGGCAGGAGGCTCCCTCCTATCTCCTCTTCCCACCGGGCAGTGAACTTCAGCAGGCCTCCAGTTCCCACTGGTGACATCTCTGCCCAGCCAAAAGGGTGGGTAGATGAGCCTCCTTCAGCCAGCCTCCTGGGTTAGGCGCATGGATGGAAGATGCTTCGTTAAGCAGCTCCGTGCTGTCATGAAGCAGCATGTCCAAGGCAGGAAGGGAGAGGATGCCAGCTCTTGCATGTTGCGGCCRGGGTTTTCAAACTGCTCTGGGGAATGGATGCCAGGTAACTAAAAATTAATGGAGATTTGACATTTGGCATTGCTAAGTCACAAAGAACATGCATAATAAAGCCCAGGTTTTTAACAGGGAGGGTCATGACAGGTTAGAACAGTTTAACCGGGGTTGTGTGAGTTCTGCTTCGATGGATGTTTTACAATTGGGGTTGGAGGCATTTTCTCGAGGGTATCCTTATTTCTGTGGCTGGGGAACACATGGTGGCTTGGGCTGTGCAGCAGAAGAGCTGAGGTGCCTTCAACAGTGTGGAGATGTGCTGCAGTGTAACCATGTCTCTTCTCCAGACAGAGGTAGCTGAGGACCCAGAGAAGGTTTCCACCGTTCACTTACAGCTTGGGCTACCACTTGTGTTCATCCTCAGCCAGAAAGAGACCTATGAGGCTGACAGGAGGACAGCAGAGTTTGTGGCCTGGCAGCTCTTGGGGAAAGCAGGAGTTGCCCTTTTGTCCAGGTATTTGCTCTCRGGTGTTTTGGGGTTCTCCTTGCTTTTTGTGGTGTTTCTGAGCTCGGTTACCCTACCGTCAGGATGATAGTCAGTGGGCTTATTCACATTTGTACGAGAGGCAGTAAAACTAGGTTATATCCTTCGAGCGGATGTCACATTTTAGGACTTGTCCAGAGTCAGATTAGGTTGGTTTCAGGCTGGCTGAAAGTGTAGAAATGTTTGAGTCTCGTGCTGACTTGGAAGTGGAAAAACAGTCAGACTAAGAGAGATTTTGGAAAGGAAACTTAGCACAGATGGAAGGCTT
Organism: Phoebastria nigripes; assembly: GCA_035582835.1. Classification (NCBI taxonomy): domain Eukaryota; kingdom Metazoa; phylum Chordata; class Aves; order Procellariiformes; family Diomedeidae; genus Phoebastria; species Phoebastria nigripes. The sequence continues at coordinate 2,136,962 of JAYKAV010001445.1, read as the reverse complement.
GTATTGTGCCCTCGAATTAAGGGCAGAAGGAGATCCAGTAAAGGAGGTGGACTGTGGGTGCTGGGTGCTGGGATGTGGCAGGGCTCTCTGCTCAGTAAGTGGTGCCTCCTCAGTCAACGAGGGGAGGGCTTTCTGAGTTAGACCAGCACGCTTGTTCCCCAGGGGGACAGGAGACATGCTTGTGTCTGGCTGTAGGGCAGCTGTGCTGTGGAGATCTGTTGGCTTCCTCTGCGGTTGACCACTGGTTGCTTATCTCTGCTCCATGGCCTCAGGAGTAGCCTGCGTACACCAGACTGGCTTGTGTTTGCAAATGCTTCCATGGTGTCTTGCCAAAGGAGGTGTGCAGCCCCTGTAGGCATGGTTGCATGGCCTTTGGGGACGTCTGTTGGCAGCCGTGAAAATGGGAGGAGATGGAGGAGGGCTGGGTGTGGGCTCTCTTCTTCCAGCTTTCTGCCACCGTGGTACCTCCCTGTATGGAGGCACTTCTTGGCTGTATTTGCTCATGAGCTGAAGTCCACCAGCAGATCAGCTGCACTGGTATGTGGCTACCAGGGCGTGGGCAAAGACCCAAATCACAGAAAGGGAATCCAAGCCCCTTGCAAAATAGGCATGTTATGCTGCACACGTGGTGTCAGTCCCACCAGAAGGTCACTTGGAGCCTATTTCTCCACCACTGATGCTGATTCTGGGTTCCTGCAAGTTCTCTGGAGCACTGAGGCACAACTCCATGAGGACATGATGCTGCTGAGAGAGGTGGGCTTGCCAGCCAGGCAGGCTGAACGGAGGGGGTGACCTTGCGTGTCACACCATCTAATGTTCGCTTTGTGTTCTGGAAGGGACCTCGTAGATTTGAACATTCTGCTCCGGTCAAACGTCGCTCTCAAGACACCAGATGAGGTTAGATGCTGGATTTCTTTATTGTACAACTCTTATTTTCCTATCTGGGCATGATGCTCTTGAGAGGTGTTGGGGTGTTGCTCGCCTCCGTTGTTATTTGGCAGCCTTCCCAGAAGCTCAAGGGGAAGTGTCTTTCCCTGGATGCAAGCATGTGTTTGGAACTGCCTGAGTTTGGTACTGCAGACCAATTGTGCCTGCTTACAGGAGACAAAAGAAAGTGTTTATTTTGGGTTCAAAATGTAGGGTGACATCTCCATTACACCTGAAGGCAACGCAAGGTTGTGAACTACCTAATGTAGCAGTCCAAGTGCAAATTCCCCAGAGATTGGGATTTCTAAAGGCCCTTGGCCCCTTAGGAAAGGTGTTCAAAAGATGGGAGAGGAAATGAGTGTGAAACTAAGAGCAAACTAAGAGCAAACAACCAAAGGTCTGTGCTGAACTGATGTAACCGAATGCCTCTGGCAGTGATCTGGGAAAAGGGCAGGGTGTAAGTTAAATGAGGTTGATGAAGATGAGCTAAACTCTGGAGGGACCTGACCCAGCTTGTGAGGCAAGATGGAATTCAGCGCCGACAAATGCCAGGGAGCACACTTTGCCCCAGATTACCTGAACTGTCACACTTGTGATTGCAAAGATACAGGATCAGACCTGAAACTGAGTGTCCCCTGAGGGCTTCCCCTGCCCTGGTGAGAGATGTGCATGTTGTGTTTCTCCTCTTAGAGCCAATGGGAGGTGCCAGCAGTTTGTCATTTCTCTCAGTTCATTATAAAATTCATTTTCTCTGAAGTGCCTTTTGCTGAGACAGTGCCAGAACTGGTTTTAAGCCGACAAGGTCTCATTTCTGAGAAATACATTTTGCTCTTTTCTTTCCATGGGTTGGCAGCCCATGTACGCTTGGGAGCACTCTTCTTTGTTGAGCTCCATGAGATAAAGGATTTTTTGTGCCAGTTTCCCAGGCTGTGATGGGTGGCTCTGACCCAGCCTCACCCCTCTAGAGCAGGGACAGCCAAGTGGACCCCGTATCTCCCCGCTCTCCTTCACTGTTTGGCCACAGGGCTTTTTCTTGCAGTGGTGGATCTATGTTAAGATGCTGGGAGGTGGAGCGGGTGTTCGCTTTCACCACAGGATCCCACATAGCCACAATTTTTTCCTGGCAAGGAAAAGTCGGTCTGGAGTGAGAAAAACTCACGCACAGGTGAAATTGGGTCAAAGAAACACACCCCTGTTTGGCAGCTTTAGGAATCTGTTGACGTACCCCAAAAATAAGGAGTTGGTTGATGGTGCCCCATCAGCCTTGAGTTTGGTTTGCGGACAGAATAGGCAGAGGGTGATGTTTTGCTCCCACTGACTTATTGTGTTTTCTTTAGGGAGTGCCAATCAAATACCTGGTCTTGGAAGACACTGATGAAGTTATAACCCTGGTGGAAGATAAGAACAAGGTCGAACAAATCCAGGAGGATGAGGAGGAGGAGGAGGAAGAGGAGGATGAAAAAGAGAGTAACAATCAAGGTGTGCAACTAAACAGTGAAAAGCTGATTGTCATCAGATAGGACATGYAATCAGCATCTGCTAGAGACAGCAAGCGTATGTTAAAGCATTAGAGAACACTTTTGCAAATCCAAGGCAAACCATCACAGTCACATCACCGTTGTACAAAGTGGCTCTTTTATTCTCTGCAGATCACTGGAGTTTTGGGACAGACAGGCATAATTTTTAGGGGAAACACCAGGCAAGAAAATCAGCAGCTGTTAGAGGAACAGTTGCAGAGGTGCTGTATGAGGGAGAGGGGTGCTTCTGCTTGAATGCATCCAGCTTCAGAGGCATGAGAGTTTAAAGTGCACCCAACGCTGTCTCCTCTTCAAGCACCAGACAAAGYACCCCAGAATTATCAGTCCCTTTGGAAAGGTTTGAGACATGTTTTTCTAAGAGCTGTTCCAGACTTGCCTTCCCCAGGGAGAAAACACTGGCCCTTGCAATGCTTCCTTGAAAACACATTTGTTTTCCATACAAAATTGGTTTTGTTTTCCAAAAAAAAAGTGGTGCAGGATCCTAGAGGAGCCAACATGCTTCAAGAATAGTGTTCAAATCAGAGGGCACGACTGGTGTGAGACGGCATAAGTGCATTTCAGTGAGTTTGGATGTGTGTCTGTGCCTGTGCTTCCGCTCCCCCATCCGAGGCAGTTACTCACCCCGCTGCTGACAGTCACCGTGTCTCTGCTGAGAGGTGCTGGCTTACAAAAACCTGCTGATGGGGTGGCACAGGGGGCTGCAGTTCCCTCCGCCCCTGTGTGCGTACCTGTGTTCATGCACGGTTCTGCATCCCTTGCAGATATTCAGGATGATCAGGTGGTGGAAGCAGTTTCCAGGGACAAGAAGCGAGAGCTGCCCCTGGAGCAGATCCCTGTCCTGACAGAGGAGACCTTCTACTCTGCCCTCTTGGAGACTTCCCGGACGGTGGTGCTGTTTTATGCCAGCTGTGAGTATGAAATATGGCCTGGCTGTCATTTCTCTAAGCTTGCGCTGCTCACCATGCTTTCCGTAATATGGTGATCCTGTAGACAAGTTTAAACAATAAATAAGTGCTGCATCCTGCCCCGTGGGCCTCCACCCACTGTTAGCAATCAGATTAAATCAGTTCTTCTCATTGACTGATACTGTGTGAAGACAATGTCTTTCAGTAAGATATCAATGTTCCATAGGTTTTTAACCTTCATTTTACAGGGACCAAATGTAGGACAAGAGGGGAAATTGTGGTAGCATGGGCTCATGGGATAGCCTAGACAACCTGGTTGCTGTCTGCTGCGCAGAAGCATAAAGTCCAATTTCCCTTATTTTTTTCAAGTCTTTCAGAGCTTGAAGCACCTTAGGGTGCAGAGAATTGTAACGTGACGTTGTCAGAGACCAAGGGGGGGCTGGTCTGTCACCTGTATGTCCCTCAGGGCTGTGTCTCACCTGTGTTTCAGGGGAGGCAGTGTCCCTGGCAGTGCTGCGGTCTTACACCGAGGTGGCTGATCACCTGAAAGGTAAGGTGCCGCAGGTCTGAGTGCTTTACAGCTGGCATGCACCTGCGCTGGCAGTAGTAACCAGAAGATTGGGAGGATATTGATGGTACCCCACTCCCTCACCCAGAATATACTGATTTTTTCCCCTCAAACTCTTAAGGAAGGCATACCCACATCAGGTTGCTTAGGAAGTGTCCTTTGTTTCTTATTTAGGGATCTTTGCACTCCGTTTGTGCCTCTATAAAGTCATGGGACTGGGAATGCAGCCTTCTGCTGTCGCCTTATGTTGTTGGTGTAAATTGGTACACACCAGCTGCCCAAACTGCCTTGCAGCTGAGATGGTGATGTTGGTGGGCACAGTGGCAGCATGATGGATGATGGTGATGGTGATGTTGGTG
>JAYKAV010001445.1:2092736-2132615 GCA_035582835.1 Phoebastria nigripes | reverse complement strand
GATGGTGATGTTGGTGGGCACAGTGGCAGCATGATGGATGATGGTGATGGTGATGTTGGTGATGTTGGTGGGCACAGTGACTGCGTGATGAATGATGGTGATGGTGGTCATGATGATGGTGATGCTGGTGGGCACAGTGACTGTGTGATGAATGATGGTGATGTTGGTGGGCACAGTGACTGTGTGATGAATGCCCAAGAGCATGGGGAGGGCCAGGGCAGAGCACCAGTGGCAGTGGGTGACATAGGGTGGGCTTTGGAGCAAGGAGGGACAAAGAGCAGGCACTGTAGCCTGCATTATGGAAACAGGGTCCTGTTTGTGCCCTTCTGTGCTAGGTCCTGCACAGACCAAGGAGATGCAGTACGCTGCACAGCAAATCAATGTGCTGGGTGGCACATCAGATCTCCTGTCCTTGGAAGTACTTGATCTGGAAAGGAGCAGTAGTTGGCCCTGGCTTTGGTGGAAAGCGTGACAGACAGGTGTGGGCAGGCCCAGATTCACCGGGGCAGGACGGTGTCAGAGGAAGAATTTACAATGATGGTGCCTTCAGGGCCTGGAGACTGGCTTAATTACATGGGAAGTCTCGCAGGCGGCCACAGAACTCCATAAATAACACGTGACAGTGAAGAATCAGCAACACTTAAAGACAGCACACGTTGGGTAGTCTGATAGTAAAGGCAGGAGGGAGTGATCCTTCAAGAGGGAGGGCCTGAGCAGTTCCTGAGCAGTGTGAGCCCCAATTCAGCTTCATTCAGGTCTTCAGCCCCATCCCTCTCTACGGTTAGTGGAGAGAGGTGGGTTCTTCTGCACATCCATCATTCTTACGTCAGCTGAATCTCTTCCAGAGATGCCTCTTTCTTCCCCTGGCTGCAGGGGACATTCGGGTGGCTTCATCCCCAACTCATTGCAGCACAGTGGGGAAGTCACGTGGATCTGGGCGAGAGCTGTTCTGGCACCCCTGGAGGTGGTTGGTGCCTTCTCTTGGTTTTTCTTCATCAAGGTTCATTTCTCCTAGTGATGGCACTCCCCTGGGACTGGGCACCATGTCCTGCAGAGTGCAGGCAGGATTCAGGCTGAGCTCTCAGCCGTGGGGACACGTATAGAGTCTGCAGAGGACCCAGCCAGCTTTCTGGGAAGCAGATGCAGTGGGAGTTGCTTACAAGAAACCCTCCTGGGAATGCTGCGGACAGCGCTGTGGTTTGGATGAAAGCGGTTCTGGGTTCATAGTTTGCATGAAGGGAAAGTCACCAGCAGCTTTGATCTGGACTGAAATCCCAGGAATAAACAGGAAAGCTCAGGGAGGGTTGTTGTTGTTAGAGATGTTATGGTTGTTGATGGTTTGGGGTTTCTTTTAGACTCCCCAGCAGTCAGACCAGCTAGAGGAGCAACCTTGGAGAGTCAGTGGATGAAACCYTGCCTCTTCCTGAGCCAGTGGCCAAACCTTGGCTGATCCTGCGTGGCCAGGCTTTGTGTTTTTTGAATCATTTGATAACAATCTTGGTAGATGGAAGCAGCCACAGGCAGATTCTCAACAGAGATTATGAACTGATTGGGGTCAGGGCCTTTCCTCTGTGATCAGTGAGGTCCCACCAAAGACTCCCAGGCCAGACGTGACCTGTGGAATGACTCCAGTCTGCTTTCCCTGCTGCGGCCTCGGAGAGGATGGAGAACAGCTGTATTAGTGGATCTGGAGATCCTTTGTCTCTGCTGCTGAGGGACCCTCAGTCACAGGCAGGCTACCAGGGGAACTGGAAGACCTAAAAGGGTGGGGGTCCCTGGGCTCTCAGTTATGGCCAGGATGAGGGAAGATGCAGCAGTGCAAGGGACAGAACTCTGGATCAGGAAGAAGATCTTGAGCTATGGAGGACTGAGAATGAAAGATGGGGTATGGCTTTGGAGCAATCTCTCAGCTCCCCCAGAAGTGCTGGTATTCCTGTCTGCTCTCTGGGGTGGAGCTTTCTTCCGAAGGGCTGAGAAGCCAAGACCAGCTGTCTGAGGCATGAATCACCCGCTCTAGAGGCACATTTTGAGTTGCAGAACCAGGTCCCACTTTTGATGCCAATTCTTTGTGCAAAATGGCCCTGAGAATAGGCCATATGGGATCAAGCACAAGGGAATGGAGGAGGCTGGAGACTGGAATGACCCTGTGAATCATCCAGTAACAAATGTTCAGCAGATCATCACAAAATTAAGTTTATAGCCCCCCAAGTGTTTTCCCTTTGTTGAGAGATCCAATCTAGCAAGAGATAAAGAGAAGCATCTCTGTCTTGCTGAACTGAGCACATTTTCTGCTCTTGCAGCAAGAGCGTGCCATTCTCATTGCCTCTGGGGCTAACTGCTGCTGCTTTCGTTTTCTTTTGCAAGATGTGAATTTATGGAAGCAGCACCCCTGGGACAGGAGAAGAGGATATGAAGGTGAGACAGTGCTGAGCATTTCTTAGGTGTGTCATTGACCTTTTTTGCAAAGAAGAGAGGAAACCAATATCTCAGAAGAGTAATATACTGTGATGAAAAACAGTTCTGCTTCCCTCTTCTTTGCTTGTGGAGCCTTCTTGACCAATGAATTCCGAAGACAGGGATCTGAAGTTGTAGTTCAAAGGCATGAAAATCACCTGCATGATTTAGCTATGTATATTCATGGAACCTAAATCTGAAGTAAGGATTTAGGAGTTCATTGTGTGATGCTGTCCAGGTAGTCGTTTCCCATTCCGTATTGGATTCCTCCTCTTGAAGTGCAGCACTTCATACATAACTAACTCCTCTTTCATGTTGTAGCCTTTGGACCAGCTCTTCAAGTTTCTAATGCCAGTCCTGCCCTCCAAAGGATCAGAATTTTAAGGGATTCTTGATTTTTCTTGTTCCCTGTAGCACTGATGATTTGTCTTGTCCTGGTTTTATAAGACTCCTAGGACAGAGGTTCTCACTGTTGCTGGTTTTAGTAGCACCTAAAATCACAGAACAGTAGGATCTTGTGTTCCTCCCTCACCTTTCTTCCCATCCAGCAGTTCAACAGTGACCACAGGGCTGAACAATCTGTTGCTGAGTTACTCAACTCCTGAAACTGCTGCTCGTTCAGTAATTAATAATACGATGCAGATTGGGATGGGAGAGTGATCATCCTGTACAAGCTGTTCTCAGGCCAGATGGGGCTCCTTTGGAGCACTTTTGGTATGTAATCCCCCAAGGTAGTATCCAAATACTAAAACTCATATTTGAGGGACCTTAGAGCAGCCTTGCAACTCAATTTTAACAAGACATCAAAGCCCTATTTCCATGTCATTATTTTTCAGAGTTGGGCAAGACACAAGATTATGTGGTAACAGATGATGAGAACCAGCTATACTGGATCAGAGGTGTGAAATAAATCCAGGGCAGGCTTTTAATTTGAGATGTTATTTCAGAGCCTGGAGAATGACACAAACCATTTCTGCTCTCATGGAGTGTTTTGACAACTCCTGACTGTCTGAGTGGAATTGCAGACCCTTAGCTCCATGCTGCCTCTTGCTTTTTCTGTACATGAGTTTGACACAAGGCAGAACAGCAGCAAACTCCTCATGTGAGCTGCAAAGCAGAACCTAAAATGAGGGGTGCAGAAAATGGTCCAGTGGGATGCCAAGGACATAAGGATAGGGGATAGGAACACATGCTAAGGTCACCTCTGCCTTCACCCTTGTCTGTGGAGGTGCCTTGCCCATCTCTGGCAGGCACATTTCTAGCCTGTGATTAAAATCCTTCCACARCTTCACTGCCAAAAAGACTCAGCTGTGCTTGGTTCTCAGTAGCTTCTTTTAATATTTGGTCAAACCTCCCTACCTGGGAATGGGTTGTTGTTTGTCCTTGCCCAGCTGGCAACAGAGAGTGATCTCACTGTCGCCTCCAGAGCAGCCTTTACATATTGTTAGATTTTATTGTTTCTTTCTTCCAGGCAATTTCCAATCAAAAGAAACACAGTTCTTTGGGTTTTTCCTCAGGAGGCATGTCTTCCAAACTTCTCCAGATTCTCTCTCATCTGCTTAAGCCTTTCCAAAAACATGTTTCCCAGCCTGACTTGCTGGGCTCTGCAGAGTTCTCACAGGGACAGGAGAGCATCATTTTCCTCCCATGTCTTGCAGACGCTGTTGAGAGTTCATCCCAGAATGAGCTTTGCCCTTTTCTGCAGCACTGATGATATCTGTGCATCCTGCTTCTCATTACAGAATACTGCTGCTGTTACAATTTGCCCTTCAAATTGCTTTCTGCAACTCTGGGCTTGGGATCATTTGCAGATTGTTTTATTCCATCAGCCAAGCCTTTAATGAAAACAGTGATCAGAATCAAACCCAGGACAGACAGAGAAGAAAGCTTCGCTGTTTTGATCTGCCGTACTCTTGAGAAATCCTCATCGCCTGCCCTGACCCTGGTTTCTGAAGGACACTTTGCAATGGTCTGCTTCCATGTGTGTACTTGTCTCTAGGTTTCATCACATCTTTCCCATGTAACTCTTGAATCCTGTTCAAACAAATTTAGGGAAGGYGTGAAGATTTCTGAGATATGGCATTCCTGCAGTGGGCATGGACGACGTATGGCCTGAGGACTGTACACAGCCCTGCTGTCCTTGGTCAAGCCTGCAAGTAGGTAGGAGGCAGGTTAGGCGAGGCTGGCAACCAAGGGGTGGTGGCTAGTGAAGCCGGTGATGGTTCACCTGCCAGCTGGTTAGCACAGGCTTAGCCGTGGACCAGCAGCAACGTTTGCTGGTCATTGCCCAACCTGCAGATGGATGAAAGGCTGATAAGGACATGCTGGAGCTGCAGGCACTGTGTCTTGGGCTCATGGAGAGCATGCAGGGAACCAACCTTCATTTGTTTCACTGCTTATGAATCCCTTGAGTTTATCGCTTTGGTGAGACCCTTAAAAAGCTTTTTTAGTACCAGGAACCAAAGTTGGACTGACTGCTCTGTAATTCCCAAGTGCTCTCCCTTTCCCTCTTCCTTACCTGTGAGACCCCAGGCTCTTTCTTAAGGTCCTGAAGGTACCTGCTAGTGGCTTGGAGATGAGCAGCTTGCATAGGTAGGATAGGGTGAATGCCATCAGACTGCCAGCCTCTATTACATCTATCCTGTTTATGTGACCTTTAACTGCTCCTTGTGTATTGGGCTCCATGCTTTAGGTAGAACAGACGCTTTTCAATACTGGGCACCTTAATAAATGAAAAAGCCTTGAATGCATCAGCCTCCTCCATGCCAAGCTTTATCTTCCCTCTTTCCTGTAAGTGAGGGCCTGCATCATTTCTTTGTCTTGGCCTTATTCCTAAGGTATTTCCAGTACCTTTCCTTACTGCCTTTTATGCTCCTGGACAGTTGCCTCAGGGTTTCATGGTATTCCTTTGAGTAACCAGCCAGATGTGAATGCCTCTGGGAATTTCCTTCTGAGAAGTGCAACCTACCACTTCCCTGAGTTTATTCTCTCCATGATCTGTTGTTTGGATCAATCCACACCTGCTGGGGTATTTAATACATTCGCAGGCTGGAAGTAGTTACTATTATGCTCAGAAGTGTAAGGTATATCCGTGAATGATTTCAAGAGGGAGATAGCCTGTACTCAAAGGGATTGTGTATTCGGGGCTGGGTTTTGACATCCTGCCCACAAAAAAGCAGCGTTGGACTCCAGGAATGGTCCAGCAACTTGTCAGCGGTAGCCCACCTGGGCTCGCTCCATGTGCTTGCAGTGCGTTAGGATCCAGCCCTGTAGGATGCCAAAGAAAATAGGAGTTCTGGCAGCGTTAATACAAATATATGCGATAATATCCAAAGAAGCTCACAAACAGCTCTCTTTTTCAACCATTTCTCTTTTTTTTTCTTTTTTTTGTATATTATTTATACGTATTTGTTTTCCGCTCTAGGAACTCGGGAGATTTTGCTCTCTCGGGTAAACTGCTGGGACTGGCCTGGCGTTTGCACAAAGGAGAACGTCACTCAGTTTCCTACCATCAAGATTTACGAGAAGGGAGAGCGATCGGTGATGTACAATGGCATGTGGGGAACTGAAGAACTGACCAGCTTCATCATGCTGTAAGTGTCTGTTAATGAGTCCCCACACAGTAAGATTGGCACATCTGCTAGATGATGTTCTGGAGACTTCACGGCCTGTGTAATGGAAATCCTTTTTGGAAAAATAATGTCAGATCTGATTGTAGACCTGGTTTGGAAATCAGCTTAGTAACTTTTTGTGCTTTTCAATGTCAGGGAACATCTGTTCTTGGATAGTGCATCCATTTGTTGTCACTGTCCCTCTCTCTTTGCTGGAATTCCTTCTCTGTTATTTTTAATGGGGTTCCCAAGGATCTTAGAGCAACCAGTTTGGCTCAGGGCTGTTCTCTCTTCCCCATAACCAGCACCCATGCCTTTCTGTGACGAGGCGTTGTCCTTCCTTCCCAGGCGACTGATTTTTGTCTCTAATGAGGCATAACTGTTGTCATATTGGGTTGGGGTATTGTTGGATTGAGGTTGCCCTTTTGTCTCTTCATCCCAAAAGTGAAGAAGGTGGCAGCCCATGTTGGTTCTCTGCCTTTCCGTAGGAGCCGAGTTTCCTGCCCTCTGAAGCTGGCCACGATTGATGAAGCAGAAGGATATTTAAGAGGAGAGTTTCCATCTGAGCTGTCATCCTATCACCACACTTCTCTTCTAGGAGTATTTAGCACAGCCACGAGTGAAGGTTAGTGTGGTATTTGTGGGTTAAGCACTCAGCTTCATTCCTGATGGGAGAGGGATGATTCCAGGTGCTTGGAAGTTCCTCWGTGTTTCATTTTCTCTAAGCGTGTTTGCTCGCATCACAGCCTGCCTGCCACCGCCCTTTTTATTTTTGCAAGAAGATATCAGGTGATTCCAGATGTGGGACCTAAGGTCCATATCCTGGCTCAGAGGACATTCAGCTGCCAGGCATGTTTACTACACCCAGCTTGGTAGCATCTGACAACCCCGACAGAGACTGAGACGTGGTGCTTTGTGCGGTACAAAACAACAGTGCCCTGGGTGACCTGTCTCTGCAAAGAAATTTTTGCAGATGTCCCATCTGAACTTACCAAGCCACGATTTGTGCCTGTTGTCCCTGTTGTATCTCCTGCCCCTTACCGCGAGGAGTTTGGCTCTGTCCTCTTTATGAGTCCCCTTCAAAGTGGTTGTAGGCTGCCATTAAATCCCCTCTTAGCCTCTGACTGAACAAGCCCAGATCCATCAGCCTCTTCTTGTAGTCCATGTATAACACGTCACAACATATTCTTTCTTAAAGAAAGCCCTTTCCACTATTGCATTGATAGTTATCTTGCTGACTCCTCCTCCTGCAAATGTGGTAGTCCCAGTCCTTGCAACCAACACACAATCCAACACCTTTTTTTTAAAAAAAAAGCAAAGCAGCAATAAGGTAAAATACAAATTTCTCACATGAAAAGGAATGAAATGTGAATAACTCAATGAAATCCACGTGTGGACTTTGAAATAGATGGGCACAGCCCCCAGAGTGGTGGACATCAGCTAGAAATGCTAAGGGAAGTTGCTGGAATGAGTGTTCTGAACTTGTTTGAATTTGCCTCTGTAGTCTCGGTCAGTATAGTCCTGGCCAGTGGCTGAAACTTGGAGCAGTCGTGCTCTCCCTCCACTAACAGCCTAGGGTGCTGTTAGTCACCCAGATGCTGCTCCAGTATCATTTGTTGCATGCCATAGCTGTGGTCCAGGATCCACTGGGTTTCCACAGGCTTTCTGAAAAATGGGAAAATTGACCCGAGAGCTATGGTGATTTTTCATGTGACAATCATACACGTTAACAAGGGAAGGGGAATGAAGTCAGTCTGGAAAGGGAACATGATGTCATGCTTCAGTCAAATCCACAGTGGAGAGCTAGGACCTTCCAACCCCATGGTCTCTCAGTTACCAGCTACCCCTGGGAATTACTGCCTTAAAAAAAAAAGAGAATTTTCTGATCTGTCTTAAGATCAAAATTTCAGACTATTTTTCATTTTGAAGTCCGTTGTGCCTGTAAACTTTGGTTAAATGCAAACCAAGCTACTTTCTCACATGAGGAGGTCCAGAGGGAATCCACTGTGCTTAGAGGTAAGAACAAAATAAAATGTCTGGAACCAACCAGAAAACACTTGAGCTGTGTTCACCGAGCCAGCTGACAGCTATTACGCCTGCCTTCTTCTGGAGGGTCTAAGTCTGTTAAATATAGCAGAAAATCTTATTGATCTCAGAAAACCTTTAGSCCATTTCTGCCTGGTTTTCATCAGCTGAGCTCCAAGATCTCCCCTCTATTCCACATATTTCACTCTCTGCAGTAGTGGAGCCTGGATTAGCCCCACGATAGGATCTTGGGCAACATGGGGATGGTGAGAGGGGTTCATGGAAGGAACCTGCCTGGATCCAGCTCAGACTCTTTACTATATAGGAGAAGTTAATTTCCGTCCATGCAAACAAGAGTCTTGGAGGTTTCCAGACAGCTCTGTGCGGAGCCCGCAAGATTGCCTCTTTCCTCGGGGCACACTCAGTCTGCAATCTGGAACGGCATCCGCAGTCTGGGGTAACTCAGCCGCAGATGCCAAGGGAGATGAAATACCTGATGCTTTCACTGCCTGTAGCCTGAGGGGTGTTCGAGCGTCATGCAGAAAGACCTGAGGGAGCAGAAAACTGGAGCCAGCTGTTCTGGCACCAAACCCAGGCCAGAGTCAGGGAAACCACATTGCTGCTCTTATCAGCCTGCAGACTTATCTGGAATTTCCAATGATTTTCTCACGGCCAGAATTCCTGCTCTAACCTGAACCAGCAACACACCACGTCATTGCCATTTCTAGTTAACTACAGTAGAGCAACGAGATGTCCAGTTAAATAAAGCCCTGGGTTTTTTTCCAACGCTTAGCATCAGAACTATGTTAAGAAGCCCTTCAGTGGGTCTGAGCTAAAAGAGGCTTGTCGGAAGAATCATAATTAAAATTTATTACAAAGAAGTGAATGGTATTACAAGGGCAATGAACGAGCATTTTCCTGGAAACTTGGAGAATTTATGGGAGAGAAATTTGTTTGCTATGCAGAAACTGGAAGCATACTTGGAAGTAAGACTCTGTCCTACACCATGCAGCGAATGTTTAAAAATATACCTGTGTTTTTCAAAGCTCTGGTAACATCATAGGGCTTGCCAGCATTGGTGTAAACCAAGTGAAGGAGGCATGCAAAGATGCTACAGGTGCTGCTGGAGAGCATGGTTTCATGAGATGCCTTCTGCTAGAGGGATAAGGGGTTGTGCTCAGATCCTGCCTCCGAAAACTCTGCAGGAGCTGTAGACCCTTCCTCATCTGGCAGTTTTATTCCCTCTTGTTCCCAAATCCTGCAGTGAAGCTGGGCTTGTGAATTCACAGCAGCTGTCGTGGAAGGCAGCAGGGATTCTAGCTCGAGGCATGTGCTGCATTGCATGATCAGGCGTCATGGGGAATTAAAACCATGCTTTCAGGGGGGACTAATTTTCTAGGAAATATTTAAATAGCTTCTTTGGAAGTGGTTTGTGTCTGTAGTGGAGCTGTGTGAATTTGGGGGGTTTCTTGCACAGAGCTAAGAGACCGTCGCTGTGAGCTGTTGAGAAATGGAGGCTGGCGTGTGGCTCTGGGTCTGGCACAGTCCCCAAAATACAGAAAAATTTGGAAGTGTGATAGGGAGGGAAGATCTCATCAGGAATGACCCTGATGAAAGGAGTAAGCCTGGACTCTGCTGAAGGTTGTCCTGATTTAGGAGAGAATTCCTGCAGCCAGGGACGCTGCAGGGCAGCACTTCAACACGGGTGTGTGTCTCAAGTGAGGGCTTAAAGTTAAGTGCCCGTAGAAGTGCTCTCCTGAGGAAGTTTGGATGTGAGCCTGCTCTTTCTGTGTCAGGCTGTGTCCTTCAGTGCCTTATGGCACTGGTGGGCTGATGGTCTGCCCTATGACCTTTTCTCCAGTAGCTGGGAGACAGACAGTTTCACAAGGGCTTTGTTGGTGAAGTTCTCAGTGATCCTTATCAGCTGGTCCTATGGGTTGCTTTTCTTTCGACACTGATAAAATCAAGTAACCAGAGACCAAAGAGCTGGAAACCAACGTCAAACCCATCCAACGGTGGTTTCTCTGTATCACAAGATGAACCAGCCAAGCTGTGTCACCAGCTTTGTTGTTTGTGTGTTGTTTCCTACAATGTCTGAACCCTCAGTGAGCCACTCCTTTAAGGATCTAAGCTTCCATTTGGAAAGGAAAATAGCGCAAAGAAAAGCTTGTGGTCCCCGTGGTTCCAGGGAAACACAATGGAAAATACGGCTTTGACTGTAGCTGGAAAGCAGGAGGCAAAGAACCAAAAAGTGACCAGTTGTGAGCCAGCCTCAGTCTACTGAGGTCTGAGTCACCGGTCCCAAGAGCTTGGGCTGGCCAGTTGTGATATGACGGTGAACGTTATGAGGAACACTAAATAGTATCTGCATGAGATCTTATTTAAGTTATAAAGCAACATATATCATGGCTGTATCTGAGATGTAACCTTAACTCTTGGGAAAACCTGACTTCTCCAAAGAGCGTGATTTCTCACTCTCCTTAAGTCGGAAGAGCCTTTTTTGTTGCTTTCAATTGCTCAATACAAAGGGGGGGGGGGGTGTTGAAATCCTCCCCATTTTCACCCTAGCTTTGGCAGCAGCAGTTTTGATCTCTGATCTATAACTGTATTTTACAAGCTCACACACTATGGCTTGCATGTTCTCACAAAGCTTGCCTCTCCCGTGGATCCAGCTGCCTAAAACTGAGGATGTTTTATAAGGCCATAAACCAGCTCTGGAGTCAGCTTCATTTTGGGGCTCTGCTCTCAATCTCTCAGCATGGATAGATTCAGCTGTGATGGACGAAGAGAGCTCCAACCCAGTCCTTTCCTCCCCATCCTCTACCTGACCTCGCCATCTCCGTAAGGCGAGTGGTGGACCCCAGCAGCCGCTGCACGTGGGTTTGWGCTGAGCTGCGACGGCAGAGGTGCTGCCCTCTCTTTGCAGCTGCACAAAGCAGTGGAGCACGCTGTTTCTGCAAGGCATTTAGCTTTTTGATCCTCCCTGTCCTAGCTGGATGCCTGTTACAGACCCTGCCTGCTCTGAGGAACTGGATAAAACCATAAGACACTTGGAGAGGTTGGTTTAT
Source organism: Phoebastria nigripes (assembly GCA_035582835.1). NCBI lineage: Eukaryota > Metazoa > Chordata > Aves > Procellariiformes > Diomedeidae > Phoebastria > Phoebastria nigripes. The sequence continues at coordinate 2,121,457 of JAYKAV010001445.1, read as the reverse complement.
CTGCTGGGCACTTAGCACTGCTCCTGTTAAGTCATCATCAGTTATTTCCAAAAGGTCACTGGGATTTATAAGATTTCTATTTAGACTTATAAGTGGTCTCCTGTTTCTAAGAACACCTCTGGACTTTAAGTCCTTAAAGACATTTCATTTTCCATCAGTGCCTCTGTCATGCAGATCCTGGAAACTCAGTGCTGGTGGCTGAAGACCAAATACTGTTCTCATAATAGGAACTTTCCTTCTGATCCTTTTGGCCGCTGCCAACTCCTCCTCCCATAGCCTGCGGCCATGAGACGCATCCACTTCTCATGAGCCTCTAATCGTAGTTTTGTTCCCAATGGACAGTTTGCTGTGGGAGGGTGTTATGTATGCAGACAGTGATTTGGTTTCCAGGAGGAAGCAGACACTTCTCTTTCTATTGTTTATTTTTGTATCTTTGCCTTTTTTACAGCCAGGGAAGCTTTCGAAGAGGCAGGAAACATCTTAAGTGGCCATGTAACGATGGGGGTGTATTTTGAAGATGAATCCTTGGCTTTGTAAGTTGTTTCTCTTTTTCTTTGGTGAGAATTCAAACTGATCTGCATTTAGTGAAAGCCAATGCCTAGAGCAAGTGTCACTGGCCATGTTTAGCAGCAGCCCCAAACAGCTACGAGTGACTTAGTCCTGTAGGGAGGTTGGTCAGGACTCAGCCAGAGAGAGATGTAGCCCTGGCTCTGCCACTGATTTACAACCTGTCCATGGTCAACTCATTTAGCCCTGGCGTAATGAACCGTCATCTCCCTTCCTGCTGTTCAAGTTCGCTCTAGGTATTTTCAGTCCTCCAGCTGTGCCAGCCCCCCATGCATCTGTTGGGTTCCTCATACAAACAGGACCAAACTTATATGGGGAAAAAATCAGGCTGGAAAAATGATACCCTCTAGCTTGGTTCAGTGTGTGAGGAAGAAAAAACAGTTCTGCCCTTCCTTTTCCATCACGAAGAAGTGACAAATTGTTACTGGTCTTCCTCTTTCTGCAGACCCTTCACCTTCTCGTCTCCTCTTCCCTGCCCTGATGCTGGGAAAGTGCCTGTGAGGTGGGGATGGGGAAGGGGAATGTAAGGAGATTGCTGCAAAGCCAGGGGTGTAAATGTGAGTCTTGCTCTGATGGTTGCCCCCAGTTGCCAAGAGCAGCCAAAAGAGAGGCTGCTTGTGGCTACTTGCAGGCTTTCTTGGCTAGCAGTGGATGGGCATTGTGTCTGGATGCTGGAGAATGGTTTGAAAGGCCTGAAATAAATGCTGTCTTTCCGTGGAGCTGCTTTGGTGTGGAGCAGACGGCCTTTCTGCAGCACTGTGAAAGGCGTTAAACCCCTGGTCTCATCCAGCTTCCCAGTGGGCACTCGCATCTGGCTGTGAGATGTTTGCAACTGCCAAGGATGTGGAAGAACCTACCTCTATCTTTTCACCGGTTAATCTTACCGTGGATCTTTTTTTTTCTTTGCCCACCCGTTTCCCTCCCCTTGGCCAGAGCAAGACATTACCACCATTTCCAGACAGAGCTTTGGGATGGGTGCACCCTCTTTCTGGAGGAAAATTGCTGGAAAAATATGGCAGCCTTCCTCCTGCAAATATGGTAAAGGCGAAGTCAGGGCTTTCTTGGTCAGTTTTTGATTGAATAAGATCATCAACTGCGGCCCTAACTTTGAGCCAAATTGGGGCTAATGGGATCTGAGCATGTATCAGTGCATGCACTTAACTGTGTCATTAAGACTCACTCCAGGAAGGGGCAAAGTGCTTTGGGATAGACTGAGAGAGATGCTTCAGTGCCTATAAATGCAGCTAGATCCAGGGGGAATCTTCAGCTTGTCCTGGCATCTCATTTCCATCAGGATTTGGCTGTCAAGGCAGAGTTAAAAATCCCAGAAAGTCCTTGGCCTGTTTTCCAGGTGTGGGTTTAACAGCCAGTAATGCAACAGTGAATTATTTTCATTAGTTTCTTACAGATGCAATGCATCTCTAGCGTGTCTGATGAGACGTGGGCATTTTTGTGGTACGCGGGGAGAATAAAAATGCAAATATCTTGGTAGTACATCTCTGTTAACCAAACTGTGCTCAAAGCACCAGCCGTGGTCGGGTCTTAGAGGCGAGGCAGTGCTAGGCTTGTTCAGTGCTGGGGTGGGAGACGGCTGGGCGATGGCAGGTACAGAAGTCACAACCAGCAGCATCAGGGTGAAAAACCTGACCCCCCCAAGCTAAAAGACTTTTCTTCCCTAAGGATCTCAGCCCAGCTGATAGAAGGAAAAAAAGCAAGGGAGGGCAGGGTGATCTTACAAAACAAGATACCAGTAGAAAAAGCCTGTGTTCTCTCAGCAGTGACACATGCGAGAATACACCTCCATCCTCCTGCTCCGGCYGCAGTCTGCAGTGTGCTCCTGTTTAGTTGGAATAGTTAATACAGTTTATATAGATATTCATTCTGCCAAGATGGGATTTTGGCTGTGATTTGTGGGTGAAGCTACTGTAGATGGTCATCTTCTCAACTGTAAGTAGAAAGTAAACACTTACAGGAATTCCTTATGCAAGAGCCAGGCTCACTTCCCTTCTTAAGAAAAGAAAAGCTATTCTTCTGCTAAACGCTCAAGGAGGAAATGTTTGTGGCTCCCAGGTCACGGAAAGCTGAGTCCCCTCTTCCCAGAGAAAAAGGTATACAAAATACGCAAAGAATGTTGTTAGCAAAACTGTTTGCTCAGCAAGCACCTGCTTGGTTGGTAACTAATGAAAAAAGAAAAAGCATTAAGGAAGAAATGCTTTGAATGAAGCCATTATTTATTTCTCAAATACTTAGATGTCATAGATTCCTGCCAAGTATTTGTTTGCAGATGTTTTTGATTTAAATGCRAGTCTCATATTACCCATCGAATGCCCCTACTATATAAATAGAAAGCTGTCGTAAGCAACAATACAACCACTTGGTACCAGTAAGATGAGAAGTGATTTCAGGGCAGGCTCTAGCTTTAGATGGGGAATTTGTTGGTTTTCTGGCAGCATATAAGAAACTTCCTTATCAAAGGCTGCTGAACAAGTTGATGTATTTAGACATAGGGAGCAAGACTCCTTACCTCCTCTGAGACGTGATCAAGCCAGAGGGTCTCTTTAAAACCTGTGGAAGTTTGAGAAGTTCAAAATCCCTGAATTTAAAAATTTTCTAGGGTTTTACCATTCTTAATCAATGGTTAATTTGAAAAACAACGGAGAGGGAAGTTAAGGTTCTTCCTAAGAGCTCAGAGGATTCCCAGCCATGACCAGAGGTGTGAGACTCCTTTGAATAGCAGAGCTTGGGAGCCCAGACAGAAAGGGGAAAGCTTAGCTCAGGGCTGGATTTACAAAGGTAAGTTAAAAAAGCTGAAATGGCTCGGATAAATCCAAGAACAGTTTAGCAACGGATTCACAACATTTGAAGGCCTCAGGAAAGTCCACGGTCATTCATTACTGCTCCTCTTTATCAWGACATCAGGGCAGATCTGGGCTGCCCCTTAGAAATTTGCGGTGGGTGTATTATTTCCAGACAGATGAGTGCTGTGATGGAGGAAGTGAAAGGCCTACGTATGAGCTGAACATCGTGGAAATGTGTTATCTGCAGTTCCCTCCACTTGCTTTGTCATTGATGACCTAAAACACCAAACACTGAGATTTTTAAAGCAAATTTGAACAAATCTCCATCCCATTCAGAACTGCTAAAATAAGGGTCCAAACTGAACTTGCCTGAGCAAACCAGGGAGGGAAGTGCCATAGCTTGTAACATGACTTTTCTATGAGCTGCCTTTCATTAAAAATAGTTTGTTCTGCAGTAGGCTGAGTCTGCGTTGCATCTTTCTCATATGGGGAAAAAAAAAAAGATGCACCAGATTACTTTTGAAAAGGGAATCAAAGACTTTCCACCTCCCCACCTCCACAACCCAAAATGTCCCTACACCTCACTCACTTTCCCAGCAATTCTGGTGTCACAGCCTTTGAAAAATTGCCAGCAGCCTTTGAAAAATAAACTACAGACACCCCCAAAAAAACTGTTGAGGCAGCTGACTTCCCCCGTCGCGCCCTTCCTCTGGGCACTGACATCTGGAGCCTTCAGCTTCCTCAAACTTCCAGAACATTGCTCCCCTGTCTTGGTGTACCCCCTGCCCTTTCATTGCTCAGACTTCTCCTATTTTTGCTCTTTCCACTTTCTCAGCTTTTCTTAAAATACCCTTGAACCCTCTTACCAGAAGAACATTGGGAAACAAAGGATGAGCTGGTTTCTCCACCAAGAATATATGTGTGCAGGCTGTGTTGTGTTGCTCTAACGCCGGGCTGGACTTCAGCAAAATTGCCCGTGTTCACTAAGCCAAAAACCAGATCTTCTGGAGCTTATTTTGTGTAGGTTGGTGTCCCTTGGATGGAGTCTAAGACCTTCTGTTTGCTATGGCTTGGGAGGCAGAGTAAAGCGCTGGGTGGGTATTTGCACCACCTAACCTTAGGTGTGAAAATGAAAGAGAAGCGCCAGCAAACAGTTTAGACGGTGGTGGTTTGGATTTTCCCTATTATTTAGCTGCTGATGTCTTTTTTGCAGAAGAAATTGCTGTTTGTGTGTGTGTGTGTGTATATTTAGCATCTGGTGCGAGCTGGGTAAGTGCTTGTTTCAGAAGGGGACAAGGGAACACGTCAGCCCCATCTCTCCCCATCAAATCAGGACTGTGCAGGGGCTGGAGAGGGGGCAATGGGGAACATGACCCTTTCCTCTTGCAGATGCCTGTGCCTCTAAGAGCAGCCTTTCCCTCCCCTACGTCCCTGTCCCCACTTTTTCACCATGGGGCTGCCAGCTCTGCGTCCAGCAGATTGGGTGCATGCCAAATCCCTTGTCCAGTTCTTGTTACCATCCCTCTTTTTCAGATCCCGTAAATACGCGGTGTCTCCCCCAGCCCTCCTCCTTGCCAGGAGCGGAGGTCGGAGCGTGGAAGGCATCGCTTTGTCCAAACAGAGCGCGCAGGACATGGTGCGGATGATCAGATATGAATTGCTGGACATTTTTGTAAGTAAAAAAAAAAAAAAAAGTGTCCTTTTTCCATTGTGGTCATTTGCAGAAGCACTGATTATAGCGTGGAGCTGTGCAAAATAAATATGTTTGCTCATTATTTCTATCATGCTGAGTTACGTTTGTTTTTAAATTTTATGGCTTGGATCAGACAGCCCGGACAGAAATCTGCTGTTTGCTGTGTGGTCTCGTGGGAGGAGACCCTGGGAGTCGATTGACCGGCTTGTGCTCATAGTCACAGACCCACTGCTGTGGTGGCTTGGCCTCTCACAGGGTCTGCTCCCTGCCTCTTGCACATGCCTTTCAGAGACTGGTTATAGCCATAACACGTGGGGCTGGGCTGAGCTGGCCTTGCTTCTGCCTTCTCTGCTCACCCCCCATTCATCTCAGAGGGCACAGCTGCTCATGCAGACTTGGCTTGCGATGGGCAGGGTTGGGCGTAGACATCTCCAACGTGCACCAAGATCCCAGCACCCACGCTTCTTTTCGAGCTGCTTGCGTTCAATATGGACCCTCCAGCCTTGCTTAGCCCCTGCACCCCTCGCCTAAGGACAGAAAGTCTAATTTTGTTCCTGCTCTCTTCTCCCCATAAACCCCAACTTCTTGTTTTGATGTCTTGCAGCCAGAGATCACCGTGCAAAATCTGCCCCGCTACTTGCAACTCCGAAAGCCCTTCCTCATCTTGTTCAGCAATGGTGACATCGGTCAAATGGAAAGCAAGGAAATGCTGAAGGTGGCAAAAGGAAGAACCCAGCAAGCGTTTGTGGCTTGCTGGTTGAACTTGTGTGTAAAAACCTCTTTTCTTCTTTCCGTTAGCTCGCTTTTAGCGTTTCAGGGCAAGAAAAAACTGAGCCTGCAATTACTGAAACCACTATCTAGCTGGTAATGTGATTATTCGGTCTGAAGTCGTCATGAGTTGGGAGGTCAAATCATTTAGCAATGATTCAGTATGTGTTCTGGGCAGCTGCAAAATTGCATGACCAAGTAAAATTAGTAAATGTTTAATTGATTGCAGAAATAATTTTCAGTAGATAAACTAAAATGTAAAATGTTCTCAAAGATACTGCATGGTAGCTTGACCCTGGCTCTGGTGTTATTTGTATTTTTGTCACATGTGGGAGAAAATAGTAAATTTGCCCTCCTGGAGTGTCTTATGGTGATTTTTCCATCAGCAATTAGAGGGAAGCACAGCAGGGCAATTACTGATTGTTGACTGGGAGAAYGAAAGTTTTCAGAAGAAGGGACAGCCAGAAGAAGCCCCCTAAGGCAAACTTAAAAAATATTCAAGAAACAAAATGAATCCAGGAGCTAAGAAATAGTTGTAGGAGAGGAGATTTTTTTTAATCCTCCCCTCCCTACTTGCGTTTTCAATTTTTAGCCTCTGTTTGTTTTGCCCAAGCCCAGAGACACCTCACTGTCTTAATCATAACGTGCTTTGAAGTCTGGGAAGCGTCTCACAGCGTGGGCTGAAGTTTAGCTAACGGGGAATGCACATGTTTTCAAAGAGAAGACGATTTGTTTGCCAGTAATGCACAAGAAACGAGAGCCCCTGGAACTTCCCCACCTACACATCTGCCTGTGCTCTGCCTTCCTGAGAAAGAAAAAGCTGTCCTTTGTCAGAGCAAAAGGCATTGCCACAAAAGAGGGCAGAATATGGCCATTGGCTCAGAAAGAGTAGCATAGTCCTAGAAAGAGGACCTCATTCCCATGGCGAGAGCCAGCTCAGACCTCGAGGATCAACACTCAGCCTGAAAATAGTGCCGGAAGGACTCAGCATCTTCCTGGGCTTGCTGTCCCTCCATCTCGATGTTTGGCTCTTTCTGTCACTTGGGGAAGTTGCCCTTCCAGCTCCTTGGGCTGTGGGGAACCACCTCAGGGGCTGGACCACCTGAGCACAGCCCTCCGCCCCAGCTCCTGCCTTTCCATCCCCTGCGGACTTGCTGCAGCCGCGGGGCGGTGGGCTGGAGGGAGCTGGTAGCTCTCCCTGCAAACAGGGGCTAACCACGGGGGGCTGCAGGATCTGTCCCACTCCTGTCTCCCCTGTTCTTAAAAACTTAGGGTGGAGAACATTTCACACCCTCCTACAGAGTTTACCCCAGCTCCTCCTGCTCGAGGATTACTTTACGCATCTAATCTGCTGTCCGCTCCCTCTCCATTGRACCCTAATGGCTTGCCTAAGGTATTGAGCTTATAAATAATGCAGTGAGCTTCTACAGCTGTCCCGTCGGCAAAACTGTGTGCTTTGCTGGATGTGGCCCAAGGGCTTTGGTCCTTGCTTGGCTCTCAGTCCTGTTGTGCTGCCAAACCGCTGGTGAACAAGTTGAATCTCCTCTTCCCAACAGGAAGAAGACTCCAGTGGGACGCGGGGTCTTGAGGGCGTACTTTGCCACCATGCCTTCGCTGCCTGTTCTCGTCTGGGTGAACCTTCATGCCGGGGGTCAGGTATTCAAGTTCCCATCAGAGCAGTCCATCACTGAAATGAACATCTTGTCTTGGCTGGAGAAGCTAAAAACAGGACTGGAGATTCCCAGCAGTAAGTGGACATGCGTTTGTAATGTTCCTAAGCGTGCGCTGTTAGCTCCGGTCTGTTTATGAGAAGATGCTACATGCAATAAATTGTCTGCCCTGGAATTTAATGATGGAAAAACTAGCTATGCTAGTTTGAGCTGGAGAAGTACAAATAGTCCGGTCAGAAGAGAATACCCGCACTCACAAGTTTGCTTCGGGACTGTTTAATGTTCAGAGCCAAGCGTGAATAGTTCCCCGAACCTGGCTGTGCTCTCGGCTCCTGCGAACAGACCTTCTGAAACACGGCTTGCTAATAAAAAATCTCCTGACTCCCAGTTGTCAGCATAAGAAATAGCTGCTCTTTAGGCACCTTCCAGCATTTTTTTGGATGGGAGAGGATAAGGAAGCTGGTGCTTTGCTGTGGCCTTTGGGACATAAAGGGTTGGCTTGTACCGTGAAGCTTTTCACTGTGTCCCTCCTGCCTTGATCAGCCCACTGAAGCTTTGGAGGAAGGCAGCGCAGATGTGTCTTCCTCATGTGTTATGCGTAGCCATAGGTGCTACAGGGATCTTGGGAATTGCCGGCTGCCAGCCTGCTCCAGGCTCTGGAAGGGTGATGGGGTTGATGCCGCTTGATCCTTGTGAATTTTAAAATGAGCCTTTCAAAGCAAGTGTTTCCAAAAACTGGCATCAGCCTGGTGGGGGAGGATGTGTAGGCTCTCACCAGAGCTGAAGACACCATTTCTGACCCCGTAATCGCTGGGAGAACCCCGTGAGCCAGCCGTCCTCCCGCACCTCTTTTCATTGCCATGGCTAAAGGCACCTGGCTGTCATTTAAGTCTCTACATAGGGCGTTTAGTTTTCAGGGGTGTCAGAGGGGTGAGCCGACGGCTGAGCAGCTCACTGCACTRTGCCAGCCGTCACAGCCTCCTTCCTCAAACTTTCAAGTGCTACGAACACTGTGATCAGTCTTAAAAGCATAAGTTAAAGAGCATCCTCACGTAATGGGACAGCTTTCTCCCCATATAGACAGCAGTCTCCCCTCACTCCTAATGGCCTGTCAGTAATGCGCAGTCATTAACGCAGTTATCTGAGACCCGAGTGAAACATCCACCCACGGGTGGACAGACACCCAGTGTGACCTTTGCAGTGGGGCTGTCTGAGGACAGAGGGACCCCCCATAGCCTTTGGGGAGCAGAGCCTTGGTCAGCTCCAGTAAATATTAATGCACACTTGGCTGCTTTAATTTGGCTGGCTTTATTATTTTTGGAGGAAAGAGGGTGATCTTTAAGAAACAATCTTTAATTTTGCTTTCACTAGAAGAGCAAAAAAAGCCATAATTCCTTTGAAAGGGAAATGTCTGTGGAGTGGGGCTGCATAACTCTTAACTTATTAACATGGGACTGTGTTCGCTTCTCAGGTACCTTGTCTGAGGAAGACTGGAAACCACCTCTCCCTGCTTACGACTTCCTCCAGATGATGGAGTCGGCCGTGACCGAGCTCCCCCTCCACACCTCCCACCGCCGCGGGGACACACTGGAGCGGCACCCGCCCGAAAGCCCAGGAGGGGACACTGCTGTCCGGGAGGAGCCATCCCAGGAGACCAAGGCAGAGAAAGTCGGGTCCCCTGGGAGGGACCTGCGGGGGACAGCCCCGAGGCTGGCGGCAAGGGAGAAGCAGGGCAAGAGACACAAYGAGCTCTGAGAGCTGGGCATCCCCCTGCCCGGGGCAGTGAAAGATGTGGGACGGTACCCAGAAAACCTTATCGCTTTCCCAGCCCTCCGTGAGCCTTTACACCAAGGAGAGGGGTGCTTTCAGCTGTAAATTAATGGTGAAGGGATAAAACAGCCCCTCAGTCTCAGCGTGAGTTCCCTGCTGCAGTGTGCTGGTTGTTCTGCGGTGGCTGTGATTTCTGATGCCAGAAACGTGTCCGGACACCCCACACCTTGGCCCTCCCGGCTGCTGTTGGGATTGCATTTCACAGCAAGCGGCGAGAGCAGATCTGCAGGGAGGTTGCTGCAAGGGAGCTCAGCCCGTTCTGTAGCTGGGGGAGAGATGGGGTGAGCTCACCACGCGCTGGAAGCTCGCCAGCACAACGAACTACGCTGGAAAAGTCGAATCAGTGCAGCCCTGCTCTATAGTTTCTGTATGTCTCACATAGGCACTTCGGTTGCCACCGAGCAGGAAGGGGTGAGTGATGCCAGGATAAAAAGCACATTTCTCTCTCCCCGGTTGCAGTAGCGGCTCTACTGATGTGTGTCGGCAAGCCCTGCTCTCAAAAAGTGATTACATCTGCACTGTAACCATGTGGAGCTGGGAGGGCAAGCRTGCCGCCCGCTCCAGGGCTGCTTAAACTGGCACCCGCTTGTGTTCACACCTGACTTGTGAACCGAATTCATGAGCATGTTCATCCTCGGGGGTAAGAGGAGTATCATCTGGTGAAAGCAGTTTTATTACGAAGGCCAGAGCTCAGGTCATCACAACAGCCGTGAATAGCCGGGACAAAAATCTGCCGGCAAATCCCAAGAGCAGGCAGGTTGGAAGATGGCTTTGCTCAAGGCTGGCATTTTCTTGGTTACAAGCCCAGGGGGTTATTTGCAGCCTCGATTTTTCTTTGCTCTCGGTGACAGCAACGAGGTTTGTGCCTCCTGAGCTGAGGTCAGTGCGGGGAGCGAGGTTTGCAGAAAGACCAGCGCTTTGGAAACGAGGGGAGGGAGGTGAAGGACAAGGCTGGCAGTGCTGGGGCTATCCCAATGGGGGATGGAGCTGCTTCCCATCCGTATCTAGATGGGGAGATGCAGGGCCTGGGGAGGTGGCTTTTCAGCCTCTGCTCATCTCCTAGGGACAGCAAAAGGTCTGTCGTTCCTTGCTGGGGGACCTGAGCCTGCAGAACAGCATGGGATGTGGGCTGGGGAGAGCCGTGTGTTTGGAGGGAAGCTTTGTCTAATCCCACCCATGCCATGACCATCTTCCCATCCCCTTCAATAAACATCTGCTCCTTTCCACAGCACTGCTGAGATGTGCCGGGAGGGTCGGATCCTCCTCACGGCTCTGAAGTTACTGGGGAGGGGAAAAATTGATGGTAAGGAACTTGCTGAGAGCATTGTAAATCTGTATTTCTCATCCTGCAAGCAGCCCACATGGTTGGGAGTATTTTGAAATGCCCAGAAATAGACCATTAGTCCTGGGCTCTCCTTGAAGCCTTTAATTGAAACAGACCATTTTGGGACTTAATGACAGGCTTAGAGCCAAAATGTGTGTATTTAAAGTAATAAACTGTAGCATGCAGATCGGAGCCTGTCATGCAGCTGAGGATTCCCAAGGGAAGGAGTAGGTCAGGGCGCGAACAGATCCTCTGTGTGTTCCTGTCATTCCTCTGCTGTATAAGGTTGTTACGCTGCGGGGCTCTACGAGCTGGACGTCGGTCGTTTCCCATCCTGTCCCTAATGACGCCACTGCTGCTGTTACTGCATCGCTCTCCCACTTGATGCAGGTGAAGTGCGATAATTGGGGTTGTCATTGATGTCTTAAATAAATTCTATCTCAAGTACAGTCAATCTGCATCTGTTTTGAGCGCAGCAGRGGGAGTGGAGGGGCTGATGTCCTGGGCTGGGGTGGCTAGGGTGGATGCATCCCTACGGCAAYGCTCCCCCAGCCTCCCTAGCCCTGCAGCAGAAGGATCCCTTCCTTCAGCAGGGTTTGTGCAAGATGAGGAGCGTTCCCGCATCCCCCGCTTTTCTTGGCCACGCRTCCTTTTTCAATCGCAGCCCATCTCTCGGCATCGGGGCAGGAGCTTGTCACTAGGGGTCAGTGCCACATTATGGCTGCGAAAATTGCTGCCTCTCTGAGTGCTGCTTGATTGATGCCGGAGCATTGCCACCGAAGCCATGGGGGGTCGGGAACAGCTCTCCAGTGGGGTCCTGTGGGAATGCTGGTGGCTGAGGGACTGTTTGCTCCCAGGGGCAGTGGCTGTAGCGAGCCTGGAAGGCTGGGGAGTCCCGGCTCTGCGGGCTTCAGCCCCCACATCAACAGTGGGATCCATCAGCCCAAGCCTCCCGGCTGGGGTTGGGGGGACCAGGAGCCCCAAGCCGAGCCCAGGCAGCGGGTCCCTGCGGCTGCCAGTGCAGGCGCCTGCGGTGACTTGGGGAAGGGACGTGCTGGTCCGTGTCCCACCGCTGCTAGCATCAAACTGGATCGGCAGCTGTGTTTGCTGGAGCTGCTGACTGTGAACATGGGTGCAGATCAGGGTCCTGGACCACATCAGGGTGCAGGGGCCCGGCTTTGAGGTTTTTGTTTGGTTTTTTTTTTTAAATACAAAATGGCTTTTTCATTGCATAGCACAAGCAGGCACTTAGGGAAATCTATCGAGGCATGTATGTGCCAGGATATGTACATATAGGGAGAAAATGTTAGGGATATTGGGGACAGTTTGATGGTGGTCTGCATCCCACAGCGCACTCATTCGCTGGAGGAAACACTCCTGCTTGGTTTTAACAGCTATGGCTCTGGGGACAGACCGGTGCGGAAAGAAATATTCAGTGGGTGTTTATGGCCTTGAGTGAGGAGCGGGTCGGAGGAAGGAGAGCTCTGGACCTGGGGGGTGGCTGCGAGGGCCGGAGTGCATCCCGCCCGGCTCGAGGAGCGGGATGCCGTCCTGCACGCACTGCGCGGCAAAGAAGTGGAAGGCAGCCAGCGATCGCCGGGGGACTGCGTGTGTATCTACCACTTCTCTGTGGCTCAGCACATACTGATGCTGAAGTGAGGCAAGTTCACAATGAACGCTGATGCCATCAGCTCCTTTTTCAACCATTTAACACCAAAAGACACGTCTGTTTGGGTAAACCACCAACGTATCTCCCTAGATGACACTAGTGAGGTGCCTGCTGAGCTGAAGAACTGATAGATCTTCTGACTGATACGGTATTGACTATTTATGGCTTCAGACCAAACTCTTCTTTTGATGGTACTTTATTTCAGCATTACACCAAAGGTGGACATTTGCATGTACTTCATGCACTTTGGGAGCCTTTCAGGGGGTGTTTAAACGTCAGTTGTTGATCAGAAGATAAAATGATACGCACACACACCAAAAAAAGGATTATGTGCTTGTCCTGGAGAGCAAAACAATTTAAATTATTGTCCGAAACAATAGGAAATTCTCCATGCCCTGTGGTCTGACTGGTCCTTTGGCATCCTCCTGCAGAGCCATCACCATCGGTTAGGAGGGAGGAAGGCTTGCAGCAGCAGTGTGAGGGAACATTAAGGGTGCAGATTGTGTTTTCCATGTTTAACGAGCTTTTAGAGGAAGGGTTACGGAGGTGCCTGCTGTGTGGCTGGGCCAAGGGGTGCTGGATTGAACAGCATGAAAGCCCCGGGGACTCGGCTGCAGGACGGAGGTTCCCATGCCGTCTGCAGCCCTCCGGTGTTCGGTGCCAGCTGACTCAGGAGCCGGCACGCTCCCACCTGCTCCCTCTGATGTCTCTGCTGGGTGCTCTCCAAACCATGGGACATCGGGAAGCAATCACGGCATTTCTCCCAGCTTTTCAGCCCTTTGAGCAAAACAAGGATGGTGAAAGACAAGTCCTTGCGATGGAAGGGGAATTTTCCAAATTGGCTGTTCTCAGCCCATCCTGGACCACTGATGGCCACAGTGCCTCCCAGTAAGCCTCTCTCCGTAGCCAGGCTCTCGTCTGGTTCTGCCATAGGGATACAGCTGCAGGATGGTGGAAAAGAAGGCTGTAGCAGGGAGGAGGCAGGAGAGGACATTGCCCCCAGGAGGGAGATGTTGCAAGGCAGGAGCGGGGGCACGGGAAGGACACATCTGCCTGCGCGCAGGCAGCTGCTGCGCCAGCGATTCCTGGCAGCGCTGCCAGGATGTGAAGCAGGACATAGACCTGGCATCTCTTGGGCTTATCGGTGCCTGGTGCTGCGTGGGAACGGGGGGTCTGGCAGGGCTGGGGGACGGTGGGGACTGGTCACTCCATCCCATCTGGCAGAGATGCTTTCCCTGCCGCCACCCGGCAGGGCAGGTTCCTCTCCAGCACAGCTTGGCCATGATCCCTGCCACGGGGCACCCTCCCCTGCCGCAGGGCCCTGCCAGCAGTGACGGAGCCGCAGCCGAGGCTGTTTGCCTGGAGTTGCTGGGTGAGGCTGGTCTCCTGCCGAGGCTTTCTCAAATTGCCTTGGGCAGGCAGACAGCCAGACCTTAGCCCACCCTTGGGGGCATCCAATTTTACAAGGGTGATGCAAACCATCCTGGTAGCCTGGGGCTGTGATCCCTGTGCCCTTGGCATTGCCCGAGGGGATGGGAGAAGGGTCCCGTGGCTTGGCAGTGCCTGGAGTGGTCCATCATTGCCAGCGGGTCCCCCTGCCCAGACCCAAAGCAGGTCCCTGAGCTCCCGCGATGCCCTTGCTGCCTGCTGATTTGGGGCAGGACCGGTGGCTGAAGCACGGTGGTGGGGAGCAACCTGGGGGGAATCTGGAGACAGACAGGCAGACAGACGTTGGTCCGGGGGTGGGACAGGAAGCGGTCAGTGCCATATTGGCACGGCTGGAGGTGGCAGAGGAGCTGCGCTGGGGAAGGGAGGGTGCAGGGGCAGGATGGAGCTGGGATGTGAGATAAGGAGTGGCGGCTGGGAGGGATAGGTTTCCTCGTTGCGTAGGGTGGCTCTTCCGCCTGGCGAAGCTTCCATTGCTAAAAATACAGCCGTGCTCCTGGTGCAGGCCCAGGGCAGGTACCCGCAGCACCCGTCCCCACGCTGCCCGTGGTAGCTTGCAGGGTGGCCATGATGGGGTCTCCATCCCTTCTGCCCCATGCTCAGCATGGACAGGGGTTGGGTCTCAAGGGCACCTCTGGCTCTATCCTCCTGGAGCCGGGGATCGGGATGGAGCCGGGACGAGCAGCCCGAACCAGCTCCTCGCAGAACGCCTTCTCTCTGTATTTTCCCTTCCCAACAGGGAGGTGGTCCACCACCAGCATCTCCTTCTGGGACTACACCCACGGCAACAGCGTCCTGCTCTGTCCCCAGGCCGGGTGATGTGGGTGTCCACGCAGCGACCTCTCTGCTCATGCTGCTGACCGCTCAGGGTGACTCTCACATCCAATGGGTGAAGTCAAAGACCAGGCTGGAAGAACAGCAACCACAATGGACCATCCCATGGCAATCCCTTCACAGTGTCTTTCCCACCTCCCTGGAGAGCAGGAACCCCCGGGGTTCCATGGGGCTGGGAAGGGAGCGGAGGTGGCATGTCCCCCAGTGCCACGTCGCTGGCTCCATTGTTCATTGTTCCCTCTTGGCTTGGTGGAGCCAGCGTGGGGACGGGAAGCGATAAGAGGGGAGAGCACACCGCTCCAGTTCCTGCTCTCCGGCAGGTTATTTCCCCACTCACCCAACCTCTCCTTAGGTAAATTCAGCACTTCACCTCCCTTAGAGTTTGCTTTGCTCTCCCGCACTCATCCAGCACGGCTCGGGGCCCAGGGAAAACAGCACGGCTCTATTAATAGCCCATGGGGTTGCCAAATCCCTTCTGTATGTTGAAAGAGTGGTGGTGGCTGCAATACCATGATTCAGCCCTCGGTGGTAACACACAGGCCGGTTCCCCGGCAGGGCCGTGCTGGGAAGACTCCCAGCTTTGCTCCAGCCCTGGAGGGCGATGCTCGGCTCTCTGGCGGGCTGGGGAGGTGGGGAAGGGCCTTTGCTCCATTGGCTGGGGATTTCTTGGCTTGCTTGCAATACAAATAGTCGTATCGCTAATCTTGGTGTTGTTCATCTCCGTTGGCAGCTGCCCAAGCTCACGGGCTGGACTCACTCTGCCCATGGACCTACAAAGAGTAAAAACTGGGACCCCCGGTGAGGGCAAAGCCATGGACCTGTCGCTGCAGCTCCTGGCACCCAGGGCTGAAGCAGGCTCTCAGGGGTGAAAGCCATGGTGTCCCTGGCCCAGCCTTGCTCCATGAGTGGTCCTGTCTGGAGGAGAGCGGACAGCAGAGCCTCTCGGTGCAGTGCTTGGAGCATCAACTCCGGCCCCTTTTGAGTTTTAAGTCTTGGAGTCTTCTCTCCCACAGCTAGGCTTGTGAGTGACCCATGTTGGGGAGTGGGAGCTTTGGAGAGCTGGGTTACCCTGGAGAAATTCTCTGGGTGACCCTCTGTGCACCCTGGACCTGCTGTGGGGAGGTGGGTGGGAGAAGTGGCCCATGGGGAGAGATGGGATCCTGGACGTGGAGGTACCACCGTGAAGGATGCTATGGCTGGGAGAGTTCAGCTTTGTGCAGCAGTGAGCAGAGGAGGGAGCCCCAGCTGTGAGCGGGGCCAGGCACTAACACCAAGGCAAATATTTGGAAAGGCAGTTACTGCCCAAAAATAACGACAGATGCTTTCAGGAGCAAAGCCAGAACAGCGTCCATGGGCAGTGGCCAGAGTCCCCTGGCCCAGGGCAGCTCCCAGCGTAGGACAGAGGTAGGGCAGGGACATGGCCAGCGCCTGACCATTTATTACCCTTCCTGTGCCACTGTGTGGGGTCTGCGGAGCTTCTTTTGGCTAAACTGTTCGGAGACACCCCATCCCCATGGACCTGGCAGCTGAGGAGGTGAAAAATAGCCCCTCCTCCCTTGTCAGTACATGGATGCTGAAATGTGGGTACCAGCATCCAGACAGTCTCCTTGTTCGCTGCCAGGAATCAGCACCTTTAGGTTCAAATTCAACCTCTCTGTTTAACTACATTCAGGGGAGGATATTTGAGGGCCTAAAGGGATTAGCACCAGCCGGGGGGCCTTAGGCAGGGGTCCCTGTCCCCACATACCTGCCCAAACCTGAGCGCAGCAGGACTGGAGCCAAGGCAATAGCTCAGCCTCATTGCAGGGGAGCCAGATGTGCTGCTGGCAGCTGCCTGTGGGCAAACCCAGGCTCGTGAGCACAGGCTGTGACTCACCAGCCTTTCACCAGGCAGCATATTGCATATTCGCAATGCCGGGCAGCCTGCTCCCTCCCCCTCAGTTTGCAGGCCCCCAGGGAAAAGCGGGGTGCATGAGTCACCCAGCCAGGTGCAGAGATTTTGACCCCATTATGAGATATCAGCCCGGTGTCCCAGTCACTTGGGAACTGTCTGAGCTCGGAGGTGGCAGGGAGGGGACCATCCCCTCCCCAGTGCTTGAGCAGCCTGATTCCCTGGGGACTGAGCTGCCCTGGGAATCAGCCCTGCACTGGGGACAGGAGGGCGCTGGGGTGGCTCACGGGGACACGGGGATCCTGACAGAGTCACTCCGATGGAATATTTCCACTGGAGAGCCAGTGTGACAACCACASGCTTCAGCTCCATCCTTGCCAAGCACTCACATGGCCCCAAATCTTGTCCTCATGTCCCCAATCCACCCACCATCCCCAGCAGCAGCCCGGCCAGGCAACCCTGGGGTGGGACACGCAGGAAGCACTGACAGCGACTGTCACAGCTCCTCTGCCACCAGCTCCACTGGCAGAGACCCCTCTGGGGTGGGACCCCCCAGCAAGGAGCCAGGSTCCCCAAGCCGGGGGACCGGGCACAGCCTGTTTGAGGACATCCCACTGAGAAGCATCCTTCAGTGCCTGTGGGTGGGTCTGAGCTCCCCCGGGGGCTGTGTGTTTTTGGGGGGCATAAGGTGGTAGAGGGATGCAGCAGATCCCCACTCCAGACACCCAGCTTGGAGCTCCAACCAGCTCGGAAAACCTCAGCCAAAGTCCCTGCCCGCTCCCGCTGAGCCTGAGCTGGGCGTAAACCCGAGCAGGCAGCGGCAACAGGCACCCGGGATATCTGGGTGTGATTCCTCACCCGGGGCGATGTGCCCAGAGTCCTAATCCTGCCTCTTCCTGAACCGTCCCCAGGCTTCTGCGTTTCCCTCCTGCTGAACCCCCCCATCTCTCCCCAACCCCCCCCCACACTCCCTGGGAAGAGCACAGCTCCCGAAAGGACACACGGTGTCGCAACCCATCTCCCAGGTGTGGGAATGAGCTAAGATGACAACCGGGGGCTGAACGACTGCGGTTTGACCCGCTGGCCACCATCCCCTGCCGTGGTCCCCACCCTGATGGCACTCATCCTTCCTCCTCGTGCTGCAGGGAGCAGCACCCGCGGGCAGGCACCGCTGCCTGCTGCCAGCCCTTTGCACAGAGCTGGGTTTCTCCGAGGTTAACTGGCCATGCTCTGAGCCGTCCCCATGTGCAGACCCCGGGGTCCARCCTCTTGTCCCCCTTTGGCACGGTGCCACCTCCCCCTCCTGCCCTTAATGAAAAGCATGAAAAATATGAGATTGCAACCCTCTAACGCATCACCCTCAGGGGCTCCGGCTCCCGGGGGACACGGAGGCCAGCTGAGGATCCCAGAGGGACAAATCCCAAAAGCTCCAGGTCCCTCTGTCTCTCCTGCAGCCTCTTGCTCTTCCCCTCGGGTCGGGTCGGAGGCAGCAGTGAGGCACCGCAGGCTCCGGGTGCAGGCAGGAACCTGCTTCATTTCTTCTCCTTCTCCGCAAAGGACAGACTGAGCTCCTCACCAGAGCCTTCCTCACCAGGGATGCRCTCAAAGGGCTTTTGGAGTCTTAATTACGTGCTGGCAAAAGCTGGGACTCCACATCGGGGCTGGCTGTGACATTTGTGTGTCCCTGGGTCCCACCTAGCTCTCAGGCAGTGCTGCTTCATGTTCCCACTGATCCCTGTCCCCAGGGGATCAGCAAAACTCAGAATCCATGAAGAAAAAGCCACCAGAAACCCAACCTGTTCATTTATCCTCACCCCACAATTTGCAGCGGGGTTTGAGTCAGGACCTGGGAACGTTTGTGGCTGCCAGCTTGGCCACGATGCCGCAGTCTCAGGCAGTCGGACGTTGGAGCAGGGCTCAGAGACTGGTCCCAAGGGGCTCGGAGGTCCCAGCACCCATGCTGGGGACAGGTCACCTCCTGTGTGGCACCCTCACTGGCCCCAAGGACACCAGAATGGCCATCCCGGGTCGGACCAAGGCTGTTTCTGCAGCAGAGACCAACAGCAGCAGCATAGGGCAGGACGGGGTTAGCATCCAGCCTTGCCTGTCCCCGTCCATCTGGAAGGACACCCAGTCCTTTCTCCCAGTTTGCAACTGGTGGGCGCAGGGCTTTCTGCATCGGAGGCAGATGGGTCCCTCACTCCCTGTGCCTGGTTGTAGTGGGACTGGGCCACSCGGCAGGGATGTTCCCAGTGCTTGGACTGGGCAAACGGGGATGTCCCTGGGAGTGAAGCAGGTCAGGACAAAGCCAGGCCAAGCTGTGGAGAGGGAAATGGGAGGGCAGGAACGTGATTCAGGCTGTGTCACCCCAGGGCAGCGCTGCACCAGCCGGAGGAAATCCCTCTTGATTCATGGCTTGGGAAGTCCTGTGGCTTATTAGGACCACGGTGACCCAGCGATGCCACCCGACAGCGGAGAGGGCTCTCGGTGATGGGGCACAGCCGGATGCCAGCATCTCTCCCCGGCTCACCTGCTGCCTGGTCGCGGAGGACGCAGCAAGGCAGCGAGATGCCAGGGGTGACACACAGGTTGCCAAAATGATGCATGGGCTGAGTAAGAGAGAAAGCCGGGATTTTTCACCAGGAGGGATTTGTCTCTTCCTTTATCACAGCCAGGAGCACAGCACAGTCCATTTTAAGGACTCAGCTCCAGCTGGGACGAGGTCTCAGATATTTTACTTTATCTCTGYGGTCCGATTCCCAGGGAACGGGATGGGCTTCACGACACAGCCCAGCTGTCCCCGGCTCCCCGTGGCAAAGCTTCAACTATTCCCCTGGCAAGTCGTGTCCCGCGGTACCAGAGGAGCAGGGCCAGCTGGCTGTTCTTCCCAGCCTTTCCCCCGTGCTGATGGCCCCAGCGACCCAGCACCACTGGGGGGGGGCGCTCTGGGAGGACACCCCACCATGTCCCCTGTCCCTCTGAGGTGGGTTTCCCACCCGTGGGTACATCCCTGGCTAGACCCCAAGGTCCTTGCTGCGGGGTGGTGGTCCCTTGGGAAAGGGGGTAGGTGAATTCAGGGGGACTGGGTTGGCTCTTGGTGACTGCTGACCATGGCCAGCCGAGGTTGCTCTGACTTGCCCTGTCCTTGGACTCATTCCCTAAATCCCAGCTAGCGTCTGCTGATGGAGACAAGCTTGAGAGACCTTCAGTGTGAGCCAGCAGGGCCAGCCTTACATTCCTCTCTCCTAAAGGGCTCCCAAAGCAGATCTATATTTTTAAGGATATGAGTTAAAGCCATTTAATCACAACCCTCCTGCTGTCCATTTCCTTTGGACCTCCTTGGCTTTCCATGATTTTTTTCTTGAGCAACATCCCTCCGAGATCCTGAGGATGGTTGAAAATTGAGTCATCGGCAGCGAGGATCACTTAGCCCTGCTCTCCTCTCTCCCACACCACAGGGATTCACCACGATGCAACGAGGGCAAATGCCTCCGTGCATCCACCCTCCCGTGGTGTGTCAGGCATTTCCAGGGAAAACGAGTGCTCCAGCAGTGCTGGGAAGCATCCTGCAGTCTTCCAGGGAAACAGGACTGGGCTTTTAACCCAGAGGGTTTTGCTCACGTTTTGCCTGCAGCCAGCCAACCCCGGTGACAGTCCTGGCTCCACCGGGGACGGGGTCCCTGCCACCCAGCCTCAGCAGGGAGCAGGGCCAATCTTCATACAGGGAATTACCTTATTTTACCCAACACAGTCCCCCAGTCTGGGCTCACTGGTGGTGTCCCAGTGCCACGAGCACATTAATGTCCCCAGTCCCTGCACCAACATGAGGTTATTGAGACCCAGTTGCCCCAGCTCGTCGCACAAGCCCTTCCATCTGCTGCTTGATATCGAGGATAGGAGGTATTTTTCTTGGACTTAACAGATAAGCCCTCTCCATTTTCTTGCCCAAATAGAGAAAGGTATTTTTTTGTTCCTTCCAGCCTGCAAAATCCAGCTGGCAGCGGGCTGACGACGCTGCTGTCATTGTTTTACTCTCTGCAAATCTCAGCTCTTGCTAATTGCTCTTTGCTCTCCTGGCTGTTGCCTTCTTGTGGTGACCTCCGCCTGCCCTATGCCTCTCCAATGCCCTTTGCATTGGGTTGCGTCGGTTTTTCCAAACCGCAGTGGCTGTTGGTCTGCGTTGGGGCCAGCTGGGAGTCCCACGAACCGGGGTGGGACATGCCGCAGAGCTGCAGGCTGATGGGGACTTTTCAGCCGACTCCTCGTCCCCCTCCATCCTGGCTGTCCCCTGATGTGCTAGGCCCTGGGATGTGGGTCCCTGTGGGATGCAGCTCTGCTCCCCCCAGCTGCTGCAAACCCCTACGGACCCCCTACGAGGACAGGGATGCCCCCCTGCAAGGACAGGGACCCTCTATAAGGACAAGGGCACCCTACAAGGGGCTTAGACCCTCTGCAAGTAAGAGGACCCCACAATGACCCCCTATGAGGACAGGGACACCACAGGACCCCCCTGAAAGGACAGGGACCCCCTATAAGGACAATGGTACCCTATAAGGGGCTTAGACCTTCTGCAAGGATGAGGACCCCCTCCAAGGGCAGGGACCCCCCCCATGAGAACAGGGACCCCTATGCCAGGACAAGGACCCCACAGTGACCCCCTATAAGGACAAGGACTCCACAGGGGCCCCTGCAAGGACAGGGACCTCCTAGGAGATCAGGGTCTGCTCTGCAAGGATGGGGACCCCAAAGGCGTCCCCTATGAGTTCTTCTGCTCCAGCAGCCATATGACCCCACGGGCTGCCAGCGCCCTTCCACTCCCAGAAAGGCACCAGTGAGTCCAAGCAGGGGGAAAGAACAATTAAATATGATAAAAAAAAATGCACTGGGCACTGCTGTGCAACGGCAAGTCTCAAAGCAAACACGCCTGCAAGAAGAAATCCTTCCCGGCTTAGCGCGTCCTAAAAACACAGAATGACTTCAGAAAAATGTAAGAAAACATGAGCTGCTCCCCCCTGAGAGGGAAAAAATAGAGCAAAGCAGCAACATGATGGTGTTTGCTGACTGGACCTGCGTCCTTGTCCTGGCAGGGGATGGGGACTGCACTCCCGGGGCCGTTGGCTGGGCTGGATGGAGGTGTGGGGGCATTGGCAGAAGATGCCCCTGAGAGCATCGCTACAACGCCCAGGAAAAGCTGATCTCCCTTAAAAAGTTGTCAGATGCTGAATATTCGCTTGAATGCTCCCAAATAACCTGCAGAAGGGACACGTCGCACCCGGGCCCTTCCGCTTCCTCTCTAAGAGAGATTATTGATTATGAACTTTGCAGATCTTCATGATTTATTCTAATAATTACAGCACATTAATCATAATAATAAATAACTAAGAGAATCAAGAGCATCTTGCGTAACTATTCGAGAAGCTTTTGGCATCACGGGAGCACCGGCTCTTTGAAGCTGAGCCCAGCTGCTCTGCGGGGTGGCTGGAGCTGGTGCTGGTGGGAAGCGCCAGCAGGAAAATGCTGTGTGCCCGGGAGGAAGAACTGGCCCCRGTGCCCCGGTTTGCACAAGCAGCTCTGCCAAGGGGTAAAGTGCTGAGCAAGCCGCCCCAGGAAGGATGCTCGGRGGGAAGGACCTCTCCGAGGGGGTAACCAGCTGCTTGAACCAGCGGATATCCTGCCCTGGATTTCCTGGTATTTGTTTTTGACCCCTGAACCCCTCTCAGACTTCTCAGGGGCTCTGGGTTTTGTTGTCCTCGCATGCCCCCCAAACACCCCAGCAGTGGGAAGCCTCCAGCTCCCAGAGCATCTTGCCCGGAGCGCTCGGGTTTCTAGGCTGATTTAGCTGCCAAAGCTTGGGAAGGAAAAAGGCAATGAACGGGGGGCTGATGGCAAAGTACTACCCGCAGAGAAACCATCTGAGCACGGCAATTTCCGATGGCCAAACATACCAGGATAGAGCCTGGAAGCCTTTCCCCTCTCCCCTGTCCCCTTTCTCCTTTCCCCTTTGCCTTTTCTCTTGCCCCCTTTCCCCTGTCCCCTCTCCCTGTCCCCATTTGCAGAGCTGCAGGAGGTTTGCAGAGGCTTCGTGCTCCTTCTTATCCATGTCATGGACGTGGTCCTGCAGCAGAAACGAGGGACGGTGATGGCCTTGCTGGGAACAGCCCCAGGGGACCAGGGGATGTCGGGGACACCGATGACCCAGGGTACTGAAGGAAGCAGGAGCACTCTCGCAGCATGCAAGAGGTTTCCAAAACTGATGCCTGATGCAATTTCTCCAAGACCCCGAGCAGCTTCCTCCAACAGCCCCGTGGACCCCTCGGCAGAGCCCCTCAGCCAGGGCATGGGCTGGCCCTGCCTGCCCCAGGCGCTGGCCGAGCACCRGTTTGCTGAGAGTAAGCGCTGAGGACTCATCCTCACGGAGCTCCGGGTCGGTCTGGCCTCCGCAGGGCCCTCCGAGAGTCCTCACAGCTGTAAATGAGCATTTGCCAGCCCCGATTGGATGAAAAAGATCTTTAGCAGAGGAAATAGCAGCTGCTCATGACAAATAAATGTTCTCTGGTGTATACATCCACTCGGCATGACAAACTCCATCACTCTCAATTAGCTGCGTGGCCAAAACTCTAGTAGCACGAATGTCCGGGGATAAACACAGGCAAACCAAACAGCCCTGGAATGGCTTCCTGTAAACACAGTTACTTCTCTTTTTAAGTCTGTTCAAAACGCTGTCTGTTTTGATGTTTCACATCTGTCTCGGTCAACACCATCTCCTCCTGCCTCCCCACATATAGAGAATAAAACCTTGTCCCCGGCATGTCGTGGCAGTGGTATTGGGGATATTGGGCTCCCAGTAAATGGCATCCTTAGTGTTTTTTATCCATCCTGGTTCTGCCAGCCGTTGCTATGCTGCTTATTCAGCATCTTCTAGCTGCTTTCTAGGGTTGAAATTACAGTGCAGGTGATAGCAAAGGAAAGAGGTCAGTGAGGACACCGGTGCTGGAGCAGGTTTGGGGAGGGTGATGGGCTCAATGAGCTCTGAGGGTCTCGGTGCCTCTAGGGAGAGGACGAGGAGGCAGTGGGGAGCAGAGCCCTCCTCCYGTGCATCCTTGCAGCGCTGTGCGTTGATTCTGCCCCCTCCCTGGCATCCCGGCTGAGCAAAGAGCCATGCAAAAAAAAAAAAAAAATTCAGCAGCCAGGAAGGGCCTGCTGGGAAAAGCCTGGCTGGAGATGTTTGCATCTGGTGGGTGCTCTTTAGAGCAGGCGGTGGGAGAGAGAGATCTGTGGATGCTCAGCATGAGGAATGGCTCCACCAGCCCTGTGGGAACCTTGCTTGGCTGGGGCTGGGGCCGGGGCCGGCACAGCGGCTCGGCCGGGCTCCTCTCTGCACGGCACGGTGCCGGCAGCGCAGGGCTGGCTGTGGGAAGGGAAAGTTGAGCCAGAGCAGGGACCGTTCATCGCTGCAAAAGCTGCCAACACTAACAGGAGCAAAGCCGGTGACAGCTGGGAACTGGAGGGAGCCAGCGGCTGCAGGCTGGCAGAGCCCCGTGCCCCGGAGCAGGGACCATCCCCAACCCCGGCACCCAGGTAGTTTCCCCGTTGTTATTTCCCCTTTTTATTCCCTTTATTATTTTTCTGGAGTTTCCCCAATCAATGCAGGGTGCTGGGGGAATGGCCAYGGGAGGGATGTGGCTCTCATGCCAGGAAGAGATGCTCCCAGGGCACGGAGGGGAAACTGAGGCAGAGAAATGCAGCRTGCCAGACTAGTAGGACTGGAGGGCTGGTGTTTTGACCATGACAGGACCTCGCTCACAAAATGGCTGCTCAGAGAAACAAGCTTTTTCAGGTGTTTTGGTTTTTTTTTTAGAGGGTTTTTACTTCAACCACAAACTGGCACCTTCTGCAGCTGGGGCGGCTCAGTGGGAACCACAGCGAAACCAGAGCAGGCAGTGGCTGCGCTCGGCCATGGCGCTGGGACCCAAAACCCTACACAGATTTATGGTCTGACTTGCTCGGAAACCCTGGGACCTTTGCTCTCCTCCTCGCATGAGCTCGGCTCACAAGGCTGCTAACAGGGTTCTGGTTTTACCTAATAAACAGGGTTTGCAGGGGAGGTCACAGCGTTTAGCACGCAGGGCAGGGTGGCGAGCGATCCATCACGTTCAGCGATGCCTTGTAACTTTTATGGCCTTTGTAAAAGCCAGATGCTTGACATGAGTTTGACACTGGTTAGCCTCTTGTTTTTGAAGATTTAGATCGCTTTGGGAACTGCACCAGCACTAGCAGCTCGGCGGCGTTTCCCTGCAGATTTGATGGGTGCGGATGTTTCCACATTTCAGGGAAATCCGGTTAAAAAAAGCAGCTTGGCATGAGAAACCCTTCCAACTTCCAGGAGCCTCCCCAAACACGTGCTCACTTCAGGCTTTTGAGCAGGGACCCGATGTGCCCCTTCCAAACCTCTTGCGGTGCTTTTGTCCCCGCAGCAAAGCCCGTGAGCATCGGGGAAACGTGGTCCAGCCCTCGCCGCCGGCTTCTCCCGCTCGGGGAAAGGCGATGTGTCTCCCTTCAGCATGCATCAGCTGTATAAAGAGCGGCAAGTGAGAATATGTATTATCACATGCCTCATCTGGATGCTCTTAAGGGAGAGGACTTTCTCCGGGGGTGAGTGCCAGGCCCGCCATGCGTGCACATCGCCGCAGCAAACAAACAAGCAGTGGCCTTGGAGGGCTCGCTCCCTCGCTGAACCACGGCAGCTGTATTTTTAGCTTCGCATCCCAGTTGTGTTTGTAAAACTTTCCCTCCTTGTGTTTTCAATCAGTTGTAGATCATCTCCGAGCTCTGGCTGGATTTTTCCCAGCCTGTCAGTTGTCCCCTTCGTTGGTTTTCCAGCAGCAGCACATTCCCCAGCCGGAGGGGGAGGATGTTGGGGGGCTCTGCTCCCTCCAGCCCTTCCCCTGCATATGCCTTATGGCTCGAGGATGGCTCGGGGGCCAGGGGGGATGCATGGCTGCCCTCGCCACCCCGGGGCTCAGCGCCGTCCCTGGCATCCTCTGTTTCACCCCCCGGGACACCTGGATCCGGCTGCGGGGAGAAATGAGCCCACAGGAGCTGTCAGCAGCGGGAGGGCTGCACTTCCATCCCGCATTCCTCCCTTATGCATCAGCTCCCAAAGCTGCAGCCAGGTACCGGGGAGGGAGAGAGAGCTGGGAGCATGCTGGGAACSAGCAAGTTACCCGAGCAGCCAAAACACCAGCAATTCAGCTAGTTTTGGGGAAAACTCAGCCAAAACCTTCACCCTCCTGCAATGCTGAACCGAAAAGCCAGAATGAAAAAAATTGTTGTTATTATTCACACATTGCAAAAAAAGCCTGAAAATGTGGCTGCAGAGAGGTAACCCTGCTACAGCCCTGCTGCTTCCCAGGGCTGGTAACCCCACTGCGGTAATGACAGGGGATGGGCCATGAATTACTTGTTCTGGGTCTTGGTGTTGGGCGGCAGGCTCTGACTTTATGYCTATGATGTTTGGGGTACCCCAGCAGCCTTCCTGGAAAGGGCTGATACCCTTGCTTACCGGGCTGTAAGGTAAAATAGAGCCTCATTTAAACTGCAAGCTCTCCCCTCTGGGAACGCTGTAGGACAGCATTAGTTCCCGGTGACCAAAAAGGGACCCSGTGAATCCAGGGAAATGGGAGACGTGGGGTGACCTGAGGGACCCAGAGGAGCTGGAAAGGTTTCATATTAATACGTGAGGATGCAGAGATCTGAAACGAGCTGCAAAAGCAGAAGGCAGCTACGGTAAAGCCAAATACTTCTCTTTTCCCTGTGCTCAAGCTATGGGGAATTACCATCAGCTCCGACATCTGATGCCGAGGTAAGCCCTGGCACCACTGCAAAGCTGGTTTGGGAGCCCAGCCATGCCATCTTCCCTTAAGTCACTTCCTTGCCTCATTCATTTAATCCGGTTCAATAGCTATCGCGCCGCACACCCTCCTGGAACCCGGGGAGATGGGCTCACCGCCYGTCCTCTGCCTGGAAATGCAGCTGCCTTGGCAGGGCAGCTGCCTCCCGCCCGGCTCTCCCCTTCTTCCCGGGGCTCTGCTTTCCTTCCAGCCTCCTGAAGGACYGGACCAGCAATCCCAGAGGTGCTCCGCAGGGATGCCGGGGCTCTGCCGCAGTGCCGCACGCAGCACATCACATCACCCACCTTTGCAGGTTGTCCCCAAATGTTGCCCACGTTTGCTGACCCCCATGAATGCGGTTGTGGGGCTTTCGTGGCCCCCGGCAGAGCCACAGCCAAAGCACTCRGGCTCAGCCAGGAGGCCAAAGCAGCTGAAAAATGAGGGCTCGCTCCTTGCTGACAGCACACAGATCCGGAGGACATGTTCCAAACAAGCCAGAAAAGGAGCGAGCAAGAGGGAAGCTCCCCTCCTTTCTTCTCTACTCTCCAAAAATGCCCATTTTCCCAAAAATGCTGCATTGCATCGCCATCATTTCCCATCCAAACCATGCCCCACCACCTGGACTCTTCAGGTTTTTCTTTTTAAGGGAGACAGCCCAGAAGGAGAGGCAGACGCTGGCCTCCTCGCTGCTGTGGGGGACAACTCGGAGCCACCCCTGGGCTGCGCCGGCCGGCCGGGGAGAGTCCCGACCCCCTGGGTCCCACAGCTCCCCGCTCCCTCCAGCACCTACAGAAAGTCCCTCTCCATTTTTAAGAAGTCTGGTGGGCAGCTGATGCCGTCCCTTGTCCCCAAGGGGTGGCTTCTCCCTGGCTCCTCTTCAGCAACTTGATTTCCAGATGGAAATGCAGACGTAAAGACCCGCCTGGTGCTTTCTTGCACCAGCAGCTTTCCGGCTCTGCTCCACAGTACGGAATTAAAAAATCATTAAGGGTCGGCACAGACAACAAAATGACACTTTGGCATCTTGCGTTTAAGCCGAGCAGACGTCAATTGAGCTGAAGAGAGTCAAATTAATTTAGCTTTCATAATGGCTCCTGCATGATGCTAATAAAAGCAGTGTTTTGTGCAGGCTCACGGCTCAGGATACAGAGAGATTCACGGCCCTCCTTGTCCTCACAGAGCTCTAATTAAGTTGCTTTTCTCATTTGAAAGAAGGAGCAGGAGGGCTGATTGCTTTTTTCATTTTCTGGGCTTGGGGGGCAGCAGTGGCCAGGGGTAACCCATGGCCAGCGGGCTCAGAGGTTGGGCCTGGCCAGGACACCCTGCCTGGGGGGGCCGAGACCGTGTCCCTCCCCGAGGAGCATCGTGTAGGGCAGTCCCCGAGCAGAGCAGTGTCCCACAGCATCTCCAGGCGAGGTACCCGTCCCTGCGGGATGCATCACAGCAAAAGGACTCAGGTCTCAGGGGGCTCCTCTCCTTGCATGCACCGAGCCTCTCCCCAGCTCACAACCAATTTCTCTTTTTTATTTTTGCATTACATTTCAGCCAAATCATTTCCCTGACCCCACTTGCCAGGATTGCTGTCCCTTACTGGGGACAGCTCACATGAGAGTGACTCTGACACATCATTACCCTGCGAAAAGCAGATCCCAGCGGGATGGATGCTGGGATGTTGTCTCCCAGCCCCGTGTTTCCTCATGAGGAGCCATAAATCTCCCAAAAAAACAAGCAGCCGGCAATTAGCGGTCAGCAGCCGAGCTGGCGGCCGGCAGGAGCAGAACCTCGGAGTGAGAGCCGCCTTCGGGTTGTCCGCTGTGCTGCCATGGATGGCCCTGGGTCCTCTTCCCACCGCTGTCACACGCCTTGGCAGGCTGTTCTCTGCGGGATGTGACCCCCCTGCCATTTCCAATGTGATGGTTTTTTTTTTTTTTTTCTTTCCATCTTTTGCATGCCAGGTAGCCTTTCCTTCTGCCTTAGGAGAGGATTAGGCAACTGATCCCAAAATTCCAGTGTGAGCAACCACATCACGACCATCCGAACAAATAAAGCGCACGGACCCACAGCTCTTCCCAAAGCTTTTGGCTCCTTTTCAAGCCAAGCACCCGCTGAGACACAACGGGGTGCACAAGCCCGGAACCCAGCAAGTGCCTTTGCTGCTGCTGCGTGCACAGATGGGGAAATAATTGGGGAGGGGGTGACCTCCGAGCGGCACGTGAGAGTCTGCCAAATCCAGAGACCCAGGGCTCAGCGACAGGGTTAATGACTTAATCGCATGAGCTACGTGACAGCGTGGGGAGCACCCCAGCTGCAATCCCATGTGCAAGGCACATCCCCCCCCCGC
>JAYKAV010001445.1:2065039-2077478 GCA_035582835.1 Phoebastria nigripes | reverse complement strand
GTAAAGGACCACGACTGAGTGTCTTGGAGGAGGGGGGGTACAGGGTAGAGGACAGGGGCTGAGTCCCTGGGGGGGCTTATGGGTAAGGGGGCCACGGCTGAATTCCTTGGGGTGTGAGGGGGTTATGGGGTAGAGGACAGAGTATGGGTAAGGGGGAGCACAGCCGAGCCCCTCGGGGGGGGTTGCAGGTAAGGGGTCAGGGCTGAGCCCCAGGGATGGTTACAGGTAAGGGAGTTGGGGCCAAGCCCCTGGGGGGGGTTAAGGGTAAGGGGGTCGGGGCTGAGCCCTTAGCGGGGTTACACCCTGGGGGTGTTATGGAGTAAAGGGCTGGGGCCAAGCCCAGCTGCTCCACTGGGGCGGGGAACAGACAGAGTTACCCCAGGGGCATTTTGCTGCTGGGCTGCATGTGCTGCCCAGCACCCCGTGCTCCCTCGGGGAGCAGTGTGTCATGTGCCCTTGCTCCTCGGGGTGCCTGTGCCTCCGTACATCTCAGGGGACATCCCACACTTGAGCCTTTAACCTGGCCAGGTATCACTTCTAGCTGCACCCCATCCCRCATGCCTGCTTTGCGGTGGTACCGCCACCGAGCCCCCCATTGCAGGGCTCCCAGCCCCTCCGTGCCCATGTCAGCGGTCCACTCTCCCAGAAGCAAACTCCAGACAAGCCCCCAAAGCTTCTTCCAGGAAAAGAAGTGGCCTTTCTAGCCACAGAAACGCCACTGCATAATGCATACCGCAGCTTGCAGGATACATGTGATGATGAATAAGCATGAAACCATGGTTGTCTGCTTTCAGGCCCCTTTTTGCTACTCTGGATGAGTGTGCATGAAGCACAGGAAAGTATCAAGATGACAGGAGGGGTGGGAAAGGTGGTCTGAGGGGCCAGACATCAGCCCTGGCATGTTTTAGTGATGGGCTGTATTTCTCATGGTACATGAAGGGAGCTGATGACTTCAAGCCTTCTCCGGCAGAGAGGGCACGGACCATTTGTGGCTGGTACTCTGTGCCAGTGAGAGCCCCAGTTCTGGAAGAAATCAAGATAAAACTCGTTGCAGCTCGGCACTTGCACACGTGCAGTGTTGAAGTGCTGCCCTCGCTAGGGCTGAATGCGAACCCAGCGGCTGCTTCCTGCCTGGGGCCCAGGGGAGAAGAAATCAGCTTGCTTGGGGAAGCAATCTGAGCGATATCCTCCCAGCCAGCACCTCGAAAACACAGCCGCTGCCTTCTTTAGCAGGCCCAGCACCCTGGCCTGACTGTTGTCAGCTCCCTGTGGATGCCGAGCCGGGAAGGCTGCCGGGGAGGGCAAGCAGGCATCTTGCCAGCGTCCTGGTGAGTGTACGCAGAGCACGCGGCACCTCTTTCCAGGTATGGGATCCTTCTTTTGGAGTGATCCCAGCAGCGTGGAGCAGGGGGAAAGCTGGGTGGGATCCCTCAGGTTTTCCCCTGGATGAGGTTTGGGAAGAAGAGCCCAGCAGCTCAGGAGAGCTTATTTACTGACTCCCAAGGGCTGGGAGGACGGTGTCTGTCCCAGGCCCTGGAGCAATTGGTGCCAGCCCT
The DNA here is from genome assembly GCA_035582835.1 of Phoebastria nigripes. Taxonomy (NCBI): domain Eukaryota; kingdom Metazoa; phylum Chordata; class Aves; order Procellariiformes; family Diomedeidae; genus Phoebastria; species Phoebastria nigripes. The sequence continues at coordinate 2,075,922 of JAYKAV010001445.1, read as the reverse complement.
GCTGCAATGCTGCAAACACCACGGAGGATGGTCCTCACCCCAGGCTGGGGCTTGTGTGTGGGCAGAGCATCTCCACTCCTTCTTCTTCTCGCTCAGAACAGAAACGTGCCATCTTGAACCAAAAACCGATCCCAGGCAAGCTGCCTCTGTCCGCAGGAGCCGCCTCTCCAAGCGAAACGCCTGGACTTTGCTTTCTTTCCTGCACTGAGGGCGTTAGGGGATGCTGTTCCCCATCACCCGGGCACGGCGGGTCCCAGGGATGTGCTGCCGGCTGAGCGAAGACACTGCACCCTCCCGCGAAGGGCATGTCACCGCGGGTCTGCTCTGACTTCCCACTGCTGCTGGGAAGTCCCTCGACAGACACCAGCCTGCCGGACAAAGCCAGAAGGCCAAATTCAGCAGAAATGGGTTGCCTGGGGAGAGGAAGAGGAGGAACCGTGACAAAATCCAGCCCTTACTGGGGGCGGGTGCTGCCTCTGGGTGCACCAGCTGGCTGGAAACCCTGAAGGACCAGGGGACGCTGCTGTTCCTGTCCTCGAGCTGCTCGGTGCTGGGGCGATGGGGAAAGCCTGGGATGGAGATGGCTTTTCGGGACTATCTCCTGGTCCAGCCATGCCTCCGAGGTGCTGGGTGCAGGCACAGGAGGAGGCTGCCCAGCGCAGCCGTGGCTGGGGGTGGCAGAGCAGCCGGGTGGGGGGATGCTTTTCACCCAGTCGCAGCGCCTTCCCCTGCTGCTGGACGGTCTGATGCTGAGCACGGCCACGGTGACCGTCCTTCTCTGCRGAGGGGGATCCAGCCCCCAGTGCCGTCAAGCCAGGCTCGGGGCCAGGGTGGGTGTGCAGCCGGTAGCGTAACCACAGACTCATCTCCCTCCTTCGTCTCCCCTGGGAGAGAAAGCAGTGTGGGCAGCCAGATGCACCAAGTCCCTGTTTAGCTCRTCTTTTTGTTCATTTGCATAAATTGCAGCTATTTGGGAGGGAAAAACGATTTTGAGAAAGTCTCGTCACCACGTATGACGAATCTCTCCTGTTCGTCATGCTTCCGATGTGACCCTCTTCTCGCCGGTCACATTCCTGGCGGAGAGGGGGAAAAAACCCCCAGAATAAAAACAACCCAAAGCGGAAGAAAAAACAGCACGCCACAAAACCCAGAAGACAAATGAGGAGGTGGAAAAACTTGAAGCATCTGCAAGGAATTTCAGGGKTTTTTTTCCAAAACTCTTGCTGACCCTGCATGGCTTTTCCTTGCCATCCGGCTGGCGGCGAGGGCTGGCGAGCGGGTGCCTGTCCCTCCGCCGTGCCGTGTTATTGCCAAGCCCGGTTTTCCCCGAAGTGCTGCTGCGATTTTCTCGCCTTCCTCCAGCTCAGCCCTCGCTTTGGAAGTGTTTGTAGCAGTGTCTGAATAACCTAATTTAGAGCCTGTTAGATGGGGAGGATTTTGGCAGGCGGTGCCGTGCCGGGGAGCTGGATGGAGGGATGCAGCTGGCCGGGAACCCGGCTTTGGCAGCTCTTGTTGGATATTCGCATGTTGAACAAACAAGGCTGGGAGGGTCCGGCGGAGAAGAGCCAACCTCCTTCCTGCCCAGGAGCGCTCGATCACCGCTGGCTGGTGCTTCTTCACCCATCCCAGCCCCGCTCCCCTTCCCTGGGGGTCCGGTCCCCCAGGGGATGGGAGCAGAGAATCGCCTTCCCCTCCCCGGTGTCCTGACGTTCCCACGTCTTCCTCAGCTCCAGTTTCCCCAGACTAAACATCCACCAGGCTTTCAGCCTTTCACTCTTTCCAGGCGGCAGGATTTGGGGATTCAGAGCTCCCCGGCGTGGGCAGGTGGGTGCTCCCATGGCCCAGATGATGCAGCAGCAGGTTGGGGAGGCACGCGGGGGGGGGTTGGGGTGCAGGGCTGGGGAGCACCCACCTGCACCCGAGCTGGTGACACCTTGGTACTTTTCTTCCTGGGATGCTGAGGTTTTTTTGTTGGGAAGATGCAGTGAGCATCTTAAACGTGCCCAAATGCCTTGATTTAAACTGATTTAAAAGGCAGAAGTGGCAGCTGGTGCAGCCCAGCACGTGGCAGGGCTGGTCCCCGTGTCCCCTTGTCCTGACCGTGATGGTGTCCCCAGGAGAGGGGGTTTTTGGGGGGCTGCTCACGTGCACGGTCCCTCCGAGCTGGGAACATGGACCAGCTCTGAGTCATCGGGTGACCCAGGCGGGAGAAACCCTGCCGATTGTTTCCAGCTGTGTTATTGCAGCGCTGCTCACCCCACAGCGCTCGGCTGGAGGAGAAAATAACCCTGGCCAGCCGGGAAATTTGCCGAAAGCCGCGGGCAGCGGCCAGCTCAGGCCGTGGTGGGCAGCGGGTCCAGGTGCTGCAGCCACCTCCTCCTGCCGCGTTTCGGGGAGCTGCTGGCATCGCCGCTGCGGCCAGCTCCTGCCAGGGAGGAAAACAAGAGGGAAAAAGCAAGCAGCCCCAGGGTGGGAAGGGGTTGGGCAAGGAGGGGACGGTGGAGCAATGTTTCCCCAATTGCACAAGCCCCCACAGCCCGGGGCAGGGTTTGGCCCAGCCGTGGGGTGACCGGAACGAGCAAGGAAAGTGGTGCGAGCTCGGCGGCGTTTCCAGCACCCCCAAGGGCGAGTCACGGGGCATCTGCTCCACACGCTGCCCCGCGGCCGTTCCCCGGGCAGGGGTGGGAGTCGGGGGTGAGCNGAAGGAAGGGAGGAAGGAAGGGAGGGAGGGAGGGAGGGAGGAAGGAAGGACAGATGGAAGGAAAGAAGGAAGGAAGGAAGGGAGGAAGGAAGGAAAAGAAAAGGGAAAGGGAAAAAAGGAAGGAAGGAAGGAAGAGGAAGGAAGGAAGGGAGGAAGGAAGGAAGGAAAGAAAAGAAAAGGTAAAGGGAAAAAAGGAAGGGAGGAAGGAAGAGGAAGGAAGGAAGGAAGGAAGGAAGGAAAGAAAAGAAAAGGTAAAGGGAAAAAAGGAAGGGAGGAAGGAAGGGAGGAAGGAAAAGAAAAGAAAAGGGAAAGAGGGGAAAAAAGGAAGGAAGGAAGGAAAAGAAAAAGGAAAGAGGGAAAAAGGAAGGAAGAAAGGAAAGAAGGAAGGAAGGAAGAGGAAGGAAGGAAGGAAGGAAGAGGAAGGAAGGAAGGAAGGAAGGAAGAGGAAGGACGGAAGGGAGGAAGGAAGAGGAAGGAAGGGAGGAAGGGAGGAAGGAAGGAAGAGGAAAGGAGGAAGGGAGGAAGGGAGGGAGGAAGGGAGGAAGGAAGGAAGGGAGGAAAGGAAAGGAAAGGGAAAGGGAAAAAAGGAAGGATGGAAGGAAGGAAGGAAGAGGAAGGAAGGAAGGAAGGAAAAGAAAAAGGAAAGAGGGAAAAAGGAAGGAAGGAAGGAAAGAAGGAAGGAAGGAAGGGAGGAAGGGAGGAAGGAAGGAAGGAAGGAAAAGAAAAGGGAAAGGGAAAAAAGGAAGGGAGGAAGGAAGGGAGGGAGGAAGGGAGGGAGGAAGGAAGGAAAGGAGGGAGGAAGGAAGGGAGGGAGGAAGGAAAAGAAAAGGGAAAGGGAAAAAAGGAAGGGAGGGAGAAAGGAAGAGGAAGGAAGGGAGGAAGGGAGGAAGGAAGGAAAAGAAAAGGGAAAGGGAAAAAAGGAAGGACAGAAGGAAGGAAGGAAGAAAGGAAGGAAGAGGAAGGAAGGAAGGAAAAGAAAAAGGAAAGAGGGAAAAAGGAAGGAAGGAAGGGAGGAAGGAAGGAAGGAAGGAAAAGAAAAGGGAAAGGGAAAAAAGGAAGGGAGGAAGGGAGGAAGGAAGGGAGGGAGGAAGGAAGGAAGGGAGGGAGGAAGGGAGGGAGGAAGGGCAGAAGGAAGGAAGGAAGAGGAAGAGAGGAAGGAAGGAAGGAAGGAAAAGAAAAAGGAAAGAGGGAAAAAGGAAGGAAGAGGAAGGAAGGGAGGAAGGAAGGGAGGAAGGAAAAGAAAAGAAAAGAGAAAGAGGGGGAAAAAGGAAGGAAGGAAGAAAGAGGAAGGAAGGAAGGAAAAGAAAAGGGAAAGAGGGAAAAAGGAAGGAAGGAAGGAAAGAAGGAAGGAGGGAGGAAGGAAGGAAGGAAGCAGGTAGGAAGGAAAAGGGAAAGAGGGAAAAAGGAAGGAAGGAAGAGGAAGGAAGGAAGGAAAAGAAAAAGGAAAGAGGGAAAAAGGAAGGAAGGTAGGAAAGAAGGAAGGAGGGAGGAAGGAAGGAAGCAGGTAGGAAGGAAAAGAAAAGGGAAAGAGGGAAAAAGGAAGGAAGGAAGGGAGGACAGAAAGGAGGAAGGAAGGGAAGAAGGGAGGGAGGGAGGAAGGGGGGGTCCTGCAGTGTGTGCACGTGTGTGTGTGAGGTGTGGAGGGGGCTGGATGCGTGCAGGTCTGATCGTTGTAGGCATCTGCCTGTGCAACCCGAGGGGGTTGGGGGGGGGTGCTGGTGTGTGCAGGGGGGAGGTCCTGGCGCTTGTGTGTGCACAGGGCTGGACCCGGGGAAGGGGGTCCTGGGGGGGGGGCAGTCCTGGCCTGTGCTAGTGTGTGTGTGTGCGCGCATGTGTGCGTGTCCTCCCGTGGGTCCGTGGGTGCGTGCCCTGGTGTCCTGCCTTGCACCAGGCTTTACTTCACGCGGGGACTGACCCAGCCGCTGCAGAGGGGTGAGGACCATCACCCTGGGAGCTGCATCCACCGATGAGTTATTCTGCAGCTGCAGGTCCTTTGGTGCAGCATCCCGTGTAGTGTCATATGAGAAACCCCTCAATTCTTGTCTGAGCCTCGTGTTCCCACTCTCCGTGGAGCCCCCGGGCCAGAGGTGAGCTCCCCGCCTGGGCTCACCCAGCTGCTGCGGGGAAGGGACCCACATCAGGGCGAAAGGCCCTGAGAAGCCCAAGCAAAGCGAGACAGCCCTCGGCAGGGTTAGACCCGCTGCAGAGCAGCCCATACCTCCGTGGGGAAATATCCTGATAGGTTTTGAAGCTCACTTTAAGGGGAGATGGATCCTGAAGTGAAAAAAAAAAAATGAAAATAGAAGGGGAAAAAAAAAAAAAAGAGTTAAATTAAAGCAGCGTGGCTTGCTCCTTTAGGCACGGGAAGCTGGTCAAGCCTCCATGTGAGAGCTTACGTCCCTCTGAAACTCAGTGGGTCCGCAGAGCTCCCCTGCGGAAGCGCAGCCCGTCCCGAGGAACGGGAGAACGCAGCTCCCAAATGTGCTGCCCATGTGTTCTGCTATTTCCCATTGAATTTTAGACTAGCCCAAGCACTCTGTCCCCATTTAGCCAGATCGCTCAGCCCTAAAATCCTTTTTAGCATGAAACCCCCCCTGGGTCTGCAGCAGTCTTCAATTTAAAGAACAAATCCTATTGCCTCCAGTTCGAGCTGGCCCATCCGCTGCCAGGGGCCGGGGTGACCTCGGCGCTGCTGGGTGCGTTTTTTTTGGTCACCGTTTTGATCGCAGCAGACGGAAGGGACACGTGTCGGGGAAGAATAACCTCTTCACCCAGCTCGGAGAGGCTCCGCGGGACAAAGGCTGGCGGGAGAGTCGGAGCCAGGAAAATGTGGCTAAAAGCATATTTGCTCGGAGAGGCTGTCAAGGGGAGACAAAGGCAGGAAGCAGATAAACGCAGGGAACGAGGCTAATTGCTGGGATTAGTCACCCCGGAGCGTTCGGGTGCTGCAGGGGTCAGGGCTGGAGGCCCAAGGAGGTCAGGCGAGGAGAGATGAGCTGGAGAGACGTTTTGGGGAGAGCCTTGGATTTGTTAGATCCATGGGAAGGGCTGTTTGGGTGAAGAGCAAGGGGTGACCAGGACCCAGACCCCAACTATGATGCTGCTCCCAGGRCAAGCCATGGGGTCCCAGATCCCCCGGGACTCCCTGCCCACCCCCAGCTGTCCCAGGGACACCTAATTCATACAGCAAATAAAGCCTAATTCTGCAGAGGACTCTTGATTCAGGGTATAAACACCCAGGGAAGTGTCTCAAAGCTGCATCAGCTCAGTCTGGTGCATGTCTGGGGCCAGAGCCCTGGGATGGGGATGGGGCAGGACCAGACCTGCTGCCGGGGGTGATGGGGAGAGGCAATCTGTCCCTGCTGTGTTTCGTGCTGCAGGAAAAAACACAAGACCCCCCCCGGGAACACAGGGCACAGCCACACTGATGGGCTGATTTTATCTTTGCTCTTAACATACTCCCTCCCCGCCGCCCCGGCGGATGCTCCCAGCCCCAGCGCGTATGGAGAACAGACCCATCATCTGGGCTGCTCTGCCTGGCAGATGAAACCCCCTCTGCCAGGGAGTTTGCTGGAGCCCGGACCAAATAAGGAACTCCTGGCTAATCTTGGGGGAACGGTGCGCAGGAATCAGTCAGCGTCAGGCACGCTCGCGAGCTCCCTGCGAGCTCTACGCTGAGCTCCTGGCATGCCAGCAGCGCAGGGAGCTCACAGGGCTTGACGTGCTCATCCGGCAGCTGCGGTACCAAAACGAGCTTTGAGGCAATATTTAGAGAGAGGAAGGAAGGAAGGAGAGCCCCAGAGATTAAAAAAAMCCCGCATTTTCTTTACCTTTATATCTTAAAATACATTCTAAAACCTGGAGCAATCCTTTGGGCTGGGGCTCAGATGCCTCCGGAAGCTTTTCCACTTGGGAGCRGCATTTCCATCCCATGAGTCTCCGGGTCCCCGGGGTGCTGGGAGATCCAAGCTCCGCTACCTTTCCTGCTGGGAGGGCTCAGCACTTGCTATCTCGCCTTTTAGAATAGTGCCTTAATTATTTCTCCTCTCCATGCACCGAGCCACTTTCCCACACTTCTGCTCCAGCCGAGTTGCCCAGGGCCAAGAAGTCCTCCTCTCTTTCTATAAAAACCTTGGTTTTCCATATTATGGACCCGCCTGTGATCTAGCACCCCATCTTCCCAGCTCTCCGTAAGGACAACCTCTCTCCCGGAACACATTTGATGCCCTGAGCAGAAAGACCTATGCTGGGTCACAGCTGGAGCGTGTGGGATGGACCCTGTGTATGGAAATCATCTGCAGCACGGGTGGACACCCTCCAGGCGCTGCAGACTGCCATGCCTGGGTCAGAAACCCTGGGTGTGGGTAGGTGGCTTGGGATCACTGGGTGTCTGGTGGGTGCTCTTGCTGCTTGGGGCTTGTGGCCTCCAGACCCACTTGGGCAACACGTGCATCCTCAAGGATGTACCTGAGCAAGTCCTGATGTACCTCCTGGTCCGGGCTCGCTGGGGAAGGGTGTCCCTGTGCATGGGAGCGGTGGGCCAGGGCGAGAAGGTGGTGAGTCATGAAGCGAAGCTGATTCAAAGAAGCGAGACCAAAGTCAATGAGAACCGTTCCCAAAAATGGAAATGTCAAGAGCTGGGTCCTGCGCTGGTGGGAATCTGCCCCGCTGCCGCRGCTTCCCTGCTGTCAGCACCCGGCAGGACGCTCCCGGGAAAGGAAACAGCCACGGGGAAGGCAGCGAGCCCAGCCAGGACCTATGGTCCCATGGATGGAGCCACCGGAAGAGATACCTCAACATGGCCCGAGGGGAAGCAGGGCCACCCCACGGGAGGGGCATGGCCACCCAGCGATTCCCCCTTTGCCATCGACACAACGCAGAGGTTGTTCCTGCGGCGGCAGGACGGCAAGCTGGGCTCACCCCAGCCGTGCACCCATTGTGGATTCTCAGATGGCTTGTAAGGGTTGAGCTCAAACCCAAGGCTGTGCCCACCTTCTCAGGCAAGGGGGCAGCTAACAGGGTTTCTCTTTCTTCTCTCTGATTTTACAGACCTTCAGAGATGCTACTSTCAAATTCAGCTGAAATTAGCCAGCAGACTCCAGTTATTAAGGAGGGAGAAAAAAAAAACCCATAGACATCTCTTCTTCTCAGGACATGAGGCCAAAAAACTTGTGCGTGCTGATTCAGGGAGCTGAGATGTGCACAACCCCTTCCCTGTGAAAGCCCTTTCCTACCAGAACCAGAAGGATGTTTAAGGCACTAATTTGTTGCCCTTCCTGCCAAATAGCTCRACCCCGAGCCGGACTGGTTTCCGATAACCAGGAGGAGAAACGCTCCGAGGGCATTATTATGGTGACCCACTAACCCRGCTGGCAACAGGACACTGCCAGCAGAGCCCATGCCGGAGCCGGCCGAAGCCCTGCTCCTACCCTAGCCCCACACCACCCCTGCTCCTGCCTGACATCCCAAAGCACCGAACGGCCCCGGTGCATCCTGCAAGCGCTTGCTTTCTGCTGCAGTCCCCAGCCCCGCTCCGGGCACCGGGAATCAAGTTTCCTTTCCTGGCCACCCCAGGAGGGATGCACATTTGCTGCTGCTTCCCTTATCTCCACCGGCTGCAGCGGTTCAGCAATCCTCCCGGCACTGCCAGGCCACGGGGAAGAGGCTGCCGGGATTTCCTGGACAAAACGGCCTCCGCGCCAGGGATTCGCCTGCCCTTCCTCCTCCTCGCTGGGAGCCCAGGGCAAAGGCGAGCCTTCAGCAGGGCAGGGGGTTGCCGCCCCCACCCCAGCAGCCACATCTGGCAGGAGCACAGCGGGGGGTTTGCTGGGCAGTGAGCGGTTTGTCCTGGTTTGCCCGGTTTAGCGAGTGTCCGTGGTGGCGGGGGCTTCTGGGTCCAGCAGGAGCCCTCCCCAGCCCCATCCCGCAGAGCATCCTCCACCTCCTCCAACTTCAGCACATCTGTTTCTGCACAAAACGCCGCCAAGTAAATGCCTATTGATTTTTTTTACGCCCAAGCTATGAGAAGAGCTAACCTCCCCAGCCAAAGGCTCTGCTGAGGCACATGGAAGTGATTACAGGGATCAGTCCCCGCGAGCATCTCCTTTCCCAGCACATGGTGTGGGCGAGCATAGCCTGTCCCCATCCCCATCCCCATCCCCATCCCTATCCTTGTCCCCGTCCCCATCTTCATCCTCATCCTCATCCCCATTCCCATCCCCATCCCTATACACATACCCATCCTTGTCCCCATCCCCATCCTCATCCCCACCCCTGTCCCTGTCCCCATCCCCAGCCCTATAGCCATTCCCATCCCCATCCTCGTCCCCATCCCCATCCTCATGCTCATCCCTGTCCCCATCCCCATCCCCATCCCCGTCCCTATCCTCGCTCCCAGTGAGGCTCCCAGCTGCTCCCGAATCCACAGGGATGCCTATGCCAGCGGGACTCTGCTCCCAAGGCCAGGGCATGACTCCAGCTCTTCCCAGCTGCTGTTTTTTTAACTGATTGGTGCCAGTTTTGCTGAAAGGGTGGTAAAAAGCATTTTTTAGCATCTTAAAGATTGTGCAAAAAGCCTGGCAGCTACCCCTTCCACGTGGCAGAGGGTCCTCAGGGCCCACAGGGCCCCTTTCTCCCTGGCACGGAGCAGTGCTGGCTGGACCTGGCGCGGGGAACTTGTGGGGTTAGCAGCTCCTTCCTTGAAAACCCAAGTTAATTTACCCCTTAAAAAATATATTAGAAGGTAAGTGTCTTAATGAAATGTCTCAGGACAGCTGCCACAGCAGCTTGCAAATCATCCCCCCGAATCTTTCCCTTGCAGCGGCAAGACATTTTATAACCRTAACATTTCCATCCCACCGGGGATGGCTAGGTTTGTATTTTCAATAGCCCCCGAACATCCCACGGGGCAGCAAGGCTGTCCTCCCCCCTTTCCTACCCCCTCTGCCCATCGSCACCTCCTAGGTGCCACCAAATGCCACCGTTCCCCATGGCAGGGACATCCTGGCTGGGGTCCCACCGGGCAGAGGGGCTGCCGGCCCCTCATGATGCCTGATTTCCCCAGAGAGCCCCAGGGGTGTTTGAGCTTCAAAGAAAAGCCACTTTTTTGGCACGGAGAACTCCTCGAAGGCTGCGGACTGCATCCAGCTGGCCTGAACCTCGCTCGAAGCCCTAATGGTTTTCCGTGGCCAGGCGAGGCGTCTCCCTCCGAGGGCCGGAGCCGGCCAGCTGCCTGCAGCCGAGGGGGGCGGCAGCCTGTCCGGATGCAGCCCCCGTGGTCACGCTCGCCGGGACAGCTCGCCCTCGGCCCCAGCACGGGTGGGAGCTGCTTTCCAGGATGCCCGGGATACGTCAGCTCACACGCTGCCCAGGATGGAGGGGACAGGGGCCACAGTGACGTGTCCCCATCACCACAACAGGGACGAGGCGGAGGGTGTCCAGCTGCTTCTCCTGCGAGGATTCCTGCCAGGAATGCCATGAATGTGTCCCTGATTTCTTTCTCTCACCAGCCTACAGGGTTTGACACTTCTCTCCTTGTTATCTGACATTCCTCGGGTATGTATACGTTTTGGGACATATGTGATACTAACACTGGCCTGAAGCCAGGGAAGCAGGAAGCACTCCAGGAAGATGGAGCAGAACTTTTGGCTGCTCCCAGCCTGGATTTCCAGGATCACTCAGTGAGTCCAGCTGCCTGAATTCGGGCTTGTCCTTTCCTCCACCATTGCAGGTTCCCCCACCCCAACACCCCAAACCAAAGCCAGGGAACCCCCCTCCCATGGCTGCCCAAACTGGAAGCGTTGGTCCCTCCAGACCTCTCTGGACCGAGATGGCGGAAGATGGGTCTGAGAAAGAATAAAGAGCGGTGACCCCGCGCCTGGGCCGTCGTGCGTGCGTGGGATGCCCGTGGCACGGCCAGCTCCGCTCGTTGACAACTTGCCAGTTGAGCTGCACGGCATATTTTGCCCGGGGTGGCTGTTCCAGCTTTCCACCCACCCCCCCCGCAACCCCGGTTCCCTGGGGATAAGGAGTCACGTTTCTGTCCGGCTCAAGGGAGCGAGATCCGAGGGGAGCGAGTGGGGAGCGGCCAGGGCCTCTCGCCCACGCCGCGGCCCCGGTCCCGACCCCGGCTGGCTGTGGGCCCGGCTCCGGGGGCGTTGCAGCGGCGGCGGGGGGGGGGGGA
>JAYKAV010001445.1:2005965-2064509 GCA_035582835.1 Phoebastria nigripes | reverse complement strand
CCGGCGACGACGAGAGCTCGCCCGGGGTGCCGCTGCGCCGCGCCCTGCGCCTCTACGGCCGCGCCGCCCGCCGCCTCTACGTGAGTCCCGGCTGGCCCCGGCCCTCCTTCCCCCAGCCCCCCGGCCCTCCGCCGCGCTTCCCTCCAGCCCCCCCTGCCTCCTCTCCATCATCTCCCTCTCTCCCTCCATCTTCCCATCCTTCCCTCCCCATCCCTCCACCCGTCTATCCCTCCCTCCTTCCATCCCTCCCTGTCTCTCCATCTTCCCACCCTCCTCCTCTCCATCCCTCTGTCCCACCAGCCCTCCCTCCTTCTATCTTTTCGCCCCTTCATCTTTCCATCCCTCCTCCCCCTCACCCCCTTCCTCCCCAGCCAGTCCCCTTGACACCCACCTCCCCTCACTCCCTCTCCCCACCCCAGCCCCTCCATACGTGTCTTTGCTGCCTCCACCCCACCACCACACGTGTCTTTTCTCCATCCATCCCTTTTTCTCCGTCCATTTTCCCCCTCTACCCCGCTCCCACTCTCTCCTGCCTGGTGTCTCCGGCTGTGGAGGAACAAGAGGGCTTTCTCCTTTGCAGCTGTTCCCCCGCCAGCAGCGGCTGCAGCTGGGATGGCCCCTGAGCTGCAGCTCTCTGGGGGATGGAGAAGCCCGAGGTCTTTGTTTTCTCCCCGGCCGGATGGGGCCACGCGGTCTCAGGGCTCTCAGCCCTGTGCCCCACTCCCCTGGGGAGGGGGGGACATGGCGGGGGGACCGGTGGTGGAAGCACCTCTGCAGCTCCTGAGCACCCTGCGCCGCTCTCCCTGCAGGTGGGGACCAACGGGGTCATCTCCACCCAGGATTTCCCCAGGGAGACCCAGTACGTGGATGACGATTTCCCCACAGACTTCCCCGTCATCGCTCCCTTCCTGGCCGACCTTGACACCTCCGGTGGCAGAGGGAACATCTACTACCGGCAAGACAACTCTCCGGACGTGCTGAACCAGGCTGCGGGCTACATCCAGGCTGGGTTCCCCCGCATCGCCGGCTCCTTCGTGCCCACCAATGCGTTCATCGCCACCTGGGAGGACGTGGGTGCCTACCAGGAGCTCTCGCAGGACACCAAACCCTCCAAGAAGGTGAGGCTGATGGGCTGAGGTTGGACACCCATCCTACGTGTCGTGAGAGGATGAGTCTTCCTTGTGTAGCACCCAAAACGCTCAGTCTCTTCTTTCTGGGCAGCTGGATGGTGGGTCCAGCCTTGGATGAGCACTGGGAGAGACATGGAGCTTCTCCTCTCTGCTCAGAGCTGCGGTGGTGGTGGGTCTGTTGGCTTTGCTGATGGGCAGAAGAGGTTTAGAGGTTGCCTTCAACTCCATGGTTGGAGGTGCTCAGGCTTTTCTCTGCTTTTCAGGCAAAGCTTTACAGTGCCGGTGGCTCTGGATTTGCAGGGCAGAGTTGGGCCAGGGGCAGCCGGGGGAAGCCGTGGCCCAGGTCACACATAGTGCTCCTGACTTTTTGCCGGTGGCTTGGGGTTGGTCCCTCCTTCTGCCCGCACTCTGATTAACGCTGCCGGCAAGGAACCRGCTTCAGAGTTTCCACCGTGGGTTGATTTGTGTCTGGAAAACAAGCTCGTAGGTGGTCCGCCGGGTCAGGGAGGTGACCTGTGCTCTCCACCCACGGGCTGATAAAGCTCCTGCGTGGGTGGACCTACAGCGCTGCCTTTCCCCAAAAACTCTGGATCCGCTGCTGGGGCAGGAGCCGTCACGTTAGGCTGATGACGCTCCGAGGAGGTGACGGTGATGCTCTGCCGGCAGGATGGGCTTCTTGAAACGAGCTGAATGCGAAGAGCTGCAAGAGGAAAACTCTCGTGATGAATACCCAGAGCTGTGCGATGGGTGATGGGCTCTCGCCACGGTGGGGTGGGCTGAACCCAAAGCCCATCAGCAGCCACCAGGTCCCCACGGGCCACCGGGAGCCATCCCCGCCGGCCGTCCCCCCACTCCGGGGCCCTTCAGTAGCGGGTTGCTGAGAGCGGTGGCCAAGCAAGGGAAGAAACCGAGGTTTGGAAGGAAACAACGCACATTTTTTCCTCTAATTTAAAACTTGGGAAAGCAGCTGAAGAAATGCCATCAGGGGCCTCGCAGCGACCTCGCAGCCATCAAAAATGCAGCCTCCTCTTCTCTTCCCAATTGTGTTTTGTTTTTTTTTTTTTCCTCTCTGAGAAGTTGGATCAGGTTTTAAAATGAAACCGGTCTCGCTTGGAAACGAGCAGCTCCAGGGAAAGCTTCCTTCAAGACGCGCTGAAATGCAGCTTGCGCCTGTGCTTTGCTGAACTCCCCCTTAGCCAAAACTGCTAAAAAACTCCCCAAACACCACTTTTTTTCTTACCAAACATGCCGTTAATTGAAACGCCGCCCTCCCGCTGCTCAGAACCAGGATTTACCTCGAAGCCTTTACCCCCCACTTTGGAAAGTCGCAGCTCATCCTTTTTGAGCCTCGAAAGCAGAAACCTGGGTTAAGGCGGGGGGGTTAGAGGCTCCCCGGTCCCCTGCCAGCAGCGCCCGGTCCCCTCCAGCTCCTTGGGGACACGCTCCTACTCCCCTCAGTGACGCTTTCCAGTGCTGCAGAGTGGAGCGAGAGCTGACCCTGTTTCTGCGGGAGCAAAAATTGTTCTTTGGGCTGGAATTTGCCCTTTGCAGCTCTTTGCCAGGAGCAGCCGGCCGCGAGCCGGGGGCTGCCCCCCGCCCCCTCCTCGCTCTCTGCCCTGCGTCCTGCGATACCAGCGCGGTGGTGTCACCCACTGGGTCCCCCCTCGCCACCCACCGCAAGGCAAAATGGGTCCTGCAGCTGCTGCCGCCGCGATTCGGCTGCGTGGGGGGAGGAATCTGGCCCCGGGGGGGGGGTTTATCCCCCCCCACAGCTTTTTGGCCGCCTTTGCACGGGGTCTCTGAATGCCCGAGTGTGCGACGAGCACAACAAGGCTCTTTATATCCTGCGGGGCCACCGGCAAACCCTGCCATGCCCTGGGGACCCTGTGCCCCAAAATTGGGGCTGGTGCTGCGGGGACAGGCAGGGCTGGGCGGGGGGAGCCCCCATGCCTCCTGCCCACTGCTCCGGGGCTGAAACTGGGAATTTAATCATTTTTCCTTCGCTCGAGTGCCGTTCCCCACTTGCTGTTGCCAGCAGCTCCTGGGGAAGGGCTGCTGCTGCGTGCTTATATTTATTTATTCAGAGAGCAGGACCTATGCAGGGTGGGGGGGTGGCCCAAATGCTGCAAGCATTGCTTTGGGGGTGACAGCAATGTGTGCGTGTGGATTCTCCGGTGGCTCGTAAGGGTTGTGCTCGCTCCACAGCCTGCCCATCTGTGGGTTATTGCTCCCGCTGAGGTCCCGCTCCACGGCGCAGCCTCACTCGGGGCTGGCGTGGCCCCAAGGCTCGCAGGGCTGGCACGGCAGGCAGCCAGCGTGCCTATAGCGGGACGTACGGTTGTGGGGAAGGCAGGAGCACATGCATGTTTTTTCCTGAGGAAACCAAACTAAAATTGTTCTCAGGGGGAAGCAGGGGGGGTGCAGGTTTTCCTCCAGTGCTGTTGGGATGGAGGGGGGCTGCTGGTGTCAGGGGCAGGACAGGAGGAAGGGGATGGGAGCAATGGGCTCCTGGGCTGCAGCGTGCCAACCCGGTGCATGGGTTACATGGCACAGGGCTGTCACCTCTCTGTGTGACAGCTCCAAGGGACACCCCTGAATCAATGCAGCTGAGAGGGGGTGGCCTGGCCGTGTCATGGGCTCCCGTGGAGGATGCTGAGCATCTTCCCAGCATGTTGCACTGGGGTTTGGCCATGCACGAACAGCCCCTGCTCCTGCTTTTCCCCGGGAGGTGTCTGCAGGGTGATGGAGGGCTCTTTTGGGGTGCTGACRTGCACTGTGGTGTGTGTGGGGGCAGCTGTTGTGTCCCCACTCCCTTCCCTGTCTCAGTCCTCTGCTGGGGTCCTGCCCTCCTGTGACGTCCGTCTGTCCTGCTCTCCCTTCGGCAGCTCAACACCTTCCAGGCGGTCATAGCCTACGATGATGAGGACACCTACGCCATCTTCCTCTATCCCAATGGTGGCCTCCAGTTCTTGGGGACACGACCCAAGGAGTCCTACAATGTCCAGCTGGAGCTGCCGGCCAGGGTGGGCTTCAGCCGGGGGGATGGCGACGACCCAAAGAGGGACGGGCTCTTCCACAGCCTGGCCAGCAGCGAGCGGGCTCTGAGGCAGCTGGAGCGGTGCGTGGTGCCCAGGGGGCCGTGTGGGGCGGGCAGGGGGAGCAGGGTCACCTTCTCCCAGCCCCCGAAGCCTTTTAAAGGCTGGAAGAAGGAGGGGAGCAAGCTGGGGGTGATGGGCTGCATCGGGGGGCTTGGCCCCACGTGCACTGGAGCTTTTTGGGAGCTGCGTTTGGGGTCCCAGGAGGGGTGGTGCGGAGCGGGGTGGGTACCTTGGGAGGGGTTTCCCACTGCGGCTGTGATGGATGTGTGTGTGCTGCTGTCCTGCAGGGAGAGCAACACGGGGGTGCCCGGCGTGTGGGTCTTCCACGTGGGCAGCGCAGCCCCCCTGGAGCACRTGGAGCCGGGGGGCAGTGGGGGAGCCAGCCCTGGTGTGCTGCAGAGCCCCGAACCCCATGCCCCCGGCACCGCCGACTACGCCCGCGCACTCTACAGCCATGTCGACCACGCGTCCACGGAGCTGCCGGCGCAGCATGGCTCAGAGGCCATGTCACCACATCCTGACCACAGACCCCGCGCCCCGGCGCTGCTGGGCATCGTCCCCAAGGGGCTGCCTGCGTCCCCAGGGCAGGAGCGGAGCCGCCGGCTGCACCCCGATGGGGACAGTGGCACCCGGCAGAGCTACTCCCCCAACCCCTCTTCCTACAGCTCCGGGCATCACGGCGTTGGTGTGGAGGAAGATGTGCATTTTAACCCCGACGGTGAGTGGCTGCAGTCCCTCCGATGAGCGAACGGGGATGTCTCATGGTGGGTGGCTCCCTAAAAAAGGCCTCTTCGCTGCAAGCTCATCTCTTCCCAAGCAGTCGGGGCTGGAGTTAGCGTGGGTTGGCATCACTCCTGCAAAGCTGCTGCCCTTCCAGCTCCTCTCCTCCTAGCCAAATCCTGCTGCCAAGGGGCTGCTGGAGCCATACGTCCCTGCCCGCCGGGTTTGCTGCTGCTCTGCCCTGCATTGCAAGGAGGGAAGCTCAGGGGATGGGAAGCTCGGGGAACAGGTCCCGGCACGGGGCCAGGGCTGGCCCTGCCACCCCCCCGCCRCCGCCGAGCTGGCTGGGGAGCCGCCGTGGCACATGCCCAGGGGAGCAAAGCCCCGTCCCTGGCCGGCTGTCTCCCAAAAATACRCAGGAACTTGATCTCTCGCCCTCTGTCAGATCTGCCTGAAATCAGGCAACAGGTTTGAAACCCTGAGCCTCCCATGTGTGTCCCAGGCAGCTTTCTTGGGAAGCGCTGCAGCCGGCTGTCCCATCTCCCAACAGTGTTTTTGGGATGGRGAGGGCAGGGTGCCCACCCCCAGGGAGGGGTGGATTTGTCACCCTGTCCCCAACCCTCTTCCCTCGGCCCCAGTGTTCACCTACAGCGCGGCCAGCAAGGAGACGTGCGCCCGGCACCATGGGCGCTGCTCCCCACATGCTTTCTGCACCGACTACGCCACCGGCGTCTGCTGCCACTGCCGGGCCACCTACTACGGCAACGGGCGGCAGTGCCTGCCCGAAGGTACGCGGGGCGGGTGGTGGGGACGGGCACCCTGTGCCTGGGCGGCCGCTGCCAGGGGTGCCCGTCTCCCTGCCCAGGAGCCGTGCATCGCCTCAACGGGAAGGTGAGCGGGAGCCTGACGGTGGGACGGGTGTCCGTCCGCTTCCAGGATGTCGACCTGCACGCCTACATCGTGGGTAGTGACGGCCGAGCTTACACAGCCATCAGTGGGGTGCCCCAGCCCGCTGCCCGTGCCCTCCTGCCCCTCCTGCCCGTCGGCGGGCTCTTCGCCTGGCTCTTTGCCCTGGAGGAGCCCGGCTCAGAGAACGGCTTCAGCATCACCGGTGAGTGGGGATCCAGGATGCGCCACTGAGCCCCATTCCTCCGAGGGACACGGCTCCGGGTGGGGTGGCCTGGCTCAGATACGGGGTGAGGGGTGGCTTGGGGCAGGTGCTGAGGGGTGCGGGTGGGGGTTCAGGGCAGCCCCACGGCTCCTCCGATCACCTCCCCAGGTTCAGCCGGCTGTCACCTCCCTGCTGCGAGCCCTCGCGGGCGTGCCRGAGGAGCGGGGAAGGATGCTTTGGGGGTGTATTCCCTAAAAATCCTACAACCGAATGCTGCCTGTTGTCTTTTCCTGCCCAGGCGCCGAATTCACCCAGAGCCTGGAGGTGACCTTCTACCCTGGGGAGGAGACGGTCCACATCACTCAGACAGCTGAGGGCCTGGGGCCAGACAATTACTTAAGCCTTAAGACACACATCCAGGGCCAGGTGCCGTTTCTCCCAGAGAACGTCACTGTCCACATCGCTCCCTACAAGGAGCTCTACCACTACTCCAGCTCAGGTAGGAGCCCGTGCTCAGCCCCGGGTTCGGTTTCTCGCACACCATCCCTGCATGCCCTGTTTGGAGCAGCCGAAAACCACACCGTCCCCACCGCGGTTCCCAACATCCAAGAAGCATCGATGCTGAAGCTGCTTCTCCCCCATCCTGGTGGGTTTTTCTCACTGTCTGGCAGCCGTGACRTCCTCTGCTCACCGGGAGTATGTCCTGACCGCGGGGACCGCCAACCAGACCCTGTCCTACCGCCTGCGCCAGAACATCACATTCGCCGGCTGCCCGCACGCCCGCCTGCCCGCCCGGCAGCGGCTGAGCGTGGCACACGCCTTTGCCCTCTACGACGGCCAGGAGCACGTCCTGCGCTACGCCCTCGCCGCCCGCATCGGCTCGGCACGAGGTGAGCTCCAGCACCCACCCCGGGCTGCCCACCCTAGGGTGCCAGCCCCTGCCAGGGGATGCTGCTGTCTCCTGCTCACTTTGCCCAAAAACAGCCGAAAGAGAGAGGTTTTTTTCCAAGCAGCCTGAGCTGAAGCGCTCCCAGCATGGGGGGGCTGCAAGCAGGGGTGGCACTGGGTGGCACGGCCATGGGTCCGTGCATGGGATGAGGATGCTGTGGCACAGCGGTGATGCCTATGTCAGATATAAGTGGGAACAGTCATTCCCCGCCCCCTGTGTCTCCCAGGCCTTTTCCCTCCGCTAACACCCCTCCTTGCCCGCAGATGATGCTGAGAATCCCCCAGTGAACCCGTGCCACGACAGCACACACAGGTGCGAAGCAACGGCACGCTGCCAGCCCGGTGCGGGGATGGAGTACACATGCGAGTGCGCGGCTGGGTACCGCGGAGATGGACGGGGCTGCCGAGGTGAGCGGGGGCTGCGGGCGGGTGCGGGGAGCGGAGATGGTGCACCCCATCCCCCGCGGGGCACCGTGGTGGCCGCAGCCATTTGGGGTGCTGGGATGTGCCGCAGCATCGCAGCACCCGCGGTCTCAAGAGCTCCCAGAGCTGCACCAAAGATTTGGGTGAATCATGGGGGGAAACTGAGGCAGGGGTGCTAGGGGGGATCCCAGTGCTGGGGGGTGTGGGAGCACCTGGGGAAGCGCTCCAGGAGCATTGCAGGGACGGAGGAAGCAGCAGACATGGGATGGGCAGCTTGGGGCAGGACATCCCCCCCCAGGCCAGGGGCAGTTGGACCCCAAAAATGGGGGTGTCCCACCACTGCCGGGACACCCGGTGTCTCCCCCTTCCTCTAGAAGTGGACGAGTGTGCGGAGGGCCTGAGCCAGTGCGGCCCCTTCACCGTCTGCCTGAACGTGCCGGGCAGCTACCGGTGTGAGTGCCGCAGCGGGTACCGGCCGGCAGAGGACGGGCAGGCGTGTGTGCGTAAGTGCTGGCCTCACGGTTCGGGGTCCCCCCGACCTCTGTGCCCCACAGGGCTTGCACTAGTCACCCCCTTACCCCCCTGTCCCCACAGCAGTGGTGCCGGCGACCGACCCCTGCGAGGACGGGAGCCACCCCTGTGCGCCGGGGGACCGGGCACGCTGCCTGCCCCGCGCCGGGGGCCGCCCCGCCTGCGAGTGCCTCCCCGGGTACGCCGGCGATGGCATCGACTGCTCCGGTACGGGGGTGCGGGAGGGACCACAGGGTGCCTGCCGGGGTGCCCTGCCCGGCTGATCCTCATCCTCCCCATGCACAGATGTGGATGAGTGCGCCGAAAACCCGTGTCACCCAGCCGCCACCTGCTACAACACGCCGGGCTCCTTCTCCTGCCGGTGCCAGCCTGGCTACGAGGGCGATGGCTTCCAGTGCACGCACGGTAAGACTGCCTGGCTCACCCCCGCGCCGGCTCTGCCCGGGGTGGCTTCCCCCATCCTCACTCTAATGTTGCTTTGCCTCTCCCGGCGACGGAAGGGAGCACACAGCGGCTGACACCCTGCCAGCACGAGCAGCTGTACCCGCGGGCAGTGCCGCCAGGACCCTCGCCCGTGGCCGATGGGCACATGCCCCAGTGCGATGAGGAGGGTCGGTACCGGCCCCTGCAGTGCCACGGCAGCACCGGGCACTGCTGGTGTGTGGATGCTGCGGGGCAGGAGATTGCYGGCACACGGACGGCGCCGGGCAGCACGCCGCCTCGCTGCGGGAGCCCAGGTTGGTGTCGCCCCGCAGCGCTCGAGGGGATGAGGGGAGGCAGGTCGGGTCCTTCGGCATCTCGTTGGTATCCCGATGGGATCAGCAGGCACCCAGGAGATGCCCTGGCTGGCTGCGTCGGTTGTGCTGGGTGGCAGAGGGTGTTGCGGGGGGGCTGGAGCAGGCAGAGCCCTGCCTGTCCCTGCCCATCCCTGCATGGCTGCAGCACTTTGGCCCTGGCCACCAGCAGAGTTGGGACAGTGGGGCTGCGGCAAGCAGAGGGGACCCAACCACCCAACCGGGGAATTTTCTGCCGTGGCCTGGGTGCAGGGTGCTGCCAAATGGGTGGTTGGGCACCTTGGGGGGGCTCCTGGGTCTTTAGGGCACCCTGGCCTGTGGGCTTATAGTGGCAGTGGCCATTGCGGCACCTTSTGTGTCATCTTGCGATGGAGGGGACAGCCACGGGGTGCCGAGGGGGCTGGAGAGGGGCAGCCCCGGCCCACGGGGGGAGGCCAAGCAGTGCCGGCAGAGCATCGCCCAGCACCTGCAGCCCTGGGTGAAGTGGGGCCAAACCCGGGTGCCACGCGGGTCCAGGGGAGCTGTGTGGCACCCCCTGAGCCCAGGGCGGGGGCGTTTGCTGCCAGCAGAGTCCGTCCAGCAGCTGAGCCCCTGCGAACACGAGCGGCTGTACCCACGGGCGGTGCTGCCGGGACCCTCACCTGTGGGTGATGGGCACGTGCCCCAGTGTGACGAGCAGGGCCGGTACCGGCCCCTGCAGTGCCACGGCAGCACTGGGCACTGCTGGTGTGTGGATGCTGCGGGGCAGGAGATCGCCGGCACACGGACGGCGCCGGGCAGCACGCCGCCTCGCTGCGGGAGCCCAGGTCAGTGCCCCAGGGAGCGGGGAATGCCTTCCCCTCCCTGCAGCACCCCAGCAGCCTTAGCATGGAGGAGCACCCAGCAAGGAGAGGGGGACCCGGTGCTCCGGCAAAGCCCTGAGTCCCCCCCCAAGCTTGCACATGGGGTCCGTCACGGTGGGGTGACTGTTGCCCTCCCTGTGCCAGAACCCACGGAGCGGCCCCGCACCATGTGCGAGCGCTGGCGGCAGAGCTTGCTGGAGCACTATGGGGGCAGCCCCCGCAGCGACCAGTACGTGCCGCAGTGCGACGTGGGGGGCGACTTCACCCCGCTGCAGTGCCATGGGGACAGCGGGTACTGCTGGTGCGTGGATGAGAGCGGCAGGGAGATCCAGGGCACGCGCTCGGAGCCCGGCAGCACCCCGCCATGTAAGAGCTCAGCACCCCAAGTGTGACACCCTCCCACCCCATCTAGCACAGCATGGGCTCCTGGAGCTGCATCCCGCTCCTGCTTGGGTGCAGAGCTGAGGGGCCAATGCTCCCCGAGCCATCTCTTTCTGTCTTTCCCCCCCCCGTTTATGTGCCAGGTCTCCCCAGTGTCGCACCACCCAGCGTCCGGCCCTCGCCCCGGCCCGACGTGTCCCCACCGGCCACAGGGACCTTTCTGCTCTACGCTCAGGGACAGCAAATCGGCTACCTCCCGCTCAACGGCACGCGGCTGCAGAAGGAGGAGGCGAAGACCCTGCTCTCCCTGCATGTACAGTATCTCCAGCGCTGGGGTCAGGGTGCAGGACCACTGGAGGGAGTTAGGGACAGGCTGATGCTGCGGCTCTGTGTTTCGCATCTCCCTGGACCACTCTTGTCCGAGCTGTGATGGTTTGAGGGGTCACCTCTTGAAGGTTGATGTTGGTTTGTGGGGACATTGGCTGTGCCAGCTGCCTTGGTGCTGAGCCTTTTCCTCCAGCTGTCCCCCAGCAAAGGGGCAGGTCACAACCTGGGGCTGCCTGTGAAGAGAAGGAGCATGGGTGCTCGCTGAGCTCTCCCGGCCATTGGTCACGGGCCCCGGGCTGCCAACTTGCATGTCTCTACTGCAAACTTGCCTTTTCCCTTCCTCGGACTCCTCTTGGAGCATGGCCATGTGCATCTCCAGCCAGGCCAGACCGAGGGAGAGGAATGCTAAAAGCTGGGCCATGACCCTCCCTGCACGCCGGGGAACCGAAACACCTTGCCAAGAATTCCCTTTCCCCATCCTGAAGGTCATTCCTYGGGCTGGCTTCACTGTTGGCGCAGTCTCTCCTTGAGCTGAAGGGTTTCAAACCCATCTGGACGTGGGTGTGTGGCTGTGACAGCTGGCCTAAAGACCTCTGCTGCAGGATTCAGCCAGGGGTGTGCAGTAGGAGCCCGTCAGTGTTGGGTTTTGCTGGGGAAAAGGAATTTGAGCGTCATTCCCCATTGCTGCATTTTGCAAAGTGCCACAGGCAGCTCCCAATGCTGGCTGGTGGGATAAGGGTGCTCATTGAGCCTCCTGACCGTGGCCCAGGCAGGATTTCACCCTGTGTCCCTCTCCCAACCCTGGCAGGGCTCCATCGTGGTGGGGATCGACTACGACTGCCGGGAGAAGACTATCTATTGGACTGATGTGGCTGGCCGGTCCATAAGCCGGGCGAGTCTGGAGCCAGGCGCTGAGCCGGAGACGGTTATCAATTCAGGTGTGCTCCCATCACCAGTGACATCTGCCCAAAGCCACATCAGTGGGTCCACRCCAGTTTGTGCCCACTGTGGCTCTGGGGCTGTCCTGCTTTGGGGTCCTCCATCTGCACTCACGTCCCTTGGCTGTGGGTCAGGCGAGGTGGGGCACTGTGACAGGTCCAGGAGCAGCATGTCCCCAGCCACTGACCACGTCTGTCCCTCCGGCAGGGCTCATCAGCCCYGAGGGGCTGGCGGTGGACCACCTGCGCCGAGCCATGTTCTGGACCGACAGCGGCCTGGATAAGATCGAGAGAGCCCGGCTGGATGGCTCCGAGCGGCGGGTGCTCTTCGACACAGAGCTTGTCAACCCCCGGGCCATTGCAGTGGACCCCGTCCGAGGGTGAGCAGCAGCGTTTCCGGARGGATTTGCACACAGGGCTTTGCAAGGTGCAAGAGTCGGATACATGCAGTGGTGCCAAGGCCCCATCCTGACTCTGGGAGCAGCTCTCCTACATTGCACACCCCGTAGGAGGGATTGGCTCTGTTCCCCACCTCCTCTTTTATTTAATAATTCAGGATTTGGCTAAACCTGCTGTTTCAGTGTCAGGCTGTACATTATTTTTTAAAAGCTTTGAAGCATGCCTGGCGTTTGAAAACACAAGTTGTGCCTCTAGGGTGCTGTTGCGATACAAAATGTGCTACTCCTAAGACTCGCCCTCGTCTAGGAGCTACAGTTTGGGTTGTAAACATGTTTGACATCATTCTGGTTTTCTTTTAGAGATTTTTTCAAATCAAATAAAGATTTATTTCAGGCACTGTTAAGGGGAAAACCAGGCCTCTCTCCTGACAAGAACCAGTAATGAAGAGAAAGCCGATAATCTCCTACCACTCCTTACTGTTGTGTGTCCTGTTTGTTCATTATACAATTATTTCCCAAGCAACCTTTACTGGACGGACTGGAATCGTGAGGCACCCAAAATCGAAACTTCCACTGTCAACGGAGCCAACAGGAGGGTCCTGGTGAATAAGGACATCGGCTTGCCCAACGGCCTGACGTTCGACCCCTTCTCCAAGCTGCTCTGTTGGGCAGATGCAGGTAACTTCACCGAGGATGGATCAGACTACAACACACTAAGCCTCGAGGGGAAAAAACAGCTATATATGTCTTTAGCCCATTGCTGCCTGCGATCCTCTCTACCCCCTTCCACTGTCCTGCCCCAAAGGACTTGGTGTGATGGGATTGGGGGACTCACAGCATGAGTTGCTTCTACATCCTTAGGCTGAGAAGCTGTTTCAAAAATTAGTGAATACAAAGAACACGTTTGGTGGGGTTTTTTGGCCTGGTAACTGTCTTGTGTTTGAAAAGGAACGAAGCACCTGGAGTGCACATTCCCCGACGGCACGGGCCGGCGCGTCATACAGAACAACCTCAACTACCCCTTCAGCATCATTAGTTACGCCAATCACTTCTACCACACGGACTGGAGACGGTAAGGAAAGACAACCCGCTCCCTCCCACGGCCGGGAGCGCTGAGCTAGCAGTTCCTAGGGCTCCGCTCCCCTAAGGAGCCGGGTGCCAGCCTCCACCACTCCCTGCTGGAGTCGTGCTAGTGAGCAGCTTGGAGGGGCTTTGAGCCAGAGGGGGAAAAACAAACGCTGTCCCCAGCCTGCTCCCTGGTCCCAAGTCCTGGAACSTCACCAGAGCGCTCTCTTGGGTCTCCTGCAGTGCCACGTTCAGCAACACCCGCTTGTAAATCTCAGTGCAGAACAGTTGTTTAGAAACAACCCCAGCTTCCTGGGAAGGACAGAAATAGCGGTTATTATTTTTTTTTTAAATAAAACTTGGCACAAGTTTCTGAATCTAGATTAAGTCAAAGAAAAGATTCTGTCCTCAGTCGTTCCCTCTCCCCCACCACCCAAGGCCCTCAGCATCAGGAACTCACCTCTATTCCCACTCCAGCTGGAAGCTCTCAAAACTTCAAGCAAATCTTAGCAGATTACAACAAACACTTAAGTGCTTGCCACGCTTGGAGGAGACTCTCAGGGAGATAATCTCTCCTTGGAAAGCTGTCTCTGTGACTCTGCATCACCAAGGAGAAATGCACTGAATGAGCTGGATGTATATTTTATGGGGCAAATTTCTTTCCACTTGCTCTGCAGGTGTTCAGAACAATCTTTTTCCCTGCCTCTGTTATTAAATGCATGTAGATGGGGGAAAAAAACCCCACAAGTTTCACAGATGAGTAAAGTACTTGTCCCCCTTTTATCACCAGGGATGGTGTGATAGCTATCGATAAAGAAACTGGCTCCTTTACYGATGAGTATCTTCCAGAGCAGCGATCACATCTCTATGGAATAACTGCAGTTTATCCCTACTGCCCTGGAGGTAAAACACAACAACACCCCCCCCCTTGATTGTCTGACAGCTGCTATGTGCTTGACACGCTAAAGATACCCATTTCTCTCTGCAGCAAGGAAATAGTTAACTGCTATTTCAAGAAACAACAATCTTTGCACCCAAAAGAACTTCAGACCCAGAAAACTGTCACTGCATACAACTAAGGGGGAAAACCCTTAGCCGAGGCCAATGAAGCGACCTACTTTCCTGCAAAAGATTATCAAATATTTTTTGAAGTTATACCTCAAGTCTTTACTACTGTATTTTTTAAAAGTGAAAAACATTGCTATATTACCAAAAAATGGTCCTGTGACTCTTAGGCCATTATTCTAACTCTTGCTTATGCAAGCAAATTTAAAATGTAGCTTTCTTATTCAAATGTTTTATTTTATTGGAAGAAGAATGGATTAATTTTTAATAGTTTTGACAATCTGACCAACAGGTCCTTTTATCAAAAAGTAAGTGCATATGGGAAGCTTTGGATGCAGTATCTTGCTGGGTCTAAGTAATCTGCAGCCCTGAAGACAGAGACTGTATGTGCTCCAAAAGTGTGCAGAACAGTTATGTGATATGGCAAAGGCATTGACGTTTTTCCAGAAGACAATTCTGTATTTTCACCACTGCCTCAATGCATGTCTTTTAGTATTTATATTAGAAGAATATGCTAGAAGTGATCTGTTCATGCTTGTTGGTTCTTCTAAGTGCCTTCATAGACCTACCCAGTGTAGACCAATACATGTTCAGAAATACCATTTACGTTGTAACGCTTCACTTTTTCTAGGTTACTTCAATAATTGAATAAAATGGTTGTTTTCAGTTTCCCTTTGGATTTAGTTTTTAAATATTTCAGTTGTAGGGTAGACCGTGGAGAAGCAGCAAGCAAGCCAGGAGCGAGCTGTTCATATGGCAGGACCTCAGCAAAAGAAGAATCTGCAGAGCCTTWATGTAACACTCCCTTCTCAACACAAAGCCAAACACAATGAAAAAGTCGTATTTGCCAACTCAGAGCTAATCAGAACAATTTGTCTATTTTCCCCAAGTTCATTTATTTAAAGAAAAATGATAATTCATTAGAAGTCAGAATTCAATTTCCTGTTTTCTTTCAAAACAGTAAAATAATACCATTTCAAACTGCATGCCAGAGTTGTACATAGTTCCTAATTGTACTAAGTACACAAGAGACTAAAAGCTTTTATCTGTTCATCTCCCGACTTTCCCCAGTCTGTGGTCCGTCTTGGGATCAGCAATAATCGCCTGAACTGCTACAATCGCTTCGTTAATTTTTGTTTGCAGCTCTCGAAGCTCCTCTATATGCAGCAGTCGGAGAATTTGGGCAGCTTCATTGAGAACAGCATCTGAGTGAGATGCAGAAAGAGAAGTCATATCAAAGCATTTTCATCTGACATGAAGGTCTTAAGAAAACCTTAATCTCAATCAGTGCTCTGCACTTCATTCATGCTTGTGGTTTTCATACTTGAAATAAGGAACAACTTTCCCTGCTGCTAGAGAGGGACAGCGTGCTCTGCAAAACCTCACTCAGCTTCCTGCAGCCCTCACAGCAATCCACAGCCAGGTCAGGTCAGGACGAAGCATTCTGAGTAGTAATTTAGGTGTACATGGGGCAAAAGTGAAGCCAGACTAGTGGAGTCCCAGGTCATCTGGCTATTGCTTACAAAATAATCTATCAGGTCATGCCAACTTGCACTGCCTCCAATTAGATTTTAGGTAAATTAGTGCTAGGTTAACRGTTGGACTTGATGATCTTAAAGGTGTTTTCCCAACCTAAACGATTCTATGATTCTATAAAACACACGGAAGAAGCACAGAGGTCCTCTGCTGGTAGAAGCAAGATTTACAAGACAACAGTAACGAGATGCATTCCTTCCACTTGCAAACGTAGCTGCCATTAAAAGCTGTTATTTAAACAGTACTCTGAAGCAACATATTCCACAGCTAAGATTTATGCTTTTCTGTTCCAAAACAAAATGCTCAGGAGCGCTTATAAATAACAAGCTGGGAGGGAGCGATTCTTTCCACTACAGGCGTTTTTACTGTACGCATTATCTACATATTTGACAGTAATATACTTTGTCAAGCATCACTATTTAAAAGTAACATTAAGAGAACTGCTTACCTCCTGTGTCAAAACCAAGAATGTGCTTTTCTAAAGCAACAGGCAAACCCTTTAAAAGAAAAAGCATGTTCAAATGTAATTAGAAATGTCATTTTGCATGTTTGGAAAATAAAATCAAGTACTACAGCAGGTAACTCTGGAGGAGAGGACACTTGAGTTTTGCTGATATAGACATGCAAGACAACTTCAAAAAGTCATCATGCTGATTAAACAAGTGCCTTTGTGCCCTGAAACATCAAACCCAGAGTATTAATAAAGAAAAATCTTCACGTTTAATAATCCCCCTACTTGTCAAGCGAACCCCATTGGATACACACTGCCCACATTCAATCCTTAAAAGGCTAACAGTACTGCAAGAGAACACCCAATCCAGCAACATCGCTACCCAGACAAACAAAAAGCATGCACAAACTAGGCTTTCTTAGAAACTATTGCCTTTAAAGAGCTGCCAGTTTTCAAAGCACTGGCTGATTTGAAAGAGAGTTGTAAAAATTCTCTGTAATCAAGTGAGTTTCTCAAGCACTGAACTTGCAACTTCCATCAACATCCCCAGAAGCATTTTCTCAAGTCTTAAGCTTAGGAATAAAGCTAAACATTCAATTTTCCAAGCACTTGCTCTATTAAGACAGTACAAGGAAAAATTTTATTAGTGGTCATTTATAAGCATTGCACTCTTTCCTTTACCCTCTTCAGCTGTGGAGGAGCGGTCATGCTAAACAATCACTCACCATGTTTCAACATGCACATAAAATTAGATTTAAACAATGCAAATCTTAGAATTTGCTKTTACTACCTCTGTAACTTTTTTCAACATTTGCCTTGCATGACAAAAACATTCGAGTTAAGTATCATTAGTTTCTACAATGATGGGGTTGTAAACCTTCTAAACAGCGAGGATTTCTTTTAAAGGCTTTTATATACACATGTAAAAAAAAACCTCTGAGTTGATCAAAACAACACAAACTAAATACAAAATGCTGACTGAAACTAACTCCAATATCCCGTTTTCAAAAAGCGGTTCTTTTCCATGGCCTTTACAAGTAAAATGGATGTTCAACTGCAATCTTAAAAATACATCTGCATTGTTAAAATTTAAACAGCTTGTTGTTAAGAATGCCACTTCAAACAGATTCTAGCGATATCAGACTTCATACATATACTTTTTAAGAAATCAGGTTTATACTTAAGGCTACAAAGACCTCATGGTCACTCCAGTATGTTCCCAGAGCCACACGAGCAGCAAAACATCAATTCAATCAGGTCTTTGTGGATGAACTCCCTAGGGCCATTCCAGGTACCTCCAGYGCTGAATGACCACAGTGGCACCTTCAGAGGTGGTCTTTTGAGACACCCTGGTAGCACAGCATTACTTACCCTGCCTTCCTCCCACTACCCCGTATGTTAGCTCCTTTTTGGCTGGTGGAAGCTGTCTTTGACAGAGCAGCAGACCAGCCTTTCCCAAGACCCATAGCCCATAGCAGTGGTCTCGTAGCAGGCGCTGGGCTGGACAGGCACCCACTGCTGCTACAACTACAACAAGCACATGCTCATTTGCACAGCAGCTTCAAACAGGGAGAGAAATGAAGAACACCTTTAAATCTGTAACTACACAGACTACTTCATTTCACAGCCTCATTCCCCAAAAATTTAATTTAAAAATTTAATTTAATTTAAAAATGCTGCACAAAACACTTGGAATGGGCACCACAGCCATCTCCCCTGTAACTGGAAGTGTCAACAGTAAAACTAGATTCCCTGGGAGTGGGAGGAAAAAAAAGTTTCCAGATTTCAGAGTAGGGGGAAAATGTACCCGCTTTGTTGTGCTTTCAAATACGCCCCAGGTATAGCCTTCGGGAGCATCCTGAAGGGCATTTGTTGTACTTGATCCTACCTAGGATACACTCATCAGGCAAGGAAAGCCCAGAAGGACAGCCTACAAGTCTGTCAGTATAAATCTGAATCCTGTCTAGACACCGAGTACATTGAATTGCCAGCCATTCAAAATATAATCTAAAAAAAAATAAGTGTCATGTCTTGTCTTGAAAACCGTACCTTGACAACCCAACAAGATTTCCCCCCCCCCCCCTCATTTTATTTGGTACATTTGAACCACAAGCACAGCAGTGTAAGTGTCCTCAGCACAGTCCTCATACATATCCTTCAGTCAGAGAACATTTCTGTATCTATTTTATCTTTTCCCCACTCTATCTTGATATTGCCAAGAATGCAACCCGTGACATTTTGTATATTAAGTCGTCTGCCATGCAGCAGACATTTATAACCTGTTTCCAGGGACAAGGCTTAATATACAAAGTGTCACTGGCTAGCATTTTGGCCATTAACAAGCCAGCCAAAATCAGAAGCAGAGGTTTATTTTTCTTCTCCTTCTATCCTGCAACCCAGCTATCCCCTCTGCTTTTAAGATACTTTCTTCATTCATCTGGTACATTACGATGTCGATGATCGCTGCTGGCACAGATAAAACTGTTTTCCTGCCTCCAACCCTCTGCCTTTTCTCCACCTCACTTGAACTTTAGCATTCCTAATGAGAATACACTCCCAGTGACATATATCACATTCAGTGACACAGTGACATTTCAACCTAAGACCTGACGACACTTTGAAGACCTATTGAATATGAACCATTCTTTGTCATGAAAAAAATTCACTTCTCCTCAAAGAAGCTAGTTCTGCCAAACACACAGAAAAATCCCATTTTGATCCCTGCATGTCAGCTGCACAGCTATGTAAACAAAAACTAAAAGCAGCTTTTTATTAACATTAGTTATAGAAGCTAAAATGAATACAGCGGTCACAGCTGCTTTCATACTTTCCTGCTCTTTTAACAGTTTTTAAGGATATACAGGACCAAAGCTTGGATTTACTGTTCCAACACTTGTGGCAATTACTGCACTGCAACTCAGAGCACCTGCGATAGCCACTTAGTAAACACCATAAGCAGTGTTATGATAATAAATAAAGCATGGACTGTTCCGAGCAGCTGCCAGAAGAGATGAAGGGACTTGCGCTCTCTGACCAGATCCAGTCACTTTAGCAGGGACRCTGCTAAACATACACCTGCAGGACAAGAGAGGCTGCCTTCCCTGACTGCACCCAAGACCCAATGCCAGCAGCTGCCGCGCCAAATGCCGGAGGGAAGAGCTAGAGAACTGGGATGTTTAAGAAATGACAATCTGAAACCCCCCAGTCATTCCCTGGAACATCTTGCAAACAGACAGCTTGTGGTTAGAAAATAATTCTGCAAAATCTAAGGTTTAAGTGCAGAAGTTTCCTTTCACCATTTCTCTTTCTGGGGAAGGGGAGGGGGGGAAGGGAGGAGTTGGATGTCCAACATCCCATTCCTTAAACACATATGAGGTGTACATATGAAGCAAAAATACTCCATACAAGGAATGTTTCAACCTGTTTACGCAGCCAACGCTGCCAATTCCAAGGAAAAGCCAGGTCATACATTTCTTCTCATACTGTAGGCCTGCTGCACTGAACAGTAAGGGTAATACTCTAGCAAACATGAAGATAGGAGAACAGCTATTTACATGATATATCATACAGGTACATATATTTGTATTCAACCAAAACAAAAAGAGCCTTCTATACTCTCCATAATCCTCTGGGTCTTTTAGAATCAGTATGGCAAAGATAAAGCAAGTTTCCACCACCCTCCTAAGTGAAGTATTTAAACAGAACTGGTTTTGACCGAGATGGCAGACATTTATGCCTACGCTTCTTTACTCAATATGGAATAATTAACACTAGACTCACGCGTGACGTGTATATACAAACCTCCTTGGACTGACTGGCCTTTGCTATGGCGTCCTGCGTCAAGCGCTCTTGAACCAAAATGCGAATTGCCTAGGAAAAACATTTAAAGGCGGGAGTAATTAATTTATGTCTTGATGCATTTCTTGGCAATTCCAAGGGAAAAGGAGGCAACGTTATAACCTAGCATAACCTCAAACCCACAGTTTTGTGAAAGACGTTTTGGAAAACTCTTTCAGACCTTAAACCTTTTCAAATAGCACTATTCTTYGCAAGTAGTGTCTTACACAAGTGTAGTCTCTTCAGCTGTGGGAAGGCAGCTTAACCAGAAGAGACAAGGACATTACACTACTAATTTCAGCCACTACTGGGCCAGAAACTGCAAAGTACTAGGAACAGTCAAGAAAGCTTGCGATTTCCAGAACGAGCTGATCGTGATCCCAAAGTGGCAGCATCATTTTTATTCTTCTGAGATCGCACACCTTTAATGCTGCAGCAATACAGCTTCTTCAGGAAGGAAATCCTGCCATCGGCATCTTTTAGTGGTGCTGAACCATCTTCCACATGCAGAAAAGCCTGGAGCAAGGTTACCCACCCAGGTTTTAAAAAAATTGAGAGCAGAAAGGAATTATTTTTAGACACAGGAACAAGAACAGCCTTGATTTTAACAATCCTGCTGCTCATCTGTTTTTACTGGCTCCAGTACGTAGCACGAAATCGTATCAGAGCTATCAGTTACTGATACCTACAGCTGTAAATGCCTCTAAAAATAACTGAAAGAATACCATGCAGGCAGACTTCCACCAGAAAGAACTGGGTCTGTCAAACACATTCCTCAGACTTCCCCTGATGAGCAGCCAAATGTGACAGAAGCAGTCTTACTGCTTCATGTTTTTCCACCAAGATTTCTCCCGGTTTTGGTCATGACTAAAGTTGAGAGGCAATACTAGAAAGTTGCCACTGAATACTTCTAGAAATCTTTCTAACTGAAGGGAGTAGCCTGAACAAAAGAATGATTTGATGAGGACTTGAACTTTAAATTCCAGCAGTGAAACCAGACCCTGTATAAGAGAATTTTGAGTGCCTTTTGCATTAGAAAAAGGATATCCAACTGTGTTACACAGATGCTTTCTGATCAACTTGCCAAATTCAAATTAACAAAATGGGACTCCAAATATCTCTCTGCTCACTCTGGCCAAGGTCTGGCCAGATGTCTGTGGCGTGCCTGCACCCTTTAGCCTTCCCTACGCACCCATTCCAGAGTGTCCAAGCCTGAACAGGGATCATAAATTCTCTGCTTGCGCACTGCAAACCTGCTTACTGTGGTGTAGAATTAAGAGTTTCACTGACACTTTCTAATACCATCAAACCCTGAAAACTAGCATTACTGTTGTTCATGTAACGTGAATTGCTATTGCAGGAATCTAGTCTCACTGTAATTAAAAGCAAGAAAATTCAGGCTGGTGGTTTTGTCCAACCACTTCTGTCCAAGAAAAGTGAGATTAGAAATGTGGAAATAGTGACAGAAATGTAAATACATTTATGCAGAAAACACATTCTGCTTTCTCTTTGAGTTGTTAGTACCAAATTAGAACAACCCACATAAAGTTTGCTAGCCTCAAGACAATCCTGTAAGAAGAYCTGAAGGAACCCTGTCTAATAATGGCTGAGCTCATGCTGCAGATCCTCAACATTGCCATTCAGAGGGTCTCTTCTCTCTCTACCTAATATCCCTTTTTGCTGTTTTTTTGTGGGGTTTGGGTTGGGTTTTTTTTTGGTAGGGGTTTGATATACGAGATCTCCACCRCTCTCTAAAGATTGGTTAAGAGTTCAAAGGCTATTTTGGGAAGGCAAAGGAGGATACCACACTGGAGAGAATGAGAAAGTGGTTGATGGGATAACTGCAGGCCGTTAATTCCTTAGGAAACCAGGCTAACATGATAATACTGTTTAAGCATACCTGTTATACACTTACACACACTATACAAACTTCAATACCCATGGCATTTAGTTTCTCCAAAATAAATTTTGCAAATATCACCACTTCTGTACTGGATGGTCATCATTGGCTTTTTCAGTGAAATGAGTTTATTTTGGTGCCAAACAAAACTAAGCTTATTTCTGTATTATGACATGATCAAGTGGGAACTCAGGATTGCTACAGTCTCAGTAAATACAGTACTTAAAGAATACAGTACAAGTTCAACTCAAAATTTACAGATAACTACGGWGTTCCACCGCTAAGTCACAATTTTATCAAAGTCATAAAAAAGATGCTTTAGAAAATTAATTAGYGTATTTACTGCATTTAAAAGCCATGATTAGTTGTCAAGACTAAATTAAAATGGCTTCAGTAATGACAAGAAGTAAACAGTTCATAGGACCAAAAGGAAGAGGAGCTAGCTTTTAACTGTGGCTCCTCCCTAGGTTGTTTGTTTTAAAACACCCTTGCATCACTTAGCCTCTATGTTTTCAAGTTTCTCTTAATTTCTAGCACTGGAATACAATCTTCTCCTTTGAGTGTGWTCCTCAATATTTCTGAGGCTCGTTAAAAACACATAAAGCAGTACTTCAGCTAACCTAGAGCACTTCAAATTCTGAACAACAGTTCTCAGTGTTGGAATTCCAGGAACTCAACTACAAACGAACTGTTTACCAAGATAATTATCCCTGCATTAATTACCACGATTTATATTCTGTGTTCTTATCTGCTTGAAGAGGCACATACAGGATGAGTTTTGCTTTCTATTTGTGCCTAAAAAGTCATAGTTATCAGTAACTCTGCACCACAAGCTATTACACACATACCAGCTACTGGGGAAAAGAAGGAAGAAAGGAGGTCTGAAAACCGTGAAACTCACCTTAAGCATTACCAAGTAATCATCATGTCGCTGAACTTGAAGCAAATTAGCTAAAGCCATCACTCCAGCCTTGAAATCAGGATTATTCACTGTAAAAATAATCACAATCATTAAAAATAAATGCTAGTTTAACTGGCTCCAAAAGACAGAATTAGCTTCCTGACTCCACAGTATTGGATTGCTCTCAAGGATGGGCAAGGCCATGGATACACAGCAGTGAGCAACCACTTAGTCTGGCTACAAAGCAATCAAAGTGTGCACCAGGCTTCGTAACCAGGTTGCAGAACACCATCCAAGCACAAACAGCATTGTTTTCAGTGCCAAACACATTGCATGTGTCCTACTGCACAGGAAACCTGTGTTAAGTCTTTAAAAATGAAGCCAATTACATGAAGGTATTCTCTTTTATAAATCTTTCTATCACTGCAGAGCAGAATTGTGCCTGCTGGGTGAGGGCAGGACCAATTCCTAGCTGTCTTTTTGTAGAAGGAGCAATGGGAGAAGACCTGGGGGATTTAGGGCTAATTTTAGTAGCTATTTTCCACGACTTCCATTTATTGTGAATGTGCCTAGCAGTTAAAAAAATTAGAATGATTATGAGAGGTACAGCTGGGGAAGACCGAGCCAACATGGAATACGYGACAGTATTGAAGTAAACAGCCTGCCATCATGTTTCCTTAGCTTTTTTTTTTTTAAAGATATGTTAGAGTCTATAGTCAAAAGGTATCTTGCTTTTTCACCCTAACCCACAGTAAGTATTCATGTTTTATAGAGCTCTCTGCAGAGCTGTTAAGGTAAATACCCTTCAGCTGCTTCCTCATTGCCTGGTAAGAGCCCTCCCAACTTATTCATATCTAATCAATTCTCCAGGCACCTCATTCTCCTGGGAAAGATTCTCCCCTCTGCCTTTCCCTTTTTTCCCCCAACAGGAAAAGCTCTGCATCAGTGCACATCCAGATACCTGGGATTCACATGGAGCAGTTCCTCCTTCCTTTAGTGGGAATACAGACAAGTGCAAACAACTCGTAAAGTAACTCTCAAAATGCTGTTCACAGAGAGGCAGTTTGAGCCAGCAGTAAAAGAATATATAAAGCCTCCATTCCTAAAGCTTTAAATGGGGCTTTAAAAAGTTGTATGTATCACAGTATTGTAACAACTTAAAATCTGAAGAACAACACACAGGCCGTGGAACACATTCACGTATGATGCATCCATACAATAAGCTGCTGCACACTTACCATCCAAGTTAATCAGCGGTTCTGCATTTTTTGCTGTATTGTCAGTATTTTTAGCACCATCAGGGGTAGAATCCTTATACTTATCAGCTGTTAAATCAAGAAGCAAACATGAACACCATCAGAGCTCCTAGTTAAAAGTTTAGCGTCAAGCTGTAGTTTGCTATAGGGGTACTTTTGGGGTGTGGTAATTGCCCAAGAGCCTTCTGGACCTATGTGCTGACATTTTGGAGCTCCCTACTAAGGTCCCCAAAAGCTGCCATTCTAGTGAGCTACCCTAACAGCTCCCATCTGGAGAGAGCTTATGTGCTATCCAAGAGCAGCATCAGAGCATGCTCCACACTTACGTACGGCATTATGCTCTTGATTAAGGCTCTTCCTACAGTCTTCATCCCAGAAGGCTGAACAAGCTGCACCTTACAGTTCTACCACTTTTAAAATCCATCAGTTCAACTAGCATTGGCCCTCTGCCTCAATCAGCAGTGTACGCAGGGCTCAAGAACTACAGATTGAAGTTGGTTCTGATCAGTGAGTAAAACATTTCCAGCGAAGGCTTTGTTTTATAGACTGCAGCATTCATCTACAACCCACACAGAGGTTTTTCAAGCCTTTAGAGGATGGGACCTCCTGGCTCCTCCATCTTCATGTACTCCCAAGTCACAGTTTTGGGATTTTCTCCCTCATTTTCTCCATCATGAGGGACCAAGAACCAGCTCTACAGATTGCAGGTATTTATATCCCGTCCCTGTCTTGGGCAGAGCCCAGCCCTGCAGGAATTCAAAGTAATGGAAAACAGTACTTTGGCTATTATTATGTTTGCCACCAGTAATTACATTTGTATCTGCACTCTCACTATAAGGAAATGAAACTGCTGCTGATTGTTGAGATTTAACTTAACTTTTTCATAACCTTGCCCTAGTTCCCAAGGGTTCAGGGCCTACTCCCTGTGAAACAAGGGTCTAAGAATAACTTATTCGAATAAATGTAGTACTAAAGAAAATGCATTTAATACACTTTAAAGTAAGTTCTCATAAAGGCAATCCCACAGGGAGAAGGGTATAAATATATACAATGGGTTTTGCTATATTCAGAAATAAAGTAATAAATGCAAATATGCTACTGCACTGTCCCATGGGAGCTGAAGAGAAACAGTTCACATCTGAATATGGTGCAAAGCCAAGCAGATGAAATTATGTTTTTGGGTTTTTTTTTTGTTTTTTGTTTGTTTGTTTGTTTKTTAAGAAAGCAATATATACTTTTGACATTGTCTTAATTTAACAAATACTTCATAAAATTAAATAGAAAGCCACACTTCCCTAACATTTTGAAATATTAAATATATTCACCCATACCATTATCTCCATACTCGAGCCTAACCGCTAAGCCAAGAAGCCAGTCCACTGTTTCTTGTCGTTCTTGCATTTTGAAAGGACAGTTCACATCTTTCATATACTGCGGAGTAGAAAGAGAAGAAAACAATAGATGTTATTGACCTGTATGAATTAGCTAGGAGCACAGAACTGTTTTGTAAACAGTCACTTTCCCACAGACCTTACAGTTGTTACAAGATAAGTTATTAACAAGAAGCATCATTGTGAAATGTCCTGCTGTGGCATCTGATCCATCTGAAACATTTTAGAGCGCTCCAATCCACCGCTAACTCRAGTCTGCCATTTAGTAAGGGCACCTGCTTTTTAATTAATGTTATTCATGTTATTGTCAGACTGCAACCAGAGAAACCAAAATATCCCTTTCTTTGCTCTCTGTTCATTTTACACAGTAAGTGGAGGCAAGGGAAAGGGGAAGGACAGAACAAATTACATCAAAAGCTTCCTGTCTAAAGCAGGAAGGAGGAATGATGCTACCTAAGGCTTTTACAATACTGATATCAGAGGATTCTGAGGGGCAGCAGAAGTAATTTTCCTTTTCTTAGGGATTGTGTACAACAAGAGAGGACAAAACATGGCTGGGACACTGTCTCTGCTCTTCTGAAGCCAGAACACAGGACCCAGCTCAGCCTGCTGCCAAGACTCCCAAAGCCCAGGACATAGTGACATTCTGCTGTGCCCCTTTGCTGGAGGGAGAGAAGTGCCACACAGCCTATGCTCTGGCAGAAGCACCATGGAGGGAAAGGGCACCAGGGGCTGGAGAGCACTAGCAGGCCGGGATCCCCTAGCAGGTACTCACAGAAGGACAGTCTGGCCAAGCCAAGAAAGATACCACTGGTACCACAACCGTACCAGCTGCCAGTAACTCTAACAGCTCGTACATTTATGTACGTGATATTAGAATGCTTTAGGCTCCCCCCTGCAAAGCATGAGCACTGCAACTCCAGTCCTCCTGGGCAGTGAGGAAGGCCAGCGGTTCCAAGAGGGGAAGAAAAAAAAAAAAAAAAAAAAAAAAAAGAGAGAGAGATGAATGGGCACTGAGCATTATGGAGCAGCGTTTTCAGCTCCTCGCAGGGCTGTTGTGAGAGAAAGGAAATGGGAACCAAGAGGAAAAGCTCAACAGTCCTATGGTGACTCAAAATGCTCACAAGCACACAGGAGATCACTCACAAAACGACAGCTGCTTGCCATGCTTTGTGCTAGCAGTGGAAAATCATCTGAAATAACAGGAGGTGCAGAGATGAGTTGCAGTAGCTTTCTTCCACACGCTTGCAAAGCCTACGAGTGCATTAGCCTAATCCATTTTCCTTTTGGTACATAAGAATCATTAATGCAGAAAAAGCTGTTCGTTTGTAGTCAATTTTCTTTCTACTTCAAGAGCTAAATCAAATCAGGCAAGAAACAGATTAGGATGGATACCACCTATCACAAAAACACAGCTGAGTGGAAGTTGTGTACAGAAAGTTCTACCATCTTAATAACTCCTACAGTTTGGCTTCAACAATACAGTTAAATTCCTAGAAATGTAAAAGTTCAGAGACAGGACAAATATTCAGAGTAATTTACATTCAACAACTAGAGCAGCTATTAATCGTCATTTACATAAGACATCTTTATAATTTAAAACTGTGTTGAAACAACAAAATACCTTTTCAAATGATTTGGGCCAGTCATCACTATGTATGTTTCTTAAATTCCCTCGGTCTTCAATCTTGTAATGTCTGATTTTCTGGTCTTCGAGCCAGACAATAAAATTTCTGAATTCTGTTTCATCTGTTGGGAGAAGTAAACAAAGCAAGAATTAACCAGTATCTTAAGGGCAAAAACAAGCCCTTAAGTTTTGACCCAATTCATACAAACAAATACTGGTGCCCCTGAGCGCTTTCATATTTTACCATAAAGAAAGATACCTCTAACACTAAAATCATGTATTCCAGGATAACCTCTGACCAAAACTCAACAGTGAGTGTTTTTCATTTTTCAAGTCACTTCATATTGGCTATGGTTGACTGAATACACAAAAAAGGCACCAACCAACAGATTGTTTTTATTGGGAATATAGTTATAACTTATTAAGTGAAGAAGGAAAGGTGAAACAGTGATAGAGAAATTTAGTTCCTAACCCTGTTATCTGGACAAACATGTTACACGTAGCGGTAACCCCCCGTCTCTTCCAAAGAACAACACACACAACTCGTGACTGTGCAAAGACATTTTCTTCCTTCATTGTTGACTCAACTTTTCTTGGTTGTTGACCCAACATCTCATTATTTGGGAGCTGGAATTCCACAATACAAAGACTGTGGTCCAAACAAAGATATTCATACTGGACAAAGCAATTTGCCTGCACCTGCGCTTCAGTGACAGAATTCATTTCTGGATACAGCAGATCACAGCTCTGGGGTATCACTGGCCCCTCAAAAAACAGCTGTGATATTTTGGCTTTGAATGAGCTTTAATATCTCAAGTTAATGAATTTAATATCCTCCTGCATCTCAGAATGGGGTAAGCATACCATTTTTGCCCATCAGAGACAAGAACGATACTTCTGCTTCTCAAAAGTGTCTCCTAAGCGATGTAAGTGTCCTACTTCTATCGAAGGTGTTGTAAGAAACAAGAGACGCAGTCACAACACACGTGAAGGAAAGCTTTCAGTAAGATCTTTTAAAACTTCTACACTGACAAAATGAACCTTAGAGGACAACAAAAAGGAATGTTAACCACAAGGAACTTAAGACCCAGAACAAAAAGATGCCAGTAGAGAGCATCTCTTGAAAGAGAAGCAAGTCTACCAGAAGCACTGAAGGATAAACAACCTATTAAAAAGATGACCTGAAGCTTACAATCGATCACACTGGCTAAACACATTTGATACGCACCCTTTCAAGCAAGAAAAAAAGTTAAGCGTTGCAAAAATCAAGCATCAAAGTACCGATATGTATTGGTGTATTACAAAATAGACCTAGTCACGTTACTAGACTACTTATTCACTGCCCTGTCCCTGCCTTGCTTCGTGGACAGGACAAACCAGGCTCCAGGGCTAAAGGCCGGTTACCGCAGCAGCCGAGGGTGTTTTCTGTGGCACGCGTGTCTCCCGTCCCTCACATTACGTAAACCAAAACTCTTCACGGGAGGAGGCCCAGAACAGCAGCGACATTGTCTACCCCTGGATCGCGTCTTTGCTTTCGCTCTGTTCCCCGACAAGGCTCAAAGAGCCACCGAAACYGAGCGAACCGCGCACAACCACTGCGATGCTTGGGGGGGGGGTCCCGGTTTTCCTAGTGGAAACTCAGGATTTTCCCTAAATACTGTGCTGCAGCTAAAACTTTTGAGCCCAGAAAGCTACACCAACACGCAAAGCCCAGCAGACCCTTCTGGCCTCAACCCTCCTTCCTCGGCCCCCCCGCCCGGGAGACACGGGGACACCGCGGGGGGGAGGCCGGGAGGTTTCCGAAGCGCTGAGGCGAGGGGATGACAACGGGAAGGGCGAGCCGCCCCGGCTTCGGAGAGGGGCCCCGGGCGGAGGGGGGGGGGGGCAAGGCCGTCAGTGCGTGAGGAGAGCGGCGGGAAGGGAAGTCGCCGTGCAGCGGCCCCGCGGCACCCCGCCGCAGCCCCTCACCCCTGCAGTTGAAGCCGGCCGGGTTGTGGTAGTCGAGCGCCGAGAGCTTGCGGCGGAACATGGTGCCGGTGCCGCCGGCGGCGCCTCCGCTGACGGCCGGGCCCAGCCGCTCGCCCCGCTCAGGCCGAGCCGACAGGGCGGACGGGAAGGAACACCCCCTGCCCCGCTCTCTGTCCGTCCATTGGCCAGCGCACGCCGAGCGGCAGCCTCCGCTACCAATCAGTAGGGCGGAGGGGACTGCCGGGAAGGGAAGCGGCCCTTCATCCAGCTTTATTGACACGACGGCGGGCGGACAGCGACAGGGGCGGGGCCTAGAGCAGGGGGCGGGGCCTGGGGCAGGCTGGGGTCGGTGCGTAGGCCGCAGTGGGGAGCTGTGGGGCGCGTGCTGGGCTGTACTGGGCAGCACTGGGGAGCACTGGGCTGTACTGGGGAGCACTGGGCAGCACTGAGCTGCGCTGGGGAGCACTGGGCTGTACTGGGGAGCACTGGACAGCACTGAGCTGCACTGGGGAGCACTGGGCTGTACTGGGCAGCACTGGGGAGCACTGCGCTGTACTGGGGAGCACTGGGCAGCACTGAGCTGCGCTGGGGAGCAGTGGGCTGCACTGGGGAGCACTAGGCTGTACTGGGGAGCAGTGGGCAGCACTGGGGAGCACYGGGGCAGGCCCACAGCACCGCCCAGTCCCAGGGCTGCATGTGGGGCCGGGGGGCACGGGGCCCCCATGGCCCTCCACCACCCCATATCTGCCCCACATCCACCCCGGCACCACCTGAGGGGCAGAAAGGCCGTGGGGGGCCCAGCCCGGTGCCCCATATGCTGGGACAGGATGGGCACCCCCAGCTCCTGGGCATGCTTTTGTGGCCCTTGGGGCTGGGGGCTGGCCCTGGGGCCAACAGTTGCCCCCCCCACAAGCAGCGCCATGGGGTCTGGTGCCCCAAGGGCTTTTCTGGGGGTGGGTTATCCCCAGCCGCCGCGCTGGGGCCGCAGCGAGGGCAGCAAGGAATGAGGGGTCACAGCCTGGCGAGCAAGGGGGGCTTTGCTGTCAGCTTCGGGGGGGTTGTGGTTCCACCCCTGTTTGCTCTTATTTTTAACACCGCACTCGCGCCACTGCAGCGTGGCGGTGCGGATGCCAAGAAGTCCCTCACGAAATTAGGCAAGAGCAGAACCGACCTTTCTGGAGGGGAAAAAGCAACCCACGAGGGAAGGGGCAGTTGTTTTCCCTTCTCAGTGCGCGTGTGACGTTTGCTCTCCAGAGTTTAGAGGTTTTATAGTCTTCAAACCACGCGTGAATCATCCTGGTTTTGCACAGATACCCCCCAGCCCGGAGCTGGCTCAGCAGCGCTCCATTGTCCTCCTGGGAAGCAGCGAAGGGGGGTTCTGGGCAGGGATGGGCAGGGGACACRGCTGCCTGCCGAGCCTGACCCCCCTTTCCTTTCCATGCCACGTGCAGCTTGCAATGAAACCATTTTCCGAGCAAATGCTGCTGCTGCTGTTCGTCATTGGGTTCTTGCTCCCAGATATATTTCAGTCATCTCTGGGGGGTTTGTGTGGTTTATGGGCAGGAAAAGTTTCTGCTCTG
This sequence comes from Phoebastria nigripes, assembly GCA_035582835.1. Lineage (NCBI taxonomy): Eukaryota > Metazoa > Chordata > Aves > Procellariiformes > Diomedeidae > Phoebastria > Phoebastria nigripes. Next base: position 2,034,291 of record JAYKAV010001445.1, on the reverse strand, counting down.
GTGGCATCTTGCAAAARGGCTCTGCACGGTGCCAGCGGCAGGTGAAGGATGCCCATTTAAGGGTTTTTTGGGTGGTTTTGCCTGGAGAAGGCGATGAGCCCAGGGTGGGAGTGAGACCACCCGTATCCCTTCCCCCCCCCCCCAGGCTTGGGTGGCACTTTGCAGACGTGGTGCTGACAGCGCGACGAGCCAATGCAATATTCATCCTGACATTTCTCTCCGCGCCAGCCCTTCCCAGTGCTCCAGCTGGCAGCCGGTGCAGCCACCGACTGCAGTGCTGTGATGGCAGGGTGGCACGAGACTGAGCCAAATCCCCCCCCGCACCCGCCCCGAGCCCCAGGGGGAACCAGGGGGGCTTCTGCCTCCCTTCCCTTTTAGGACCATTCCTCTGCCATTCACCATATCTYCTCCGGCTCGTTCCTGGAGCGGTTTAACTGCCCTGCCTGCAGCAGGCAGAGAGCCAGCTCTGCCTCCTTCAGCTTTTGCAGCCGGAGCCCACGAGTTCTTCGGCATGCCGGCGACACGTGCGCGAGCAGCAGTAAAGACACCACAAGACTCCGGCATGGTTAAAAGGAGCTTGGGACCATCCCGAGGGTGTGCGGCTGTCTGAGGGTACGTGCCCTCAGCCACGTGAGTGTCACACGTTGTCCACCCCAGCGGGGTGACAATGCCATCCATCGCGGTGACCAGCGATGGAGGTAGTGAAACCTCTGCATGGGTGTGGGGGGGTGAATACACAGCTGGTGGCAGGCACGGTCCCGTGCCAGTAGAAGGATGGGGCTCTCCACCCTTCCTCCGCCTTTCCTGCCTTCGTCACCCTCAGAACAGCCCTTGCCCTTCCTAACCCATCCTGTTTCACCCTGGGTTTGGGGATCTTCCCCTTCCCTGGTGGGTCCAACCCCTCCTGCAGCAACACACTGCGAGACCCCCAGGGCAAAGCCATCCCCAGGAGCTGCAGAGAGGGGTTGTGCTTCTCCTCTTCCCACTGCATGCTGGAAATCTAATGGGCTTGCATCTAATGAATGGAATTAGTGCAAATGGGTTCATTCTCATTAGCGAGCCATACAGGGCCGGTGTCAGGGTACGTGGGGCAGGCAGCAGCATGGCGTGCAGGGAGCAACATCTCACCTACGCTTTCTCCAGGCGCTCCACACCTCCTCCGGCTCGGCAGATGCTGCCGGCTCGGCGGTGCCGTCGCCGCTCGAGAACTGAAGCCCAGGGAAGTGAGGATGAAACAGAGCAAGCCTGGGAAATGGAGGAGAGCCAGCGAGGTACGGCAACAGCTGAGCATTGCCTGGCTTGGCATGCCGAGCAGGCGAGGCATCRCAGGAGCGACAGTTGGCTCGCTCCTTCGCAGTGACACCAATGTTTTTTCTTTTAAGCTGGCCCGATGGACATAGCAAGGGATGGGGAGCTGAGAGGTGAGCCCGCCGGTGCTGAAAAGTCTCCCAAGGGGTGGGCAACATTTGCCGCTCGCTGAGATGCTCTTAATGCACGGAAGACTGAAATACCTACGCGGCATCCGCGCCGGGCTCAGCGGCGATGGGTTTCATTGCAAAACCCACACTGCCGCCTTGCTCCTGGCCCCAGAGATGACCTGAGGCTAAGCAGTCTCAAACCGCAGCCATCCACTTAGCCGGAAAATCATTTGTCTGCAAGGGCTCTACAAAACCAGAGAGAAAATTCAGGGCATGGTAAATTTGATAAGAGCAGGGCATCTTTCTAAGCAGCTGGGAAGGGAGGTGGGTGTGAGGAGGGGACACGGGGGGATGCTTTGCTTTGCTGCAGCCCGGGCACAAGCTGGGCATGGAGAGAATCCTGCTGTCCTGCTCTCCATTGCCCCTTCCCCAGCCTCCCACCGCAGCAAGGACGGGGCTCAGACCCTCAGAGTCTCCCCAAAACAGCCCCAGAATGAGGCCATTCTGCTCTGGGCTACGGGCCAGACCACAGCGGGCCAGATCCTGTGCTGGGCGTGCTGGAGATGGCACTGGGGAGAGTGTACTCACTGCCAGGGATGGGAGAAGAAGGAAAGTGCGGGAGAAGGGATGGGCATCAAAACTAGAGCTTTCAGGTGTCTCTCAATTCCCGAGCGATGGTGATTTTGAGCAAGGAGCGATGTCCCACCCTGAACGAGCCCGATCCCCCCAAGCTGGCTCGTCCTGTGGGAACAGAAAGCTGCGGCTCGGCAGGGGCTGAAGCCCCGGAGAGGCTTCGCTTTCCCTCGCTGACAGGCATGAAAGCTCCTGCCAAACCCCATGCCCCGGTGGGGAGACCCCCTGATCCCGCTGGGAACGACACCCAGCCGCAACCAGGGTGGGAACCCACCTCCCCGGGGGCCAGCAAGCACAGAGCATCGTCTCCAAAGGCTTGAAACAAATCCAAAATTTTATTTCCAACGAGTACACAGACCACGTGGGATGGGGATGCGCTACATCACAACGCCGACCTCCCCGCGCTGGCTTTCGGTTACAGCCGCCCCCTCCCCAAAACCCTGGCAGTGGCAGGCTGGCACCGGAGGGACAGACTCGCCCCCGCTACCAGCAACCTTGGCAGAAAAAAAAAAAGAAAAGTCCTTTTCCAGTACTCCAGATATTTTTCTTTAAAAGCCTGGGGGGAGAGTTGAATGTCATTTGATACCACGCTGGAAATACGGCATGGGGATGGAGAGATGACTGGTATTTTTCTTGCGAGGGGGGGGAAACGATCTTGGCAGGCGATCTCTACTTGGCTAACAAAGGCATATCTGTGTAAATATAAATACTGGGGTGAAATACCTGGCAGCACACCAATGTCAGCACCACTACCAACATAAAATAAAGACCAGCAACGTAAAACACCTTCAATGAGTAGTTGAGGCTAATTCAAAATTCCGCCCCCCTCCCCTTCATGCAGCTTTATTTCTTCGTTTATTCATTAAGAATTCGAGTTGTAAAATACGCAAGTTGTTAAAAAAATTATTACAAACCACTTCATGACAGCATTTGAGAAGGGTTGGGGTGTGAGCACTGGGTCAGACCGGCTGCGCTTCACTCTCCATGATGGTAAATCAGTGTTAAAAAGAAAAGACAAACCCGGGACAGGGTATTTACACATCTGCCTTGTAACACCACGAGTGAAACCAGCTGCAGAGCAAACCACTTCATCCATCCTTCATCCTAAAGCTACGTGAGCTGTAGTAAAAAGATCAAAACAGGGGGTCTGGGGAGCCGAAAGCCACCACGGGAGGGCTGGGACCATCTAGGCTACTCGTGTCGTATAAACATTCCCAGATGCCAAAAGTTTTGAGTCCAGTGTAAGAACAACTGGTCTTCTCTGTAGAAGACTAGAAAAAGAGTATGAAAAGGTAGAAAAACCAAAATGCACTTGTTACGGGCTAGAAAGATTTGCTGAAAGGTACCTAAAGACTATTGCCCTCTTGAATACACAGGGATTTTTAAGCTGATACCTGATTCAGAAGTACAGTTTAGCGGGGTCACTGCAGACCCCCGAAACCCCTACGTGACACCCACCTAATTTTGTATGCAGATCCCCAAATTATGATTCCCAAAGTTTCCCAGGAGTGTAGATGAGCGGGGAAAGCCGGGAGGTGTTTAGCAGCGGAAGGGAGAAGCAAGCCATGTCCGCAAAAGTATTAACCCGAGGCAGAGCCAAAAAAAGGTGGTGGGTGTCCCCCAAAACGCTGATGGTGGATGAACCGGACCTGGGAATAATTCCCCAGCCTGACGCGGAGCTCAGGCTGCGTGTAAACAAGGTATCAGGCACCTCCGTGAAGGGGTGGCCCCACGGCTTTCCCCATGGCTCCCCAAGCTGCTCCTCTGTCCCTACCCATCACGGCGGGGCGGCAGCGGGAACGGGAGAGCCGGCAGCTGCGGGAAGGGGCAGAAGCATCCCGCCGYGGGGCAGCATCCCGGCCCAGCCCCAAGGGGAGGAGATGCTGCTGGGAAGCCGAAAGAGCAGGACACGGACCAAGCGAGGAGGGCAGAGGCACAGAGGTGTAGGAGARGAGGAAAGACCCGGAAAGAAGTGGTCGACTTTGATTTTCAGATTTCTAGCTACCCCGTGACACCCGGGGCAGGGGCCGCCCTGAGTCCCTGCACCCGGGGGCTGGCACCTACCCTAATGCAGGAGGTATTTCAGGCACGTCTAAGGCATCGCAGGAGTTGTCTTTGCTTTCAGAATCACCTCGGTTTCCTCCCTACAGCTTCTTCCACCAGCACGTGGTGTCAAATGATAGAAAAGAAAAGTCTGGAGCGGATGAACAGAGATAAACTCTCATGCACTACCACCGAACGTCGTCACAGGAGTATGAAGCACCAACCACAACACATGATTCACTTTTACTTGCAGAGCCGAAGCTAACCATATACAAAATGTTAGAAAGTGGGGTTCGCTAGAAACACGGAGCTGCCGGCATGTGGGGGGCAGGCAGGAGCTGCCGGCGTCCTCGCTGACCCGCCGCGGGGCCGCTCAACCCCTCTGCTACGCTACCGCCAGAAATGAAAAAGCACACGACCAAACATTGAGTAACATCATAGTCATCTAACCTGTCGCTATATATCTGACAACTTAAATAAAAAATAATATTTTGGAAAGAAACCAACAATATCATTCCAAGAAGGTTATACACATCCTTAGCAGTTACTTTGCTCAGCACAGCTCTGGTGCTTTAAATATGGAACAATCAAACAATTTTGTGAGCAGAAAAGTGACACAAATTTATTCTTTACATTTTTTTTTTTTTTTTTTTCTTTCTAGGCAACTCTACAGACTTCAGATCTTTTGCCTCGCAATGCAGATCATCTTATTCCCCCAAAGGTGGCCAGGTTCTTTAAACATGCACATCTCTGTAGCTTCCAGGCCGTGTATTTTACTTATTTTTGTTTAAATTCTGCGGACTAGCAGGTCGTCCCCGTTCCTAAAAACTCTACATCAGTGTTCAGGGTGGCCTGAGTGCTGGTCAGGCTCCTCGAGGGTTTACAGGATCACGCAGAAGAACTTCTTCTCTCTAAAGGGGTTTTCTGAGGCCGGGACGGGGGTCAATAGAGGGTCCTCCTTGGCATGGGCTTCGCAGTACGCCATCAGGTCTGCTGCCGCTTTTGACACCTGGAATAGAAGGAGCCCCGCGTTAGGGACAGGCTGCCCTGGGGACATCCCACCCCGAGAGATCCCGCTGGCGGGGCTGGGCTCGCAGCATCCCCAACCCAGGGTGTGCAACRTCATACCCCGGCCAAAGACCCGACCGGTCAATCGACAGCAAGTCCCCGGTGGGGCTGGTTTTTCACCTCTGGGCTCTAAGCTCACCTGTCACACACACTCCCATGAGCATCCTTCACATCTTTAACCCATTCGCATCCTTCACCCGACTTGATCATAGTGAGGACCGACTTCAGCGGGTGCTGCATCCCCACTGTTTCTCCCCACCATCCCTCAGCAGGGACATCCACAGCTGCTACAGCAGTGTTTGCTGCCTGCAGCCACCGACTTGGCTATTTATTCTGGATACGGCGGCAGCTCCCAAGCCGCCGGAGCTCACCCCAGCCCCGAGAGGTGAGGTTTTGCTTGCAAGCACCCAGACGTGCCTGCAGCCAGCAACCGGCCCCAGAGCACCTCTCTCCCCGGGACCGGCTGTTGTCCAAAACAATCTCGGTGGAGAAGACAAATCCCCTGGGATCTCAAGCTTGAAGCTGATGAGCTTTTGCATGCCCAGAAGCAGCAATTCCACTGGGGTGGAGCAGAAGCGATCAGAGCGGAGGAAGCACCTCCCAGAAAGGACTGTGCTTTCCGTAGGAAAGAGGCTTCAGGACAATGTTGCTTTCAGAGTTTCCCCACTAACCTCAAGGCTGAGCACCGAGCACTGCCCAAAAGAGTTTTAACAGCAACTCTGACAAACAGCGTGGGTTTAACCTGTTCCCAAGAAGGGCAAGATGCCTCGGGGAGAGCCGCTCCTTCCCACCCCCGGCAGGGCTCCAGGCAATGCTTCCAGCTGCCTTCTCCAGGTGAGCATCTCCCGCTGCCTTCAGCCATGGCCATCGGGATCACGTAGACGGACATCCTCCATAAACACCGCCCACCACCGCGTCCCGGCTCCCACAAGGTGCTTTTAGCAGCCGCTCAGCAGCAGACACCACCACGCTACCTTTATCCTGTCGATGTTGGCCTCCATCTTCAGCTGCTCCACCAGCTTGCGGGCTTGCGCTATGCTAGCAGTGTTGTTGCTAGCCATGGGCAGGCCAGGCACGCTCTCCGGATGGGCTGCGGGCACAAACACATGTGAGTGAACTCTTGGGCCAAGCAGAGAGCTGCTCCCTGCCCTGAAATCCCCAAAATGATGGGCTGGGGTTGTATGTGTGGAGTTAGAGCTGAGCCGTGTGAATGAGGGTGTAAGGATGGGAGATGCAGACCTGGGCATTTCAGCCAGCGTTTAATCCTGTTTATACAACGGCAGTAAGCCGCCAGCCTTTGTGGGTATGCGGGTAGTCGCACGCTGCCAGCAATACCCTCCTGTGCCCTCCCCATCGTCCCCAGAGCGGAGGATTCCCTATGAGCCCCTATGCTTAGGGGACACTGGGACCTTCTAGAGCACAGCCTGCAGCAGCAGGACCCCAGCTGAGCTGTACTTTGGCTTTTGCTGTTATATGAAAGGCTGGGGTGGCAACAAGGCAAAAGGAAATCAGAGAACGGGCTCCCCCCGAGCAGCCCCGCGCTGCCCAGAGCTGCCGTGCCAGGTTCGTTCTCCTGCCCCGAGCCAGGCACATCATCCAGCCCCGCGCYGGTGCCCAGCGTGCGTCTGGTGTCCCTTGGCCTCCCTTGCTTTGTCCCTGCTGCCAACTTGAACATTGAGATGCTAAACAGGATGCTGGAGTTTCCTGTTTCTCGAGATTTCTACCCCAGGCAGGCGGGGGACGCTCATTAAGTCCACGCCATCTCGATCACGGATGTTTTTCCGTTACCTTATAACAGCCGCAAGCTCTGGCAGCGGCAGCCAGAAACCCAGCGTTCAGCTCCTCCGGCAGCTGGTGCTTTCACAAGCAGCGAGTATTTTACAGCAGAGGCACARCCGTGCTGTGCTGGCCCCTGCCTAGCCGGGGCTGCCTGCGAGCTCAAAAAAGGGGGGTTTTCAGGGATGTTCTGCAATAGCAGGGCAGAGCGAGCCCCCCGCCACCCCCTCGGGTGATGGGACAAGGATGGCACAGCCCTAAAATGAGGGGCTCGTGGCATTTTAGGGAGGACACCGAAAAGCTGTGGGCACCTTCAGCTCAAGCCCAACTTGGGGGATATAAGGGTGTTTGGAAAGAAGCTCATCCTGGGACCTACAGAAAAAAGCAACCTGGCACTGAGCAAGGTGCCCATGCTCGGAGCTGACCGGAGAGCGAACCATGCCGGGGCCAGCTGGGGTTTCAGGATGAGACCCCTCTCCAGCCACCCCCGTGCCTGTCGGGGAGCACGAGGAGGAGTTATTTTTTACCAGAAGCAGATCTCTCCGGTGATTTGTGCCTCTAGGGGAAGATCTGCTCCTCTTGGCCGTTCGCTACCTTTAAATAAAGAGAATATAAAAAAAAAGGAGCCAGGTTAGGTTGGTGTGATGCCAGTCAATGCAACGAGAACATTATTTATGACCCCAGGAAACCCAGAGCTCTTGCAGACCCCGAGTCCCGTACCCCGCCGGGGAGGCAGAAAGGCTGTGGGTTTCCTTCTGTATCCCCCTCCCTCCCTCCTGTGCCCTTCAAGCACAGTCCCCAGCGACATTATTTGTTTGCATTCAGCGAGGTTTTCGGCACAGGAAGAGGTTTCAAGTCAACAGGCAACTATCCGAGGGCTGTTGGCAGCCGGGCTTTTAGCTGTTCCTGCCCTGGCTTGTGGCGAGCCCCACGGCACATCCAAGCACGCCGTAGGATGCACGGTGAGAGGGGATGCCGAGCGCTGCATGTGATTTAACCGTCTGGTGCACAGAGCACGTGGCGGGGCAGAAAGAGTATCCCCCAGGGAAGRCTGCCAAAATCCTTCCCCCTTTGCCGCAGCCCAGCTCCCACCGAGCATCCCCGACAGCCCGAGTTCCTGCCTGGATCTGCCCTCATCGGGTAAAGCTCTGCACCATGGCTTGAGGTTTAGCTCAAGCATTTGTGCTGTTTCTGCACTGGTTTTTCTCAGCTGTCTCCCCAGTTTCTTTGCTGGAGAGGTGTTTGAGCAGCAGGCTACCAGGGTGCCTCTCTCCCCCTTTTGCTTTCAGTTCTCCCTGCAAAGCCACGAAGTGGATGGCGGTGGTGGTGCCAGCCCGTTTCCAGCGCGGCAGCTGGCACTGGGCTGGTAGGAAAGCCAGTGACCATATAGGTTCACCGAGGTGTACATCAACCATGACACAGTTGCATGGTTTGGAGCCCACAGAGACTTTTCTAATGCAGCAAATGTTATTCTCGGTGATGTTGTGCCATTTCATACGGAGGACCATGGTCTGCAGCTGCTTCGGTGGCAGAGTCACTTAGGGAGTGAAGTTTAATGTCACGGAAGGAGGCACAGGAGCGGGGAGGATTGCTGCTATAGCCCTGATCTTTAAAAAAAATATATGTATCCCTGCTACCACCCTCATGCAAGGAAACCCTCCCATACTCTTAACACATCTAGCCCTAGAACCCCAAAAACAAGGCCAGGGAAGACCGAGACCCCGGTGGGACAGAGGAGGGGACGTCTGTGTGAGCACCCCGCCGGGCACCGGGCTGCTGGGACGATGCCGGGGACCCTGCAGCTCACAGGACCCTGGCATCGCCAGGAGCCGGCCACGCAGCCCGGCCACGCTCGGCCCTTCTGCAGAAACCTGATGTAGGAACTTGAACCGTTTTGGGGCCAGCGATGGTTTTACAGTGTTTCCACACAGCGAGGAACTGGGCGTATTTCCTCCAACGTGAATAACAAAACAATAGCAGGTGACACTTTGCATCGAGTTCATGAATATCCCCCACCGAAAAACAACCCCTGCAACAGCCCAGGCATTGCTCGGGCAGCAGCAAAGCTGTTCAAGAAGCTTTTTTTATCCCAACATCAGGACACCCCACCGTCCCCCTGGGAGGGTGTGGAGCCACCAGGAGTAAACCCAAAGCYTCCGTGCCTTTTCGTTTGGATTTGATTTAAGCCAAGCCAAGCTGCTAGAGCATCCTCCTCTCCTTCAACCCCCAGTGCCTCTTTACTACTAATTGCAACCAACCAAACTACACCCTGGCAGGTGCCGCTGCCCCACACCACAGCAATAYGTGTATTTCAGACTAGATATAAGGAAGACATTTTTTTTACGCTGAGGGTGGTGAAACCCTGGCACAGGTTGCCCAGAGAGGTGGTAGATGCCCCATCCCTGGAAMCATTCAAGGTCAGGTTGGATGGGGCTCTGAGCAACCTGATCCAGTTGAAGATGTCCCTGCCCATGGCAGGGGGTTGGACTAGATGGCCTTTAAAGGTCCCTTCCAATCCAAAGTATTCTATGATTYGATGATTTATTTCTCTTCCCCAAGATCCAACAAGGTGTGGGGTTCCCTGCCACTGGACCCCATGCTGAATTAGAAAATWCTCGTTAGTGGGTAGATGCCAAGAGGATCAGACTTCAGACAAATTAAAACCACCCCAGAAACTATAGAAATCCTCAGATCGGAGGAAAAATGCCAAAATATTTGAGGATGGCTGTTGGAAGGGAATTATCTTTCCAGGTAGCTTATTTCCTAGCAGAGTCATCCCTCTGTGGGCAGGCACTGGGACGGGAGCTTTCAGAGCCGGGGTTGGAGAACCGCTGGATGCAGCGAGCCCGCCTGACCCCGTTAGGGGAATCCGGGTATTCCCAGCACCGCGGGGTGACAGCAGCCCTTGGACACAGGCGGGTTTGTCCCTAGCCATCAAAATCCCCACCTTAAAGCTAAAAATCACTGCACTTCCCAATACTTCCCGATCCCTCTGTTGTCACGGGGCTGTTCTCACACCCGATGCTGTTGTGCTAAACTTTSCCTGCAAAGAAAAGGGTTTAACGGCACTCACAAGGGAATACGGACGGCATCTTATTTCACCCGCTTAATGGCACCTGTGCCTGGATAACAAGATTCCTGCCTTGGAGCCTACAGGTTAATGAGTAAGGATGCTATTTTCTTTTCATGCTAATGATGTTTAGCATGTACAGTACATGGGTATCGTCTCTTTTGGGCTCTGTACTGTAATTACAACTCAGGATCTTGCCAGGTTGTTTTGATACTTGTCTGTTGTGCAGAGGGGTCACGGGTTATTTACTGCATGTGGCAAGAGGTTGAATTCTTTTAAAAGGATGCAAAAGCACTTGCAATAAGTGTCTGGACTCAGAAATTTTGCTGCTGATTTTTGCTAGCTGGTACCTATGCTCCAAGAAAACACCTAATTTATTGTTGTCTCTTTGTTTAATGAAGAGCGATTGATAGTCAAATGGTATTTTCTTCTTTCACCAGCAGCACCCAGCCAAAACAGGCACCAAAAATTGGGATTTAGTTGGGCAAATGGTGAGGGACACCGCTGACGCCGGGGCACTGATCCAGCATTTATGGCTGTGTCTGCTTTTGGTCTGCTCACTCCGGCTTTGCTGAAATCTTCAGCTTTTACCTGTGATGTGGAGCAACAAAACCCAGCCCGTGAGCTGCCCACCTTCGCTGTTTCAGCATGTGCACAGTGAGCTGCTGCCCGACGGAATGAGATTGGGGTTTAATTTGCTCTGCGTTAAAAGACRCCATTGCTTCGGGCCAAGGGCCGACCAGCCCTCCTCCATCCTTGTAAGCTAATCGTCACGTCTACCTTGCTTTCTGGATGCATTTCTCCCTCCCAGCCCATTTATGGATCCTGCACCCCCTTTAAATATTCTTCTGATCCAGGGGAGAGCATTGGCACTGCTCCCGTGTTCCCTATCCCCGAGCGAACCGGCATGGAGGTGCTGACCCCCGTCCCTCCTGTCAACACGCAGCCCAGCCGCTAGAGACTCATTTAAGTCAGCAGTAAATTAATTTGCCAAGTTGCCTGCTGCTCCCCATCCAGCTCCGGCTGGGTGAGCTGCCGGGGCTGCCTCCTGGCACAGCCTGGCACGAGCTGCTTTGCCACGACCTCGACCGAGGAACGATGCAAAATGCCGCGTACAACCCAAAAAAGCCACTGCGAAAGGAGCATTTCTTGATGCCGGAGCCATCGAGCCCTCCTGCTAAGCTGCCATCCTACTCCTCCCTCCCAAACTGGGCTCCTCTGGGGCTCTGGCATCCTGCAGCTGCCAGCCCTGCTTGCAAGAGTAATTAGCCTTCGTTTGCCAGCTCCTCGTCAGCACAAGCTGCCGCCTGCTTTGCACAGAGCTGTGCCGAAAGGCTGCAGAGCAAGCGCTGGGGCAGAGGGGTCCCCGGCCTCCGCGTGCCTTGCACCAGCTCCATCCCCAGCCCAAAACCCACAAAACCTGAGCCCGACCTCCCCCCTAGCTTTTTTCCCCCTTTCACTTGGGTTTTATCTCAAGTTGCATGTGGGTGGAGACCGGAATTCTCCTAAATGTTTACAAAAAATGGCATTTTAAGGGTGATTATTTAGTCCAATTACCTTAAATAGGCAGCTATCGTTACAGAAGGGGTATCTCGAAGCACATTTTGCACTGGGTTGGGTCCATCGCTGTTCAAAGGCAGCGCTAACCCTGGCTGGGACACCGGCATCCTTGCAAAGCATTTTCTTACATTCTTGAAGGTGCAAACGGGCATCGAGTGAGATTTTCCAGGTGTCACGAGACACCTCCTGCGTCTCTAGGGGTCTGCAGCCTTTCCCCACCCAACTGCGGTCCTCCGCGTTTTTAGACCTCTGGATCACATCCTCTCCTGTTGCCCAATTTTCCAGACTTTTTTTCACCTCCCAGTGGGTTTTTCTCCGCTTTGCAGAAAATCATTCTCCCCACACCTCCCGGCCGAACCGAAAGGAAAAGCGGTGGCTCTGCAGGAAAGAAACCGAAAGCGCTGACATCTGCCAGGGCAAAACTGCCATTCCTCCACCGTAAAGAACGAAAGCAGCTCCCCAGAGCACCCCACGGCGTCACCCACCACCGAGAACGGCTCCTTTTCAGAGTGAAAGCAGGAGCCTCCCTGCTTCTTGGTTTCAATTAAAAAGTCATGCTTTCCAGCACTGCTGCACCAGTGTTTTCCACCCAGTTAGTAGCAAAGTGGGTGAACCCCATTGGGGCAGCCAGGATTTTGGGGAGCGCAGGGCTTGTTCCTACCAGGCAGGCATCACCCAGGGGTTGTTTGGTCCAGAAAAGGTGCCGGGCTAGGTATTGTAACGGCAGGATTTGTTCCAGCTCTCATTCGTGTTGGGATTGCTCCTGGCTCCTGCGCATCCCAGCAGCTGAGGCCAGCCCAGCTCGCTGCATCCCAGGGGCGCAGCCAGGAGCAGGGCCGACGCGGTCCCCGCAGAGGCAAGCGGGCTTTCCTGAAAACTGSCTTTTCCTCCCCAAAAACCAGGTGTGACACAGCAGCCAGAATGGATAACCGAGCGTACGGCCGTGCCATCGCCCCCCCGCAGCCGGCGCTGCCGGTCGCCGGCCGGCTGGAGCGTGGGAATCCCTCGCGCGGGGCTGGCTGGCTTTTCAAGCCATCCTGTTGCTTTTGCTAAAAGCCATCGCTAAAAATAGGCGGTTCAGCTGAAAAATAATTACTAAATAGATACAGAAAAATATAAAAATATTACAGAGAAAAAGAAAATAGCACAAAGCCGTGTTTCCAGGGGGTGGGAGCTGGTGTAGTCGCATTGATCTYGACAGCAGTTGCCGACCTGGCTGGGAAAGGAGCCTTAATACGCCCAAATTACATGTGTTTCATTATTTCCTTAAGCAAAGAAAACGTTACGAGCTAGATTTGTGCCCGTGGGCTCCCATTACACCTCTTCGCTGGGGCACAGGACCTTAATCCTCAGCGGTGGTTACAGCCACAGCTCCCGGTCCCCATCCACAGGGATTTTATTCCCTTTTCCAACGTCCATTTTTTACGCCCGATGTCCAATACGATGTTTAAATCGCTGAAAAGCAGCTCACAGGTCGGAGACATGCTGGCAAATAAATAAATAAATTAAAAGGCGCCTGAGTGGAAAATGAGCCTGTTTCCATGGAAACGGCTTCGTTATCACACCAGCATCCGATCCCTCCCGCCAAACAGGGACGAGGTGGGATGGGTGCCCGTTTTGGCCCCGATGCCGGTGTTTTGCTGGCGGTGGCGGGTTTCGGTGCACGACCCCGCGGCTGGCCTGGCCTCCCGCTGCTTCTGCGGCAGTCAGGGAGGATGCAAAATCTGTTGCCCATCTTAGCCTATTCAGCCATATTTCACCCCAAAAGCAGTGCCGGGGTCAGACCCGGCCTGCTGCTGGCTCAGCCAGCCCTGCCTCYGCCGGCAAATCTCATTATCGAGGCAATGCAAAGCAAGAGAGAGCTGCTGCAAAGATTTTTCTCTTCCATAATTTTGCTGGGGCATTAAATAAAGAGCTCAGCTCTGGAGCTGGCTTTGCAGAGAGCCCGGCTCGGGATGTCCCCTCCATCCACCTTGTGCTGCCGGAGCCAACCGCAGCTGAAGCTCAGACCTCATTAATATCTCCAGTCAACGGCACATTTTTCCATGAAGTTTGCAAGCAGTAAAGGTTTTAGCAACATCCAACCTCCTTCCCAAGAGGCACGTACAGACCCGGGGAGGAGCTGGGGGGGGGGACAGCGGCGATGGAGCCAGGCGGCTCCGGCCCCACGGGGACATTTCAGCTCTCGCAGGGCTGTCGCTTTTGCCTGGAGAAGTCACTGGGCCGGGGGTGTCACACGAAAGTGAGAATCTCAGCTTCTTATTTTCTCACAGGCATCCTAACGGCTCAAAATGAAGGCAAACAGAAACCAACCTCAACTTCCTTTTTTTTTTTTTTTTTTTTTTTTTTTGGTTTTTTTGTTGTTTTTTTAAGAGATTATTTGGGTGAAGGTCCAGCCACCAGCCAGCACAGCCTGGGACATCTGCTCCAGTTCCTCCTGCCACCATTCATAGGAAATGGTGGCTCTCTCCGGCCGGGTACCATGGGGTGGGAGCACCGACCTGCTCCGGGGTCGGCACAAGGCTCCAGCACCGCGGGAACGCCGCCGGGGTTGCCAATCCCTGTACTGAACGTCMGGGGTTTAACAGCAGCATCATTTCCCCAGCTGATGAAGCTGGAGATTTCCAGCGAGCCAAAAAGCCGTGCGACCCCCGCACCTTGGCTCAGGGCCTTAGGGGATGTACCCCTGAAAAGGAAAAGCCGCCCCACCGTCRTTTGGGGGAAAACCCTGGGAAAGAGTGTTTGTTTTTAATGCACAAGGGACAAACCCAGCAGCGTGCGCAGATCAGGTGCTGGGAGGATGGGTGCCCTGGGAGCTTGGCCAAATACTGGGGAATAAGGATGCCCAAATACATGGTCCAGTGGTCCAAGCAAGCGAAGCTGCAGCCGAGCATCGCCTTCTTCCCATGACCTGAGTTTTCATCCAGATTAAAAATATCCATCATTTTGCCGACTCACTTCTGACCCCCGGTCAGCCCCTTGTCGTGCTCTCAGCACCCACACACGCTCATGGCGATGCTTCCCGGGGACAAGCGGGGGCAATGCCTGCTGGGGGGCCAGCCGGGCTCCTCGCTATCTGCTTATGCTGTGGCACAGAAAGAAAAAGGCCTTGGCTGTCACGTTTCAGTGTGAGACGCCAGAAGGGACAGATAAGGGCACGCATCCTGTCACCCCATCCCCAGCACCGCCTTTTGGGTTCTCCTGCAGCAGAGGGTTTAAGCACAGGCTCCACTTCTGCGGTCCCCACCGGGGCTGAGCAACACCACCGCTGCACTGCACCGAAAATGAAAACTATTTAAGGGTTGGGGTTTTTTTGGTTGTTTTTTTTTTTGTTTTTTTTTTTTTTTTAAATTGAATGAAACGTTAAAACACACCCTGAGGCCAACGGGAGACTGAAGGTTCGCTGCAGTGCACGTGAGCGGAGGAGTGGGAACATGGCGAGCATCTGCCCTGCAAATCCCCGGGCAGGCTTGCAGCGAAACCCTCGCAGTAAAGGACACGGCTGCTCCCCATGCAAGCTGCACTTAGCCTTCATCCTACCCAGATTTAAAAAAACACTAACGCTCTCAGTTGCTCGCATTTGATTTTTATGAAACTTGCCTGAGAGGAGAACACGCAGCTTCGGAAATTCCCTAAAACCACCAGCACCCCCCGGAAAACCAGGGTTTCTCAGACATGCCCCACTGGCCACCTCCTGCAAAGCGGTACCCGTGCTGCCTAGGGCATCCCCGACCTCCCCGTCAGGCTGGAAGATGGAGACATCTCCACAGTCTTTGAAGTCCCCCCAGTAGACCAAAGTGTCTCCAGCATACAGATGGCCCAGTAAATACGGAAAAGAGAAGGAGGAGGGAATCAGGCAGAGAGGAGAAGCGCTGAGGAGCGACGTACAGACAGGTCACGCTTCGCCCCGGGCTGCTGCAGGTGGTTTTGGCAGGGGAGCTTGCGGGAGCCCCCCCGACCATCGCCCATGGGTGCAGACCTCCCCTCCCGCTGCGCCTGCTGTCCCAGCGGCAGAGCTCTCACCTTCCTTCCCACCCACCGATGTGCGGGGCTCCCCTCTGGTCCCACATCCTCCCACGAGTTGGATGCCCGGATTTCTCCCTACCAGATCCACGAAACCCTTGGAAAAGTGGCCGCTAAGTCTTGGGGCATCACAAGCCTGCAGGTTTCTCCTGCGCTGGAAGGTCTCTCCCCTGCACGGGGGTCAGCCCAGGCCGGAGGTCATAGAATCATAGAATAGTTTGGGTTGGAAGGGACCTTTAAAGGCCATCTAGTCCAACCCCCTGCCATGGGCAGGGACATCTTCAACTGGATCAGGTTGCTCAGAGCCCCGTCCAACCTGACCTTGAATGGTTCCAGGGATGGGGCATCCACCACCTCTCTGGGCAACCTGTGCCAGTGTTTCACCACCCTCAGCGTAAAAAATTTCTTCCTTGTATCTAGTCTGAATCTACCCTCTTTTAGTTTAAAGCCATTCCCCCTTGTCCTGTCGCAACAGGCCCTGCTAAAAAGTCTGTCCCCATCTTTCTTATAAGCCCCCTTTAAGTACTGACAGGCGGCAATAAGGTCTCCCCAGAGCCTTCTCTTCTCCAGGCTGAACAACCCCAACTCTCTCAGCCTGTCCTCATAGGAGAGGTGTTCCAGGTCAATGGCACTATCTGCAGCCCCGGCCAGTGCACCTTTTAACATYGGTTAAAATACTATGCAGATATCCTTGAAAATACTTAAGTATATTATTTTGCATTTCTACTGCAGCAACAGCCGAAGAAGGACTAGTTTCTCTTCTATAATGCACTGTACCCACACTATATAACACAGCAAACCCCTTCTTTAGGATTATTCTCAGCCTGGCAAAACCCTTACCGAGGGCATGAGTCTTCCCAGGCTGGAGTGACCCTGATTTAACCACGTCAGGGGCAGCTGGTGATAACCCGGCACTACCAACACCCGCGCACCGATGGAGCAGTAACTATACRGTAAAAGCACGAATGAATCGACCAACTAAAAAATTCCCGTTGAAACCCCAATTGTCTCTTGGATACCAAAATCCACCCCATGAAACCCATCCCCTACCGATGAAGCGGCAGCAGGCTGGGTAGTCCCTTACTTCACAGGGCAGAAGTTTCTGCTGTAAAGGAGATTTTAGGTCTAGGAAACACGCACCACCTCCCAGCTGGCCAGAAAAGAGCAGAAACCCTCAAAAAAAGCTCTTTTTTCCCCATGGAGAGACCTCTAGAAAACCAAAATCATCCTTGAATTAGAAGCATCATCACACYTATGTCTTCTCAATTCCTTCACTTGTTGATTCCTTCCCAAAAACAACTCAAATTAACTCTGAAATAAATTCTTTGTACACACCTTGCTCAGAAATCCCAGTTCCCTGCCCCTTGTCCCAGGAAAAAGAGAGATGGTTAAAGCTGCCGAGGAAGGAACGAGCTCCCGTACCGGGAAAAGGAGTTCAACATCTGTTCATACAGCTCTGAACTCCTGACCCTTAATTAAGAGAAGCAGCCAAGAGCTATTATTTCATGTTAATTAACTGATCCATTCTTGGGTTTCAGTTTTTAACATCCCRCTTGCCAGGGTCAAGATAAAGACCTTTAGGGGAAAGGTGCGAAACGAGGTTTGAAAGCGAAGGGAAGAAGAAGGGAGCGCTGCAAGGCGGAGGCGTTTCACCCAGCATCACATTTGCAAAAGGATTTGGGTATTTGGCTGTGTCAACACCGCTCCCGAAGGGACAAAGCCGCCCTCAGCCTCACGCAAAGTCACCCTGAATTCGAGGCCACCGTGATTTACCAACCGCCCGCCCGTCAGCATGGGGGTACAGCCACCCCCTGAGGAATTGGGGTAAGACACTGAGTTGCCCTGATTTGCTTAAAATGTCACATTTTTAGGAGGCAACCTCCCCGCGACACCGGGAAATCGGAAGGAGCATGTGGGTTTTGCAATAGCTCCTGCCATGGTGCCAGGCTGCTGGGCTCAGCCTTCTGCAAAGCATTTTTCAGCCCAGCTAAAATAAAACCAAAACCACTCCTTTCGCTTAGAACGCAAGAGCCTCGTCCTGCCTTTTCGCCCAAATAACTTCTGCAGCACGTGAAGCCCTCAGCTGCAGAAATCATTGCAATGAGAAATCATTCTCTGATGATTTCACCCGAACCAAACCTTTATTAGAATTTTATTTTAAGTAACACTCACACGAAGCCTAATAACCCTTTCCAGCCTCTGGGAATCACCCAACAAGTTACATCAGCAAAGAAACAACCCCGTTAACCATCCCATTAGTTTAAGCCCCCCCAGGAATTACCTTAGACTGCTTTAATTAGGTATCCACTGTACAAAAGAATTAATTAATTAGTGATAAGCACCTGAACCACATTACTCATAAGGCTCTATTTCAAGCTTCAAATACAGCAAACAGGTCACAGCCTATCTACTATAGCAGAGCAAAGCCCCGGTGCTGCTGCCTGGTGTTTCTCTTCCCATCCCTGCCATCAAAGCAGCAAGGCTGAGAGCTTTTTTTTTTTCCTCCTTTATCTCTTTCTCAGGTTTTTCACAGCATCCAGAGCTGGTGCCTTTAGAGCCACTACTCAAATAGTGGCTGCACCGCACGGAGATGGGAGAGCTTTGTAATTACTTTCTGAGATTTGGTGTGCTTTAGGCATGGGTTGTGGGGTAAAACCCCGTATCTTGCAGCTACAGTCACCCCGCAAAGGTTTCCACTACAAAGCTGTTGTGCTACGGCATCACYAAGATACCCGTTAAATGAGTAAAGCATTTGCTGATGGCCAGATCCCAAGCAGCAGGTGGAGGATCACCATTAAACGTGGGCGATTTTAGCAGGTTTCTGGGGAAAAACAAAGGAAAAAAAAGAGGAAAAAATAATTCCCCGTGCTATTCTGTATTTTCACAATCAATAACTTTGAAAAGTAATTTATTGTGGCTTTGCGCTGGCCCCGACTTTTCATGGTCTGTGACTTTCCTGCTGGCAAACATGGGGCTACCAGGGGGGTTTCTCTGAGCTGATGGTCCGTGGCAGGGATGCGGGCAGGGATGCAGAGCCATGGCGGTGCTGCAAACCAGGTTATCTGGGGCTGGCTATGGAGAAGTAGGTTGTTCCTCCGTCTTCGGTTGGTGAGCTGACCCATATTATCTCAATTAAATTTAACTTCTGCGGCCCGCTGCTGCTTCTTTTTTTCCTGTAACCTAATGCATTTCGGTCTAAAGTAGGACCCGGTTACGGAGACAGCGAGTACACCTGGGTCCTTCCCGATGTGATGAGGAGAGGAGGGCATGGCCATCGCAGCAGAATTGGGACAGGGACGTGGAGGGGGATCGAGAGGCGGCAGCACCGCGGCCGTGGGCTCGGCAGCCTCCCTTTGCTCAAGTCCTGACCCACCTGCACGTCTCCTGACCACGATGCTTCTGCAAAACAGCAAAATTTGCTTTTCTCTCTTGAGCTGYGCCCTTGAAGCCTTTCCCACGCTATTCCCCCAGCCTGCTGAGCCCATCTCCATCCTCACCCCCTCTCTGGCGCGCTCACCACTTACTAACCTCTGCATACAACATCTTGGTTTTCCCATGGAGCCCAAATCCCTGAACCAGCCCGTTTTCCCTTTAAAACGCATGCAAAGCATCCCTGCCACGCTTCCTGCTGAGTCAACGGCCCTGCTTTTACCACCACACGTTATTCTGGCTATATCGTGAAATGACACATGCTCAGCAAACACTGATATTACGCAGACGGGAGGAGAAAGCCACCCCAGAGCTGCTAGCCTGGGCGGTGTTTTTACACTTGCAATATCAAGCATTGCAAAAAAAAATAAAGGAAAAAAAAAAAAAAACCAAACCCAAAGAAATTGTGCAAACCCCGTATTAAGCAGCACAAGACGGCATTACTCATAGAATCATAGAATCATTTAGGTTGGAAAAGACCTTTAAGATCATCGAGTCCAACCGTTAACCTAGCGCTGCCAAGTCCACCACTAAACCATGTCCCTAAGCACCACATCTACACATCTTTTAAATACCCCCAGGGATGGTGACTCCACCACTTCCCTGGGCAGCCTGTTCCAATGCTTGACAACCCTTTCGATGAAGAAATTTTTCCTCATATCCAATCTAAACCTCCCCTGGCRCAACTTGAGGCCGTTTCCTCTTGTCCTATCGCTTGTTACTTGGGAGAAGAGACCGACCCCCACCTCGCTACACCACCAAATCTTCTACCACCAAAAGCCAAAAATCTGAAGCCAAAAGTTGGTGGTGACTGCTGGACCTCGAATTTATTCACTTAGCAGTTACCCTATGGTTGAAGTGCCTTAATTAAGTGGAATCAGACACTGAAGTCTTTAATTGCAGAGTATGGCAAAACCACTGTGYGGTGAGTTACACGCTTGGTAACAGCATCACAGAAGGCAGTACATAGAAGAAGAGGACATCTACCCTAGCAAACAGGAGCAAGGATGGAGAAAAATGTCTTAACAGCCACTTTGCTTCCAGATTTAGGCACTGTCTGCACCACCACACCAGATGCTTCTATGAGAATGTGGGTAACAGTCTCAAATCCATCGCCGACTTACCTTTTCCATTTGGCACGGCAGCCTGGTTACTCTATTCTTTTAAAAGATGGGGAGAAATCCCACATTTTTTGTAATAGCCTAATGGGGAGAGCATTTGTGCAAGAAGTGGGGAGTCCTAGGCTCAGTGGTACACTTAACGTCTCCTGAAAATGTCCATAAATAACTTACTGCTATTGACTACCTTCCCTGGAATTCTTAATGCATTTAGAAGAAAATTAATTTGCATTTCGGCAAATAGCGGCACCACAAATTCTGGTTTTCATGGGAAATTTGCAGTACACCCAGAGCATTGCTGAACCACAGCCTGCCCGTTCCTGAATGAGTGTTTTCACCTAAAGGTTTACTGTACAAAAGGTTGGTGGAACCAACTTCACCAGTTGCATGCTTTCAGTTAAGGTGGCTGGAGTTGCCGTGGGTGAGCTGTAAGTACGCAGGAGCTTTGCTCTTAGCCTAGCCCCGCGATTAGGTCACTCATAAAACTTGCACAGGGGATAAACCTTCTTTGGGAAATTCAGGTGTGCACAAACTGCTGAGTGTCATTTAGGCGATACTAATCAAAAACATCCCAGGGTATGTGAAGCAGCAATATTCTAGATGACTAAGTAACTTCACTGGTGGTAAATAAGTGCCTGTGGTCCTTCTGTTTAATTAGGGAACTAGGAGTTGTAGATTGCTCATTCAGTTCAGGTACCCAAGACACACACTAGACTCCTAAATGCTTTTCCAGACCTATCTTTTAGGTGTCTGAAAGCAACCCCCTTCCCCTGAATTTGATGGAATTTTTGTTCCTTCACAACTTTTAAAAATGTTATCTCACCCCTCATGTCTGAAATGAAGAATTATGAACCTTAGGTTACCACATACCTTTCTAAAACAGAGTTATACAAGCTTACCCGGGATAGCTGCTCAGTAATAGGGCAGAGGGAAACAGTTTGACTTTGTTTCTGTGCCTGTTCACGAGGGTCTCATGCTCTGAGAAGAGCAATCTGTACCTCAGGAGACTCAGACCAAGGTCTTGGTGTCCCTCCATCTCAGATGACCCTTTCAAGAGGTGAAAGAAAGGCAGCGAGGATCTGGCAGGAGGGTTTGGGAGCAACGATGCAGCGAGGAGATGGTGCCCCTGGGCTCCAGGAGTGCAAAGGGATCTCCAGGGACATTTAACCTTCCGCCAAAGCCATAAACCTCAACAGGCTGGATGTGGCCCATACATAAGGAGCCACTAACACCATATTGACCTGAGAAGATGTCTGCAGACACTGGGGACACACTAATCCCCAWCAGAATGGTGTCTGCAGATGGGAAACCAAAAGAAGCCGTGGGGGAGAAGGTGGTCTCCTCAATTCATTGCCCATACATCTCCTGCCCCTCAGTGTCCCCTGCGTGCTTGGCCCAGGGCTCTCCACAGGGCACACGACCCCAACCCCACGAGCAGATGATGGATGCTTATTTACTCCTCTGCACCCCTGACACCTGCCTGTTCCTCCCAAGGTCTGGTTGAGGAGAAACATATCGAAATGGAGAATAAATTCTTGCAAGGTGATTTCTGCCTTGAAACGGCTCATGTGTCGCCTTCCTCCTGCTGACGGCAGTGGGGAGAGCAAGCTGGAGGCCTGGCCCCCCGCCCCGACTTGGCTGGCAATCACCGTCCCGCTCTTCTCAACCCCCATGGGTGATGGATAACTCACCGCAGAGGGTTTGAGGCARTCCAGCCCAGCCCCACGGCGAGGCTGAGGCCCAGGCAGCCGTGTCGCAGCTCTTTGGTTTGGGTTCAGCCCTTTGGAAAACCCAAACCCACCTGATGCTGTCGAGGAAGGAGAGGGACAAGCCCAGACCCCCAAGCTCATCTTGTGGGTGGCTCCTCACCCCAGCTCTACCCCAAACTGGGCATCACGGCTGTAAACATAACAAAGCCCTAACGATGACGCCTGCTACACGCAGAGACATGCTGGCACCGTCCTGGCATCCCCCGGTGACAGCGGGATCGTGAAGACCTGTTTCTGGCACCCCTGTTGTGTTCGAGATCCATTCCCTGACTCCCAACGCCTTCTCTCTCCTGCTCCCCTCCCTTCACTGCACCGACTCCAGTGCAAAACCAAAAACACTGGGACCAGAAAGGAATTCAATCAATACTGAGTATCTCACACTGGTGCTTTCTTACCCAAAATGGCCCAAAAAGCACAACTCCTCCAAACCCATGGTTAGTGCAACGCGCTCAGTCTGCAGGAATTCACAGCTACAGAGGGGTTTTAAGACAACCAAAGCCTGAAGCATCCCTTCAGCATCCCCCTTAAGGGGATCACGCCTCAGGCTCGTGACTCTCGGATGCCTGGCAGCGCTCCCCGCGCCATCCCGGGGGGATGCTGCAACAGGTTAAATGCTCTTGCACTTCATCCAGCTTCAACTCCCGATCTCTCTTCTGGCACACGGCTCAGACGGGAGGAGGCAAGAGAGAAAACACGGCTTCTCCACGTCCCTGTGGATGCTGGCGGGTGCATGGGGACACCCTGCCTGTCCCCAGGTCGGGGATAAACCCACCAGAGCCTTAAGTGTGCCAGTCCCACCATAACCGCTGCTTTTCCACAGCCACTCGATGGCACATTTGCTCATTGGCAAATAAGCCAAAAAAGGTTTTTATTAAAAGAGTATCAGCAAACGCGGGTGTCAGTGTTAGCACAAATCCTTGCCCTTGCCCAGGGCTGAAGCACTGCTCGCATTCACCGCAACTTGGCATAAAACCCAAACCACTGGTGAAGCCCTTCCCAGTTCCCACACCACGGCGGTTTCAGAGCCCCGAGGAGGTGCAGGGCTGGGACAGCCCTCTCGGCCGCCGTGCCAGGGATGCTGTGGGGACCGATCCGGCCGCAGGATCCGGCCCTAACTGCGCTGTCGCCAGAGGAGCGCAGGTTTTCCAACACGGCAGAGCTGACACAGAGAGGCATGACAGCGCCGAAACGACCCAACTATAATTAGCGCACAAACCCACCCAAACTCTGTCACTCTTTTCCCCGAGGTGCCAGCCAGGKGAGCGGCGAGGGTGCTGAGCTGCTTCCGCGCGGGCAGGCAGAGGAAGGGGGTTTCTCAGTGCTGACTTACTGTGGGCATCTTCTATAATTAGGTCTGTGWCTCTGCGCAGAGGCGCTGGTGGTGGCACGGGGCACCGACGTCCCCGCGGTCCCCCGCTGCAGCTGGCAGCTCTGCCCACCGGGATGGGCACAGGCAGCAGCCAGGCTTTGGGGCTGGGGTCTAGCAGCCCTGGTCCGGAGGATGCTGTAGGCAGCAGGAGGGGGGATGCCGAGCGGCGTGGCGTAAAACCAGCAACACAGCGGAGATTGCAGTGGGAATATTCCATGCTGTGCCGGGGATTTTTCCCCTTTGGTGGGATCTCACGCGATCCAGGAAGGAGCCCTGATGCTCAGGATCCCTGATGAGCTCCAAGGCTCGGGCAAGGTTGCTCCTTCCCACCCAAGTTGCTCCCTCTTACAAACCCAGCTGCCCAGCCAGCATCTTCCTGGCCAGGAGAGCTGCTCGTAGGGAGCATCACAGGAGGGACAGGGCCAACTGTCCTTCCCAAAGCCCCTGGGAGAACAAGCGAGGGTGGGACGATAAACCTGTTAAACCAAGACACCAACTCAGCTAAAGGAGCTTATCCATCGGCTCCTGGGGTGCCCTGCCGTGCCGGGTACAGCACTTTGGGGTTCACAACAGCACCCCTGAGAATAACCAACCTGCAGCTCAGCTGGCTTTTGAGTCCTAGACAAAAGCATCACTCACTACTGGAGACCTCCCCGCGATGCCGGTACCCACCGACCACAATCCAGCAACGCCTGGACCTTCCCTTGGATAAACTAATTAGCCCGAGTTACAATGATGATGACAGACAACAGGGGAAGAAAATTGCTATGTGAAAAGCAAGGGAAGGATGAGATAAGGTGAAAACTAATTGTGTTTGGTAGGATAAGCAGGTCCTGGTGCAGCTGCTGCCCAGGAATTGTCGAGGGTTTCTCAACTGCATGCAAATAGCAAGGTGGTGATTTTTTAAGGTTTGGTACGATGCCATTTCAGGGATTTTTTTTTTTTCCACTGAGCCTGTGAAAAATTGGGTTTGGTGTTTGAAGTCCATCATACCTACATGAAATGCAGGAGATGCATGGTTTTCGACTTCAGCCTCAGCACGGCTGCATCCTCGCACGTCCTCGCCCAGCCCAGGGGCTGGCTGCAGCCAGCTCCCGCTGCCTCCCAGCCCGCAAAGCGCTGGTGATTCGTTTGCACGGCTCTGATCGAAGACATCATTAATTAATCACTGGCCTGACCCAAAGCCCAGGCTCAACAAATACCGTCCCGGCGAACTTTGGATGGGATTTGGAGCAAGCCCTACTTCTCCGTGGAGCCAAATCYGTGTCCTCCCGGCAGCTGGAGCCCATCCTTCTCCCCAGCTCAGACCTGCATCTAAACGGGGCGAGTGCCAAACAGCTCGTGCCAAGCATGTGCGGAAAGGAGAGACAGCCTGCGTTCCCCCGCAGCCATTGCGCGCTCCCCCACGAGCAGCAGAAGCAGGAGCCCCCCCTTTCACTTCTCCCCATGAGTTTGGGGGGGCAAGGCTGCTCCTGCGCTTTAAAGGGACCGGTTTTGAGGGTGTTTGTACCATGCATGTTGCACACAGAAGGAAAAAAATAGGCATGAGGAAGGGCTGAAGCCCCACTGGAAGTGAGCGGGCAATAAAACTGTGCAAGGACGAGCACAAAAATCCCCTTGCCAATGAAGCACACTGTACCCCACACCCTGCCCCGCAGCGTGGGGTAGCATCTCCCTCTGCCTTCCATCCCACCCCTCCTCCCAGCAGCCGCTGCGACCCCACAAAGCGGCTGAGCAAGAAACCAGAGGGGGAGAAACAGCAAGAAAAGAGTCTGAAAAACAAGAAAAATTGAAAACCCACCCTAATCCCTTTGCTCATTGCTCCCGCTTCTGCGGCAGCTGTGAACGCACATGGCCATATCCCACTCCCGCATCCCGCTCCAGGCGCAAGGATGAAACGCTCGGAGAAGTCACGCTGAGAATTGATGCAATTCATGCCGAAAACAGTGCTTTTCCCGGGGCGGACCCCTTATTCCCAACCCAAAATGGGGTGATGGGCCGGCGGGAGGGAGCAGGCGGTGCAGCCCCGCGATCCTCGACAGCAGCACAGGCATCACGAGCGTGCCGGCCTGGAGCATCCCAGCACTGACGTGCAGGACAGGGAGGCACGGCTGCCCCCAGGCAGCACTTTTCGGGGGCGCGGGGCATCCGCGGGGCCCCGGTGCTGGCTCACCAGCCCTAATTACTATGGTAACAGCCTGCGCCGGCGCCTGGCTGTCCTCCTTCGGTGACTCACTGGGTTTCAAAAGGAGAAGTGGTGCCTTGGATGCCGCCGTTCGGAGGCCAAAGCGCTGGAAGCCCAGCGGGCACATCCACATCTGAGGGGCCACCGGGTGGGAAAGGCATTGTGCACCCTTGTAGAATTTGGCTTTTTATGGTGTTTTCCGCTCACGGCCGCCCCGGCACAGAGCGACAAAGCAGCAGGCTGGCTTGGGAATTAAAAATGATAATAATAATAATTGAGCTTTGTCACCGGCTCGCAGCCATTTACCCGTGGGAATCCCATCGGGCACCCCGCTGCGATTGCCTGCTCCTGGTCTCGATAACCCCTGTGCTGCGAGCAGCACAGAATTTCTCCGGTGGAAAAAGATAACCCCGGTACCATGAGGCAGCCCCATGCCAGGCCCTGATGCACGCCGGTTATCTTCCCCCCCGGGGCCGGTCGTGCCGCGGTATGGCCGCTCATCCGAGCCTGCATGCAAAATGTGGCCCACGGGGCCGCTTCTTGCCTCTGCCGGCTGCCGGCTGCAAGGAGCCAGGGGAAAATGCAATGAGCATCCTTAGCACCAGTACGTGCACCGCTGGGAGCAAAGCTGGCAGCTCCCGGGGAATTTGGGAGAGTGAATGGGCACGTGTAGGCACCGTGTTAGCGGTGGAGGGACCTGTGGGTCCCCCCAAGCTGGGGATACCCCATTTTGGAGGTGAGACTGACTCCAGTCATCATCCAGGTGATGCTGAGACCGCCAAACTCGTGTCACAGGTGAGCAGCCTGCAGCAGGCAGTGCCAGCGGCAGCAAGCAGCAGCCCCTGCTTACTCTTGCAAGCAAATGCAAGGCTGAAAAAGCAAAAAAAAAAAAGCACCAAAACTGGTGCCAAGGGAGCAGTATGGCCAATGCCTGGCCTCGCAAGGCCAACACGGGGGCTGGGGCGGGATGGGGCTGAGCCATGTGCCCCCGTACCCCACAGCACGGGGTGCGAAAAGCCCCGTTATAACCCCAGGAACGCCTCAAAACATCCTCCCGGAGAAAGGCTTCGCCCCAGGGCTTTCCTGGCAATAATTAATTGAGTCATATTTCAATCCAGCCAGCGGCCATATGGCAGAAAAGAGGATTAAAATCGCATGCTCCAGCTGCATTCATGGAAATCCAGTTATAAGGAAAAATCCTCCGTGCCTGGCCCCAGCTTGCTGCCAGGGTATGTGCCGCTGCCACCCGCACGGCCCCAGCCCCTTTTCCTCTCGTGGCCGGGGAGCACRGGCTCGCTGACGGGGCGATGGTTATTCGGTAATTCAGGGGCCCAGAGGGAAACGGGGAAATCAATAACATACCGGACCTGCAGCGATCCCCTGCCCTGCAGGCAGCAGGTACAGCAGTGGCAGATAAGATGTGCCCTGGGTCACCACCCTTCGGGGTAGGACGCTTTAAGTTCATGAGTAACTCGTTAGTAATGGGTGGGGGATCGCTGTGCTTCAAGATTTTCCTTAAATATAAATCCATTTTCCACTGAGGAGGCAAGAAGGCAAAAGTTTTTTGCTGGATTTCCCTCCCGCTGGGGCAAGCGAGCCCTGGACTGGGTTTCCCTGAGCTGACCGGCAATTTTCCCAGGGTTACTTTACCCAAAGCGCTCTCCCCACAAACCACCGCTGGGAAAAATAAGGATTTCAATGGAAATGATGGGGAGAGGGCCGCCACCGCAGGGAGGGTGGGGTGGGGCACTGGGTGCCTGCACGGCCATCACCCCCAAATCCACACACACACCTCCCAAGCCAAGCTGGCGGCAGATCCATCCCAGCTGAGGTTGCTGCAGGGATCTGGGGTTGGGAAAGTCTCACCCTTCCTTCCCAGGGAGAGAAAAAAAAAAAAAAAAAATAGAGAAAGAAAGAACACTACATCTCATTCATCCGCGAAAAAGCCTTTCCTGTGATGGCAAATCAGTTGATTAACTGAGGATCAAACCCTCTAAATCAAACCTTTGTTGGGGAGACCGAACTCTTTGTGCGAGGTACCTTTCCCCCGGCTCCCAGCCCCCGCCGGGACCRGGACCCCCGCGCCCCCCCGCAGGTGCCATCGCCACCCGAGGCTGTGGGGTCCCYGTGGGGCGGCCAGCGTGGGGGTGATGCGGGGATTGGCACCCGCGGAGGGGGAGGGGGGGCGGATTTTCTGCTGATTTTGGGGCGGTTCAGGGGCCCACGGGGGCCACTGGCAGCGGGCGGCCGGGGCTGGGGACCGCCCTGCCCAGCTCCAGTGTACCCAGCGCTGCCAGTCTCAGTCCTCCCAGTGCTCCCAGTGCCCCCAGCCCCGGCTCCCCCCCGTGTGCCCGGCGGTACCTGGAGGCGGGCGGTGCTGCCCCGAGTCCCCCGCGGGGCGGGCGGCGGCGGCGGCGGCGGGACGGAGGGATGGAGAGATGGATGGAGGGACGGAGGGATGGATGGAGGGACGGAGGGAGGGACGGAGGGAGGGAGGGATGCGGGCTGGAGGCAGGAGGAGGGTGGTCAGCAGCAGCCCCGAGCGGCGAGTCCCCACCCAGCTTTGTCTGCGCTCATCCCTCTGCCTACAGGAAGCGGCTCAGCCCCGACTTCCTCCTCCTCCTCCTCCTCCTCCTCCTCCTCCTCCTGCTCTCCCTCCTCTCTGATGCCCCGGGTTTTGCAGATCGCTTTTCTCCAGACCCCGCAGCCTCCTGCCCCTGCCCCTCACCCTGCCTCAGTCCCTCTCCCTGTCTCTGCCCATGCCCATGGCCCTCTCCTGGTCTCTGTCCCCGTCCCTGCCCCCATCCCTGCCCGTTTCTGCCCCAGTCCCTTCCACTGCCCCTTGTCCTTGTCCCCCCCCCACTT
>JAYKAV010001445.1:1981905-2005423 GCA_035582835.1 Phoebastria nigripes | reverse complement strand
CCCCAGCCCCCTCCATGCCGGCCTCGAGCTCTTCCCAGCTCAAAAGTTCCCATCTGAGCCTCTACCTGCCCCCCCAGGGCAGAACACCCAGCGCTCAGTGTTTTGTGTTTTCTTTTTAATCAATGTGAGCCCACATGCCCAGCTTTTAGGATTTCAGGTGGAAGATTTTGGAGGCACAAGAGAGCTGGCGAGCACTGGTTGGGTTTTTATTAAGGCGGCCTTTTCCTTTCCTCCATCTGCACCCCAACATCCTCAGCCAGCCCAGCTGTGTGCTCATGGCTATACATTCAAGCCTGCTCTCTGGAGGTCTCMACAGCCCCATGTTACATATATACATTGAAAGTACGTTAATGTGTTCCCTGGGCAGGGCTGGGGCAGGTGGCATGGCAGAGCTGGGGGGCAGCACGGACCCCCCAAAACAGGGTGCTGCAAGCTGTGCCYGTGCCYRCAGCAGCAGCAGCAGCAGCACCGCTGGGTCCCATGGGATGCAGCTCCCCGCGGGCRGGAGGCATGGGCATCCTGGAAAGGGTGGCAGCAGGAGCTCCCCGGGGCCAGTAGCGGTGGGTACGGGGGGGGCTGTGTGTCACCCTTCCGCTGGCCAAGCTCTGCAGGGTTCCTGGCAGAGAGGCGCTGGCTGCCATAAACCGGGTTTCCCCTCCTGTTTCCACAGCAACACTCGATGACTGATTTCCTTCGCTGCCCTGTGAGCGGGACGCAGGAGCTCAGCCCTGGCACACCACCCTGGCACCCGCAGAACCCACCCGCAGTTGCCCCCCGGCACCCTGGCACCACCCCCCCGCCCCGGGCAGCACCCAGCACGGGGTCCCCCCACCCCGTACACATTAAGCCACTGACCCCAAACACAACGCAGGGGATGTGCGATGCTGCATTAAATAAAAGTGTTGCATCCAATGATAATTTCAGAGTGCAGAAGGTCCCCAGCCTAGAGAGACACCGGTACACGGGGTATTTTTGTAATTATCAGTAATTAGTCGTTGGTGCCTGATTGGGGTGATGTCGAAGGGTCTGTCCAGCAATGCTTGTTTTGGAAGGGCTGATAAAAGGAGGATGCTCTGTGAGGCACCCGTCCGGGGACACCCATTGCTGCGTTAACGGCAGGAGAAAGCACCACCCGTTTTGATCTGGCGGCAAAATTTAAAAAAAAAAAAAAGGATACCACTGCAACATCTCCCTTTTTCTAAGTGCATTTTGCAGTTGGCTCTGTAAAAGCAGCGTTTGCATGTTGTCGCCCTACAAATCCCAAGACTTCGACCTCTCGGGCTGCCACGAAATGATGGCAGGAGATGCAAAATCTGGAAGCGGAGCAACTGGAGATGAAATGGCTCAAGTGCAGCCTTTTTTGTGAAAGCTTAAATTCGTGCAATGGTAACGCAGAGCAGCAGAAGGGCTGCCAGCACCGGGGAGCATCCCAGGGAAAAGGCCAGCGTGGGTGCAAGGCTGCCTGGGGACACGCCGGGATGGGAACTGGAGGACCTTTCCCCCCTGGGGACCTCTCCTGCTGTGAGATGAAGGAGCAATGGGGGCGAAGCCATCAAATGCCTTCAAACAGAGGGGGATTTATTTAAAAGCGTAGCTGGGGGTAACTAGCCTTTGCTAAACACAGCCTACGGGGAGAGGAGAGCCCCCTCTCCTCCCTCTCCCCCCTAGGCAGCAAGGCTGGCTTGCTCTGCAGGCTCATGCAAAAAAACATTCAACATCTGGTTTTAGGAAAATTTAGGGGTTTTTATAGGCCAAGGATGAAATCTGGAGGCTATACTTAGTAGCAGATAATGCAGCCCCCCTCCCAGAAGTCGCTCGCTCCCTCATGCTCCTCCCTCCTGCGTGAGGCAATTAGCTGCCCCGAAAATGTCCAGTGTTAGCAGCAATCAGCAATTAGGCACCGAGACCCGTGGCCGCCTGACGGTCAGCGCCCGCCTCGCTGAGGACGAGGGCTATTTTTAGAGGACAAAGGGAAATCGCTGGTAACATGCAATTATTTTCAGAGCCCATAGAAAAGGCACAGGATGCTCCCTGGCACTGCTCCGCTGCGGATGCTGAGGGTGCCGGGGAGGGGGGCAGCAGGGATACCCTACGCCAGAGGTGCAAAGCCCCACATCTCCATCCCCATCCCTCTCCCAGGGTGTTTGGAGGAGGGATGGATGGCAAAGGCGTGCAGGCTTTAGTGCAGAACCCAGGGATGCCCCAGGCTCCTGAGGGGTGGCAGTAGCCTCAGTAGTCCCAGCGTGGCACGTGGTCGCATCCAGGCCCACAGGACAGTGGCATGTGCTGGGAGAAACCACTCAGGAAGCTTTACTGATGCTGCTTCCCCATGGGAGAACAGGCGCTTCATCATCTTCATCTTCATCGTCTTCATCTTCATCTTCTGCAGGAAATTGGGATTTTGCTGCTAATAATGGCCAACTCATCACATCAGACCGAGCAGATGGCCCTTATCTTCCTTCTCTAGCACTTGTGTCTCAGCAGTTAGGAGCGGTTGGGTGCGAGAGGATCAATACGCTGAARAGCAAGAGATGCTCAGGTAACAGGGAAGGGGGACACAGAAAGGCTGTGGTTATTAGTACCTCACACAGCAGCTTTCCCTGGCTGGAGGAAGTAGGTGCCAGGATCAGCAAACCTGGCAAAATCAAGAAGAAAAGAGCTGGCTAATTATGTTCCGAGGAGTTTAATTAGCGGTAGCGGCATGGGAGATGGGAGGGTGGCCCTGGGTGTTGGAGAGGGGGAAGGCTGCAGCACAAACCCTCTATCAGACATTGGAGAATCCACACGCTTCACCCAAAAACATCAACTCAGGAAAGAGAAAATGAAGTGTCTCCCCTGCCCACGTGCTTGCAGAGAGCGGGGCCTCAGGAAATCCCCACCGGGTGCCTTGAGAGGAGCTCTCGGAGGCGGCAGCTCTGCCAGCATCCCCACGCTTGGCCCGAGGCCGGATGCTGTCCCGGGCTCTCAGGCAGGATCCTGCTCAGGGTCATGTCTTTAACACGGTGGAGCTTCCTCCCTTGGGGAAACTCACCCCGGTGTGGCTCCCAAATACCCATCCCACCTTCCCCAAGCGGAGCTCGCTCCAAGCAGAGGAGAAGGGAGAAAGGGGGATTAAAGGGGTGGAGTGCGGCAGGCAGAGAACGGCCTCGCTCATCACACTGGTGACTGCTGCCTCTCCCGCAGGATGGCAGCAAATGTCGCCGCTCGGCGCTGCCAGCCGGGCTGGGGGGGAGCGGGGCTGGGGGTCTGGGGGGGGCTGGGGACAGGCTATGGCCCCCCCAGCTTGCTGCAGTCCCCGCACCCCACAACCCTGCTGCCACCATCACCCACCCGGGCTAAAGGGTGATGCTCATGCTGGGCTTCTCTGCTCTGGAAACTGGGGAGCATTTTTGAGGGGGGAATCATTAGGAAAAAAAGCAAATCACGCCTTGCTCAGCAGCCTGGCCAGGGCCAGCGTGGGGACACAGCGAGCTGTGGGCTAATGGCCCGTGGGGATGCTGGAGCCCRGCTGATGCCCCAGGGTGGCCCCTGGTGCAAGCAGGGGGGTGCCCCCGCCCCATGCAGCACTGACCCCCACCCTTCCCACTGGGACTGCTGGGCCCACCGAGGAGGGGCTCAACCCTATATGCCAGAGCAGAGCCCCACCAGCTCCTACAGGTTGGGGACCCCCCTGAGCACCCCGCACAGGGCTCATCTGGATGCACGGCCAGAGCCATCGGTGTAGCACGGCTGCAAGAAGAGCAGGCGCTCCCATCTGCAACGCTTACTGCGGCCACCCCCGTGCCCCCCCACTTATTTCAGGAGCTTAACCCCGGTGACGGCTCCGGCAGGTCCCCCTGTGCCTCCTCCCAAAGCAGGAGCACTGGAACTGGGCACCGCTTTCATAGAAATCACCAAAAACCAGGATTGAAAGGATCAGCCCATCCATTCCCCCACCCGAGGCAGGAGTTGCCTTAACCTGTTCTCCGGAGCCGAGCAATCCTGGAACGGAGAGCACAATAAATGTAACACATTCATTAAATTCATATGTGTTTCATCACTCACTTAAGCCCGGGAGCATTTTAAAGAGTCAAAGTACTGCAAACAACTGTCACTTTATTATCATTTCCAGCCGTACCGCAAAAGGCACACAACAAACTTCATTGGTACAAAATCATTCCTTGCTGGGGTTTTGTATAGTTTTCCTTGTGTTTTTCTTTTGCAACACAGTCACTGGCTCTCCCATCGCCCTGATGGGAAGATCCTTTCACAGAAAGGACTATTTCGTTCGTGCAGACAGATAGCTCATTATTGCAGCAGCAGCGGCACAAAGGGCAGGCGGGCACGGCTGCCCCGTCCCCCACGGGACCCACGCGGCCACCCTGGCCACCTGCGGAATAAATGGCACCTCTGTGTCCCCCCCTGCTCCCCGGCACGGCCCCGCCGGCTTGCCCGGCACTGCTCCCGCTTGCCCAGGGGTGAGCTCCATTGCAGCCCCGGGCATCGCTCCAACCCCAGCTGGGCCACTTCGGTCCGGGTTCGGCTGCAGGATAATGGTTTCTGAACAGCGTCGAGCATTTCTTTACACAATTTACCCTTTTGCTCCCTCCAACTACCTGTTTCTGCAGATTAGCGGGCGAGGGTCCCACGGAGGGCACCCGGGGCTCGCCGGTGGAGGGGGTGCCAGCAGGACCCCCCAGCTGGGTGCTGTGGCCCCAATGCCCTGCAGATGCTGGCACAGGGAAAAAAAAGAAGCTGGGGATGAATTTCGGGGATTTTCCTGCCTGTACCAGCCCGTGTGGTTCCAGCAGGGCAGACCCACGTTGCTGGTGCACACACCAATCCCCCCGGCATGCTGTAAACCCGGCCATGGATGGGGGTCTGGAGTGGGGGTGCTGCTAGCAAACCCTAGCATCCCAGCCTGGGATGTGGTGCCCACAAGAGAGGTTTTTGGGGTATTTGCTGCTGTCCCCCCAAAAACAGAGTGGGGCATATAGCCCTGAGCCCCCCCGCAGCATCCCTCCGGCTGCCCCGGGCGGCTTTAGGGGAGATAAAGAGAGGCTTTAGGGGCCAGCAGCCTCCTGCTCGTCCTGCCAGCATTTGGCTATCTACATTATTTTCCCATAATATCCCTCGTGCCGGGCGAGATCACGCTCCAGGGTAGGGACACGCTGTGCCGGTGCCACAGTCCCGCAGCGCAGAGCCACGGCAGCGCCCGATGCTCTCCCCTACCAGCTCCCCTATTGCAATAACACCGATTTTTTTGCACTGTGCCAATAGCTATGCTCCTTTTCTTTTGGTACCAGTTCTCCCTTCTCGGCTCCCTCCCCCAACATTTCTTATAAAAATAAGATTGTGCTTATTTATAAAATAATTATTATTTTTTTTCTTAAGAAAAAGTTTCCAGTTAAAAAAAGGTGGTATATCAAAATATGGCAAAACTTTGGCTGTCAATCGCTAAACTCTAATTAAAAATATCGACTAAAAAGGCATTGTGCTGTGAATATTGGCTGCTGTAATGCTTTACCCTCCTGTACCGATGGTAAATATTACACCTGGGCAGGTTAGCTTCCCTAGGACACACTCAGAAGCCGCCCTTGGGTTTTTCTAGCACATCACCATCATCCTTTAGCAGAACTATTCAAACTGTAAGAGACTTAAAGACGCATGAAAAGCCTTGGTAAAATACAATGGAGACTGCACCGGGAAGAGCCACACTTACAACGCGGTTGCATACATATTCTTCTCGAGAGGAAAGTCTGTTTTCTCATCTTAGTGCTTAGAAAAAAATATGATTGTTTATATGGTTCATTAAAGAAGAGAGGCAGATCCTTTGTATAAAAGGTATTTTAGAGCAGAAGTAAAATGCAAATGGGTCTATAAGATCCAGACATATATAAACATACATACCTCGATATATTTATATATGTAATCTCTATATATTCAAAGTTTGGGATGCATTATTGCAATATCCTTACAGATGACCTATTCTTTTCCATTCTCCTTTGCTTTTGGTTTTCTTAGGTGGGTTTTTTTTTTTCTAAAAAAAAAAAAAAAAAAAAAAAAAAAAGGGGCAAAAACCTTTTTGAACAATTTAAAAATGTTTTTTTTAAAAAAAAAAAAAAAAAAAAAAAAGAAAAAAAGAAGAAAAAAACCAAGCTGACCTCCAGCACGTGTTTTTGGAAGAACTGGGTTGACGCTCTGCCCCAGCAGCCGCTGGCCGTGCCTTCCTCCACGGTACCTCACCCGTGCCCGGAGATCCCCGGCTGGTTATTGCTTAATTCTCCCTCCCCATACTGGCCTTTAGGGTATTTACATTTCTTTGGCTTGACTTGAACACAACAGTCTGGCACTTTCTCTCCGGTGTCGGTTGCCACCAAGCCACCGCCGGAGCCGCCGGCAGCGCTGAGGATGGGGGCAAGGAGGAGAAGAGGTCACCTCGCCACGAGGCAATGAGAAAACACGGGCTTGGCTTCTGCTAGCTCAAACGAGTTGGGCTTTTCCCAGTCGAAATAAGACAACTTGTGTTTTGCACAAACTCATCCGGAGGAGAAAGGATGCTGGGGGACCGCCGGCAGGACTCCGCCATGCCCGGGGGTCTCCATCCTGCCCACCATTGGGGCGATCCTCCGAGTGCAATGGTTTCCACGGCCTCGATTTGTAGGGAGCGGTGCGGGGCGGGGGTAAGGCGGCGTTGACGGCCCCCGACGCAAGGGCAGGGAGCCCCAGCCTCCCCCCGCCGAGGGCGGGCAGCCAGTCCTGCCCCCCGCGGCGCTCAGACGACGAACTCGGGGACTTCGTCGTGGGTGAGATCCAACGAGAAGTATTTGCTGGTTCTTTTGACGGGGAAGGTCTCCTGGATGTTGATGCACTGCTGGGCCAAGCAGCCGTTGCAGTAGAGCCCTTCCTCCTCCAGCCCATGGGCACAGCCGAAGGTGTAGCTCTGGGCTGTATCCTGGCAGAGGTTGGCCAGCTGCAAGAAGTCCTTCTGGTAGAGCCGAATGTCATCCAGGCTCAGGCTGTGCCGGTCCGTCGACGTCTTCGGTTTCCTGCACGTCGTCTGAGCAAAGCAGAGAGGGGGCTCAGGACCCGCTGGAGAGCCAAGGGGGTCGGGGAAACCCCAAAACCCCGGTGCCAGCAGGGCTTTGGGTTTCACCAAAGCTCCACCAGCACCACGTACCTGGGGTAAGGAGTCGGTGCTCTGCCCCCGCAGCTTCACCACCGTCTCCGAGGAGCTGGAGGTGGAGGAGCTGATCTCTTTCACGATTAGCCCTGTGTGGGAGAGAGAGGATGAGGAGGATGCGAAGGTTATTTCGAGGCTTCTCGGCTCTCTTGGGATCCGTGCCCGCTGCCCCTTGGGGCTTGCCCTTGCTTTGGGGCAAAGGCACCCTCAGCTCAACGGGGCCCCGATGGCTTCGCTTGCAAACAGCTTTACCTACAAAGCATCCCAAATTTGCACCAAAATAGCATCCAAAGCCATCCCCAGGGAGCCTGGCACCCTGGAGACCTCCCAGTAGCACCCAACACGGAGCTGGAAATGCGGGTGACTCTCTGGGTGCAGGCACAGCTCCGGAGAAGCCAGGCTCACACGTGTGATAACAGCACCTGTGCTCATGGGAACAAGCAAGGGGTTGTCATGAAAACGAGAGCGGGGGCCAGCAATTGAGAACATTGCTGAAACTATGTCCATTGCCTGCGGGCAGCTTCTGCCATCATCCCCTGGTATCTCCAAATAACCCGGCGTGCCTGGGCACACACCCCCGCGCCACGGGGCGGCTGCACAGAGCATCAGCCCTGCTCCGAGTAAAACCTGCACCTTTCCTGGGCAATCCCTTTTTTTTATAGCTTCATCAAATTTACCCCATCTCTCCTTCAACCCACTGGGCAAATAGCTTTTCCCAGCATCCCAAACGGACACCTCGGAATAATTTTGCTCTGCCGAACACCAAAGGTGTGACTGGCATTAGGGAAATGGAAATAAAAGCGGCCGCCACCTTACCCGAGTGCCCATTGAACTTGCGCGACAGCAGCATGTCCTCCGTGATGTAGACGCACATGTCGGGGCTCACCTCCATCTCGCCAGCCTGCTCCAGCTCCCGGGGGTCATCCACCAGCATCTCGATTTCTGCAGGTGGGGAGGAGATGGGACGAGTCATTGATATGCACCTTCAGAGCACCCTCCAACCCAATTACCCGGTGAGACCCAAGGCGAAAAGCTCGTGCTCAGGGCAGCTGGTGTCTCACCATCATCCTGGGAGTCCTCTTCCAGCCGGTCCTTCCCACCGCTCTCCACCCCGGAGGTGTGGGAGCTGCCGTGGCTGGTCATGGAGCTGCAGGTCTTCAGCTTGCGGTGGGTGCTGGCACCCGAGAAGCCATCCTCGGGTCCCATCTCCCTGGGTTTGGGGTCAGTTTCGATGCCTGAGGTATGGGAGCTGCTGTGGCTGGCGGTGGAGTGCCGGGAGAGGCGCTTGTGCCGGATGCTGCCGGCGCTGCTGCCGCTGGCCCGCGAGCGTTTCTCCAGCTGCTCCATGTCCAGGTCGAGGGTGTCGCTGATGTATGACTCGCGGTACTGCTTCTTCTCTGCGAAGCCATCGGCACGCTATCGGCATGTGGCAACCTGCACCCCAACCCCCCGGGGTGCCCTGACCCCCCCTGGGAAGGGCACGGCCCCCTCCCCCCAGCACCCAGGGGCACCCAGGGGCACTGTCACCCCAGCCCAGTGGGGTGGGACACCAGGAGCCAGCCCTGTCCCGGTGGCATTTGGGGATGGTGAGGTGGGGCGGGGAGCCTCAAACCTGCTGTGCTCTGTGCTGTGCCATCCCTCCAAAGGAGGATGAGGAGGAAGAGGAAGAAGAGGAGAAGGAAGAGGAGGAGGAGGAGGAGGAAAAAAAAGAGGAGGAAGATGACGATGAGGAGGAATAAGATGAGAAG
Source organism: Phoebastria nigripes (assembly GCA_035582835.1). NCBI lineage: Eukaryota > Metazoa > Chordata > Aves > Procellariiformes > Diomedeidae > Phoebastria > Phoebastria nigripes. Next base: position 1,996,513 of record JAYKAV010001445.1, on the reverse strand, counting down.
GAAGAGGAGGAAGAAGAGGAGAAGGAGGAAGAAAATAAGGAAGAAGAGGAGGAGGAGGAAGACGAGGAGGATGAGGAGGAGGAAGAAGATGAGGAAGAAGAGGAGGATGAGGAGGAGGAAGAAGATGAGGAAGAAGAGGAGGAGGAAGAAGAAGAGGAGGAGGAGGGGAAAGAGGAAGATGAGGGGAAAGAGGAAGATGAGGACGAAGACCTTATGTTTGCACAAGGGCTTTCTGAGCTTGGAGGTGGGATGCGGGACACTGGGAAGCACTGCCTTGAGGCACTGGGAGGAACTGGGCCATCAGGGACCACAGCGGGGCTTGTGCCCATCGCTAAGCAGCCGGGGGGGGGGGGTCTGTGGGCACCCAGCCCAGCCAGGAGAGGCTTTGCCTGTCAGGCAGGGCCAGGGTGCACCGACGCACGGTCGAGGGGGACGTGGGGGCAGCCACCCCCGACACGTTCCCAGCGCAAGGACCAGGCGCTCATGCAGACAGAAAAGCCGGGTGAGAGCCCGGCACCAGTGGGATTTGCACCCCCGGGGGGGCACCTACCCTCGTTCTCCTCCAGCTTGCGGACCTGGCGCAGGACGGGCTGCAGGTTCATGTAGAGCCGGTGGCTGCTGCTGAGCAGCTGCAGGAGGTGGCGGGAGCGCAGCGGGCAGCCCGTGTAGTAGATGAGCTTCCGGGCCGAGGGCAGCCCGTCCGGCAGGATCTCAAACTTCTTGCCCTGCGTGGGATAGGGGGAAACATCAGCCCCGGAGAGAAAAATACTCTAATTCTCACCCAGTCCTGTTGCAGCCCACCTATTAACCCCCCCAGCTTGCAATCATCCCGCTTGAGGTCTGTGCAACACAACCCCATGCCCAAATCGGAGCCCAGGAGCGACGCGGGCAGAGATGCTCTGTCTGGGGATGGTGGCACTCACCACGAACACCAGTTTCCCCACGTTTGTCCAAGGGAAGTCGTAAAGCAGCTGCTTTTCTTCATCCAAGTTCTGCAAAAAGAGGAGAGGCAGCCCCGGCTGAGGATGCCGGCAGGGGCTGCCCACGCCCGCCCGGCAGCGGGCAGGGAGCCGAGCCATCGCCCTTGCTCAGCCGCCTACCTGGAAGATCTGGATGCCCCGTGTGGTCAGCCCCAGCGTCAGGGAGGCCTCTATCTCCCTTTTGTCCTAAGGGGGGGAAAAATTAAATGGTTTTAAATACATGATTTGCAGCAAGAAGTGGATAAATCTGCCCCCCTCAGCCCAGGTATCCTCCTCTAATCACCCCATCTCCCACGCAGCAACAACAGCCGCAGGCAGGAGGTGCCACATTAATCATAGAATCATTTAGGTGGGAAAAGACCCTTAAGATCATCAAGTCCAACCATTTAATTAATGACGCACACATACCGCCCGGTCGCATCCTCTAACACCCTCCCCAGTCTCACCTCCCAGGCGCCTGCCACCCCCCTGACCACCCAGAAATACCCCAGCTTAAGGGGTCTGGAAAAGCAGTTTAACCTCAGAAAACTTGGAAGGACCTTCAGAAACAGAGCTGGGGCACTTTTACGCTTGAGCCCAACCTGCTCCTGCACCGGCACAGAGCAGGTGATGGTGGGGCAGCCCACCCTGCCTGCAGCAGCATGGGTGGCACCGGCCATGCACATGGCCGCTGTCCCCCATGCACATCTCCCTGAGGGGCTGGAAACAAGGTTTTCTTTTTTTTTTACAGCCTTTTTTAACAATGTACCCCCTTGCCGTGCTCAGATGCTCTCTGTACTTGCCATTCCCTGTGCTCTCCCGAAGGCAAACTTCTCTTGAGCTGAAGGATGCTACAAAATGGTTTGCAAAGCATCAGCTCCCAGCAAACAAATTGCTTTGTTCCCAGGAGAAAAACCCAGCATATATTTCTTAGGGAGGAGACACCAAAAAATAAGATCCCAGAAACCTCACAACTGCCGCCTCGCACCCTGGCAAAACCTCTCACCTCTCCGTAATTCGTAGAAAATGGCAGGACTATAAAAAGCTGCATCGCCCTGCCTCTGGGAGCGAAGCACTGCCCTCGAGACCGCTCTGCTCCAGCCAGCGAGTGCCAATTCAAACACAGCTTTTCCCAAAATACCTTAGAAATTGCTCGGCAGTTGCTCCTTTCAATAAAAAGCAGCCCTGAATCCAAAGCCCAGCCTGGGCTCGCAGCCGGGGCTCACCTTGTACAACCTGTAGTAGTGCACAGCCACGTCGTCCAGCCGGACGGCCTCCTTGATGTACTTGAGATGGGCTTCCGAGGCCGTCAGGGCAAACTGATCTTTGTGCATGTTTGGGACGTGCTTCAGGATGTAGTCCTTGCCCCTCTTTGCAACCACCTGTTTGGAGAAGAAGAGAAGCTCGTCCAGGGGAGCTGCTCCGTGCTTGCTCAGGGCCGGCCGCCAGCCCCGGCACTCCCGGGCAGCGGCGATTTCCAGGGAAAAGGGAAATCGGAGCAATATGCTCTCTTATAGAGACCCGCAAGCAAAAATAAAATAGATACAGCAGCCAACAACTTCTCGCCAGCAGGATTTCCCACTGGGAAGCGAACGTTTGCTCTGCGTGCCCATCCCATGGAGCTCACACCACCGGTGACACCCGTGCCGGGGCAGGGAGAGCCACGCGCGGGGTCCCTGCGTGGCTGGGGACACGGCCCCGGGGCCATCGCTCCTCAGCGACATGTACAACAAAAAGACAAGCTGGCAGATTTGGGGCAAAACCCAGAAAGCACATAAAGCAGGCAATGCTGCCTACATCTTTTATTAAATCTTCCCAGCACCCACTGGCAGCCCTGGCTGCGGGGAACCACGGGGGAGGTTCAGCTGTTTGGGGTCCAAGGGCACATCACATGCGGCCATGCGGCCCCTTGCCACTCCTCTCTAACTAAAATTTACCTGTCTGGTAATAAATGGACTTGGTTTTGGGTACCCCGCAGAGGCGGGCGCCAGGCCCTCGCTGCAGGGAGGGGGGTCCCTGCCGAAGGGGGTCCCAGCCGGGAGCTGCCTGTGCCACTGCCRTGCCATATGGGACCGCTCCCTACTCCGCTCCTGCGCAAAGTCATCGGGACGGCATCGCCCCAGTGCCCAGCTCTGCCTGCTGGTCAGAGGTGACCTGGGGCTGGGTGTCACCCCGTGCCCTGCCTCAGTTTCCCTCCAGAACTGTCCCAGGAGCTGCCTACACCCATGGCTGCTGCCAGCACGGAGGACACCAGTTCCCAAAGGACTGCAAAGCCCGAAGGGGTGCACACGATGATGGCTGGGGTGATGCCGCGATGGCATGTGGCATGCAGGGAAGCCCCCGCGAGCACCCCTGCAACACACAGGGAAATTCCCAGCGGTGGCGTGGGCTGCCCCAGCCACCACACAGACCCCAAGCCTCCTTGCCCGCAGCTATTTGCAGCCCTGCAGTTGTCAGAGGTTATTAATAACCAGGACTAAGCCGGAGATAGGGAGGCAGCAGGAACGCTGGCTGCCCGGGAAGCCTCCGAGCAGCCCAGCATCAGCAGCCTCACAGGGAGCTTAGAGCGGGGACCCCATCACGGTGCGCTTACCCAGGCAGGGAAATAGGCTTCGGGCTCAAAGTACTTCCCGTAGTGCTTGTTGCGCTTGAAGTCGCCCAGGTCGGCTTGGAGGGCGAAGGCGGTGAGGAGGAAATAAGCCTCCTCGCGCAGCACGCACTGGGAGTGCAGCACTTGCTTCCGCAGGTGCCAGTAATAGTAGTAGCGTGCCGTCCGGTCGCTGCAGGGGAGCAGAGAAGAGAGGGGAGGAGAGGGGAGCTAGCGGGACACCCACCCACCACCCAGCCCAGGGGGTAGGAGACACCTCCGGCACCTTCCTCCCGGTGGGAAGCTGTCCTGACCATGACAGAAGCTCTTACAGAGGGAGCAGGGCTGGGTGCTGATTCGTTTGCCCCCTTTTCCCCCGTTCGTTAAAGCCAGGGCTCCCATTAGGTGATRCAAAACTGCAGCCGCTTCACTGTGCTGAAATTTCCAGGCCTCCCACAGCCAGAATAAAGCCCCCCGAAAGCATCCTTGCGTGGTTGCAGGTGCTGCAGATGCCATCATGTCCCCACGTGCCCAAGACCCTGAAAATCATTTTTTCCCTGAAAAGAGGACCTCGAGCTCCCACCCAGCCACAGGCACATGTGTGAATTCAAATCAGGCTGTGCCGCGGGTTAAGCTCTGACAAAACCCTAAATGCAATGTCCCCAGCCCCCCAAAAGGCTTCCTCCTCGCTGGCTGGGAGCAGTGTCCCCACCTGCCCCTGGCACCCAGCCACAAACAGCCCCAACAGAAGGGACGAGCTTTTGGGTGCGTGAGGAGCATCCCGCAGCATCCCGCAGCATCCCGAGGCTGCGTAGCCCCACTGCCCGAGCCAGGGGCACCCCGGGGTGCTCCCCTGCCAGCCGCTCGCCCCAGGTGGGTGCCCACCGCGGTGGGGATGGGTGGGTGCACCCTACCTGATCAGCCTGCCATTCTCCACGTAGTACTGCACTCGGAAGTGGATGATCATCGGGGGGCCAAACTGGTCGATCCCCTGGAACGGAGGAGATATTCAGGGCTCCTGCGGAGACCCCGGCATCGCGTCCCAGCCCCCAGCCCCTCGCCTCGGCTCRCCCGGGGCCAGGTCCGTCACAGCCACCCCCTTGCCCCCCATGGGGTGAAAACCACAGGGAAGAGTTCACTCGCTAACACCCATTGTGTTTTTTTCCTGAATTAGAGTTTGACATCCATTTTYTGTCCCCAATATGCGGAAACATGAAGGGGATTTGGATTTAAAGAAGCAGGCGGCTGGGTTTGAGACCCCCGGGGGTCTGCAGCCCYCCCTGCGCCACTGCCCCTCCCCAGCCCGTCACCCACCAGTCCCCGTCTCAGCACCAGCACGGGAGCCTTCACACCAACCCTCTTGGCACGTTGCATTGCAATAATGAAAAGGTGCTTTGGGGGGAAAAAAGCCAAACGCTTGATTTTAGAAACTGGAAGAAAGGGACACCTTAAAAATTCTGCCGAAATATAAGGAAACGAGGGAGGAAAAAATTCCCACTGCCGGGGTGGGGAGCATGGAGGACACGTCCCCAGCTGGGGCATGTGGTGGCACTTGCGGTGACAGCCATCAAACATCATCTGGGTTTTGTTTCGCACGCCTGCCCCCTCCCCTGCCCCGCGCTGGCTAACAGCCAAGTGCCCCCCCCCGCCCCTCGGCTGGGTTTTCCCGTGTCCTGGAAGTGACCTGCGATGGGGACAGAGGTGGCCTTACTGCCGTCAGCTCTCCATGCAAGACCTCACTGCTGACCTTGCTGGCCTCCTTCTTCCACTCCTTGGGGCAGTACTTGTAGAGTTTCTGGGCCAGGTCCATGTACACGTGCTCATTGTCTGGGTGGGACAGAGGTGGCATCAGCATCCCCTGCCGTGTCCCCTGCATCCCGCCAAGCCCTGCCCCGGCCCCCCTCCCGACCCATCAGCGGGTGGTATGGGGGGTCCATAACCTCCTCGTCACCTAACGAGAGGCCACCCAAGGGCTGGGTAAATTTGCACCCACCTTTGGGCAAACAGGCACCCCTGACCTGGTGGCATCACATCTCACCGAGCCATGATGGCATCAGGCTGGACCAGCCATGGGCACCGAACCCACGGCGTAAGCCCCTGACTTACTCTGGATGACGCTGAGCCCGAAGAGGTGACAGTCCTTCAGCCTCAGGAGGTCACACACCTGCACCAGTAACTCGTGGCACAAAATCTTCACCTGCAAAAAAAAAAAAAACTACACGTGGTCCCCACTGCATCTGCGCTGTGCCCAGCTGAGCCGGGCAGGTGGCACCGAACCCCCCGCCGGGTCCCCGAGCAGGACCAGGGGGGTGACAGGCTGGGCTGCAGGGCTCATTTTTCCATGGGGCCAAGGTGAAAGTTCCCAAAAGCAGGCTCCCACCCTGGGGTGCAGGAGCAGAGCTCTCCTGGGGATAGGATGCACGGGGGACCACGGGGCAGCTCGAGAGCAGTGGGCGATGGTGGAGACCTCGCTGCAACCAGCCTGGTGCCAGGGAGATGGCTTTGGGGGCAGAAAACAGAATATTGGGTGGTGGGGAACTAAAAAAATAAAAAGTGGAGGAATTTTCTGTTAAATACTACATCCAAATCAGAGCCAAATCCCTCTCCTGCGTATTCGCTGGGGTACACGAGGCTGAATTGCCATCCACAATGGATGCGTGGAGTGAGGACCGAAGGAGGAAGGACTGCCCGCTCCTCGTCGTGCCACCCCATGGATGCCACATGGCAGATCACCCGCCGAAAATCACGAGTCAAGAAGAAGCAGGAGAGCGTAAAACATTGCCGCAGCCTTCAGGGGGAATAACTCATGTGCATTTCTCCGGCAGGGCGAGAGCAGGCAGGCTCAAAATTAAAACCAGAAGCAAAACCAGAGCTTGCAAATGCACCCGGTTGCAAGCCCTGGGTGTGATGAAAACGTCGGTGCTCAGGGGGTTTCCCTGGCCCCCGCGCCGCCTTACGTTGATGATGATGTTGAGGGAGTCGTCGTTGGGGAGGAAGATGCAAACGCTGCGGCGGTCCTGCATGACTCTGTTGTTGTGGAAGGTCAGTTTGTTCATCGTGGTCCGGGCTCAGGGCTCGGGGCGGGCGGCGGGCACCTCACCGGCGGGCCGGGGCGGCCTCGGTCCCCGCGGGCGCCATCCCTGCGGGCGAGAGAAGGGCTGAGCCCCACGCGTGGCACCCTCAGCTTCCACATCCCAATGCAGGCATCCTTCCCACCCATCACCATGTCCCCCCAGAAGCGGGGTGTCCCCCAAAACCCCCCACGTGCACCCCACCACAGCCACCCCGTAACCCAACCCCAGCGCCRCGGTTAGGGCAGCGCAGGATCGCAGCCGAGCCCAAAAAACCTGACCCAGCAGTTTTATTCTCCCGGCTCGGGTTCAGAAAAACCTCAGGAAAGACTTTCCTGGCATCATTAAAAAAAATAAAAGTCTATCTGCTGGGAACAAACCCGGCTCTGCCGGAGAGGAGCGGCGCGGCGGCACGGGAGGTTTTGCTGCCAGCAGCAGAAAGGCGAGGGGCCGGCGCGGGGTCCCGCAGCAGGACCCCCGCATCCCTTCCAGTATTGTTCCCCCCAGCTCCAGCTCTTTACGGGGGTTAAATAAAACCAAACCAAGCGCTACCAGTGATTTGCAGATGGGAATCGCCATCTCTTGCCATTTCCCAGCGTTTGCCCAAATCCGTACCCGGGCCGAGCGGGTGAATCCGTCCTAGCACTAACCCCAGGCAATTCTTATTTTCAAGGGCAAGTACTCCTTAAGCCCTTTTTACCCCACAACCATCCCCAGGGACACAAATGCATGCATGACACAATGAGCAAGGATCTTTAAACTAGTTCACCCTTTTTTCTAACCCATAGATTTGTGCTGGCACCGAGGACAGTATAGTGTCTCCCTCTTCACCAAATATTTATTTTGGTCTAAATGAAAATGCCTTTGGCTTCCAAAACAGTTTAACTTGCATATTTGTACAGCAGGGAAAAAAGTGCCCTGAGGTGACTTTGTGTTAGGTAGTTACTGGGGTTTTGCAGAAGTTGGGAAATCCAGAGGCGATGCTCTCTCGCCATGCCACGCTGGGTTTGCAGCACCAAGGCTCCGYGCAGCTGTGCAGCGTGGCCGTGCATCATGTCCGGGCATTGTGGCCGTACATTGCATCCATGCGTTGTGGCAGTGCATCGTGGCCATGCATTGCATCCGTGTATCACAGATGTGCATCATGGCYGTGCATTGCATCCATGCATTGTGGTGGTGCATTGTGGCCATGCATCGCAGCTGTGCATTGTATTTGTGCAGTGTGGGCCGTGCACTGTGCCCATGTATTGCACCCATGCATTGTGGCCATGCATCGTGGCTGTGCATTGCATCCATGCATCGTGGCCACGTATTGCATCTGTACATTGCATTTGTGCATTGTGGCTGTGCACTGTGGCCATGCATTGTGGCCATGCATTGCATGTGTGCATTGCATTCGTGCATTGCAGCTGTGCATCATAGCCGTGCATTGCATCTGTGCATTGCATTTGTGCATTGTGGCCRTGCATCGTGGCTGTGCCTTGCAATCTGTGCATCATGGTCATGTATTGCATCTGTGCATTGCAGCTGTGCATCATGGCCATGCATTGCATGTGTACATAGTGGCCATGCATTGCATCTGTGCATSGTGGCTGTGCATCGCAGCCATGCCCAGACACGATTGATCCCAACTGGGAGCAAACAGCGCAGTGGACGGGTTGGTTTCAAGGTTCATTAAAAATCACAGCGGTGAACAAAACGCGACTGAAGGTATTTGGCAAATATCCTCACCCCGGCCGGGCGCCCGGCAGCTCTCGTGTGCCGACGCGGGGCTGGGCGTGAAGTGACTTGCGTGGGCCGTGGCAGGGAGGGCGCCGCGTCCCTGGCAAAGCAGCCGTGCCCTGGGGCACCCTCCAGCACCCTCCGCGCTCTGCTCCCACCCAAAAGTCTCCTGCAACCCCAACGGGTGCACCAGAGCATCTTCCCACCACAGCCCCGTGGGCTACAGCCGGCTCAGAACTCTGGCCACAGGCACAAACCACCCTGAATTTATTGGTAAAACCATCACCAGGAGGTTATTCACTGCCGCCAGCACCGCAACATCAGTCTCGCACACCCGGGGCCCTGCAGCATCCCTGCCGCGGGAACGAGCCCAGAGCAGCCGGTTGGGAATGGGTCCCTCCTCCGCCACAGCCTCTGCACCAAGCCCTGCTYGCAGTGGGATCCCCGAGGAAAACACCTTCTTAAAAGCACTTGGAAACGAAACCAAGTCTTCAGGGCGCTGGCAAAAACCCCAGTGTCACAGCTCATCACCTCACGGCCTCCAAACTGCCTTTAAAAACCAGGCAGGGGCTGGGCATCGGGCCCCACCGTGCAGCTTGTGCGTCCCGCGGGAGAGCTTCCCCGCGGCACCACACTGCTCTTGGCATCCCGGGACATGGGCATCGTTCCCATGCCAGTCAATATATTTCCTCCTCCTCCTGCAGCCTGAATTGGTCCCTGAGCATCGGGGATTAAAACACACGAGCTGGCGTCAGCGGAGCACGGGCATCGTGCGGCTCGGTGGGGACGGCACCGCCGGAGCCAAAGGAAACATCTCCCCCAGCAGCAGCCCTGCAGGGCCCTACCTGCGAGAGCAAGCAAAACACCAGAGGAAAAAAAACCCGTGTATTTTGGTATTTGTATAGAAAATGCTCCAGTTCCTGCTGCTAAATGATAACGCCCCATCAGACGACCTGGCTCTTTGTGTAGGACACCATGAGGGTGGCCGGTGGCTTTGCGAGACACCCCCCCCCATCAGCTCCAGGAGCTTCCCCTGGGGCTCTGCGAGCTGGAGCCGTGGCAGATTTAGCAAGCGGGCACAAAAAGCCCTTTCCAGGGCGATGTGCCTCCAGCAGCCTCGGCCAGACGCCGGCAAATTCTTTCCGAGCATCTGCTGCTCATTCCTACAATGTCAGCTTTGATTCCCCGGGACCCCGCGCCGCTGCCCTCGCCGAGTTCCTCCTGCTCCAGCGCAAGCGCCGACATGAGGCACAAACATGCCCAGCTCCGAGCTGGAAAAAGACTGGATTGCAGGGAGAGCCCCCCTGGAACGCCGCGCCGGGCRGCAACCTCCACCCCGGGCAGTTTTGCAAGGGGTTTTCCATCCGGAGAGCAAAGCCAGCTGGAAAAAACACTGGGAATGAGGACTTGGGCATGGATCAGCGCTGGGAGATCCAGGTCTTCCAGCTGCGCTTTCCCTGCTATAGGGAAAAGAACATTAAAACTCCATAGGAATGCACTGCAAACCCCTAATGCGCTTTGTAACTCCGGGGCTACGCGGAGAAAATTCCTCAATCCACCATGTTTTTCAGCCCCGACTGCTGGAATACCGTCTCCCTCCCTCGTACCAACGCCGTGGGATAAATCCTGTCGCAAAACTCTGCTGTAAAGAAAACATCACGCAATAAACCTGCCGGCCGGCGCGGCTTGGAAAAGCAGCTCGGGCCATCGCTGCTGACTCGGCGGGGGATTTATTCAGCACGGGGGCTCGCAAACACGGCTGAGGGCAGGCAGAGGCTGGGCCCGGTTCAGACAGAGGTGCCGGAGCAGTGTGCCAGGCTCTCATAGGAAATATAAATTTGGATGCAATTCCAGGGTTGGGGATTTAACGTTGCTTGAACTTGCTGGCTGAGGTGGGTTTTTCTTCCAAAGAAGCAAGCGCACAGCTTCTGTGCATGCGAAGCGAGGTTGGTTTGCACGTGCAGCCGTTTCTTCCCTYCTCCACGTATTTAATTACATTTAAAAGAAGCGGCTGAGTCTCCGTGCCCGTGGTTTTGGGTCAGGTTTGTACCCCCATGGTACCCACCGGACCATCACAGTGCCGACTGCTCAACCCAGCCGCAACCCCCACCCCCCAAACAGATCCAGCCCATTTCTCCATCGCTCAAATTCATCCTCTCCTTGCCAAAATACCCATTTTTTGAAAAAATTCTGCCCTATCAGCCATCTAACCCATCGCCAGGCTTTTGTTCCAGCCCTCCCGAGCCACCACAGGGTGGAGGGAAGGGATTCGGCACGGGATCCACATGTAGACACGGGCCATCCCGCAGCGAGAGGCAGCCCAAAGTGCCGAGCGAGATGGGAAGATGAATTCATGGGGCAGGAATTTCTTGTTTTTAAGAGTTTAGAGTTGGTTTTACCCCACATCACAGGGCGCAGGTATGCGCGAGCTGTTCTTACAAGTTTTAAGGCCGTCACTGAATGCAGCCTCTACTAACCCAAAAGCTAGATTAATTCCTGCTTGCGGTTCCCCCGTAATTAAAATCGTCTCCAATTCTTCATGAACTCCACAGTTTCCTCCTAATGAAGAGAGGCAGATGAAAGAGACCTTCACTGGGAAAAAGGACTCGGTTATAAATATTACATTACTTCATCCGCCACAAAAGCTATTTGGATGCTGGAAACTCAGCCTGGGCAGCCAGGGGCCAACCCCACCACCCCCCCAGCCCCAGCAGATGCCCCCGAGCGCTGGAGGTGTCCAAAAAGCCTCTGCAAGGAAGGTCCCCCCAGGAGCTCGCCTGTCTCCACCTCTGCAACACTCCTCTTCTTCCTCCTCCTCTTCCTCCCCTTTGGCTGCTGCAATGGGACAACACTAACGGGCAGAGCGGGTGGCTGGGGACGCCCGGGGACGACCGCAAAGGGCCAAGCCAAGCGCATCATCCCAAAAATGGGATAATGGCCCCTCTGTCACCCCCTATTTGCGTCGCAGCTGCAATCGCAGCCAGCACTGGGGACGAGCCCCGTGGGACATCGCATCAGGGCATGGGGAGACACAGGCAGAGCCACGGCAGCTCGGGAAACTGCTCCCCCTGCCCATCCTTCTGCCATGCACGGAGCTGAATCCAGCCTGGAAACGCTAATTTTCCATCTGCCTGCAACCCATGGCACAGCCATTCCAGGCCTCTTCATTCCCTTACTTTGGTGCACTAAAAAAAATAAAGCAAGCCGCCCAGCCTCCGCCGAGGATGCACACAGAAATGGATTTCGCCTGGCACAGGCTCCAGCGAGGGAGGGACAACACCGGCTCTTCCTCTTCCCTCTTCTGTTATTGAACCAGCCCCTTCCATTTTATTTCCTTCCGGAAAACTTTGCCCTGAGCCTTTAGGATTAGAGCAATATCTGCTAAGAGCATCCAGTTGCATCAAGACCGGGTTGGGGGGGACCATGCTCAGGGCCAGCACAGAGCCCCGCAGCGCACCCCACATCCCGATGGGGCCCATGGCTCTGGATCCTGTCCCCCCCGCATTCCCGGGGGCTTTATGAACCATCCCCTGGCATCGCCAGCAACAAGCCAAAACTTCCCAGTGCCCAGGTGCAGCTCCCAGGACCGCAGGCATGGCTCCGAAGGATGCACGTGGACGCAAAGCAGCGTCTTCGCTCCCCCTGCCGTGGGCAGGCTGCAGCCCACGCTACCAGCAGCATCCGTAAATCCCTTGGGATTTGGCCCTGGGCCTTGGCTGTGGAATCTTGCTCCCTGGACCACAAAGCAGCCGTTAAGGGCCAGTGTCACCACCCCGCATCCCCACGCTGCAGAGAGCACAGCCCCGAGTTTCCAAAGCATGGAGGTCCCTATTTAATAAACCCCCCTAAGATGCTCTGGCCCTCAGCAAACCCTTCCTTCCTGGGGGAAAGCGCTTTTGGGGAGCCCTATCCCCRATATCCTGCTCCCGGGCACGCTCCTGTACGTGGGATCAGCGCCCAAACCCATCCCCGCTCCGGGGAACGCGCAGCGCTTTGTGCACATGGGGAAAAACAAAAAGGATGCGAAGCGCTCTGCAGACAGCCGGGAGCCCRAAAACCAGCTCCATTTTATGCCAAAACGCACATAACCGCGCCTGGACCATCCAGAGCCCCCTCTGCCCCCGCTGCGTCCTCGCCTCCAGCTCCAGATCCAGCAAAACGAAGCCAAATCAAGTTACTTTTTTTTAATCCCAGAGCGGGCAGAGGGGGATTTGTCTTCCCCCAGCAGCACCGCTCTCCAGTTCTCCGGCTGGGAGAGCTCCTCGGCCACGCCAGAGCCTCCATAAACTTCCCTGCCCCAGCAGCAACGAGGAGAAGCTTTTTCTTTTGGGTTTGAAAAATATCCTAAGCCCGCTTTTCAGACAAGGAAAAAAAAAAAAAAGCATAAAACTCAATTAACAAGCAGGCAGATATTTTAACCACCGCCATCATTTGTGTACTCCATCTGGAGTCCAAAGGCTGCTTTTTTTTTTAGCAGGAGGGAGCTGACATCATCTTAATTTGAAATTCACATTTATTTTTACATCTGGTCTGAATTAATCTTTTTCAGGGTACTGACTTTCATGTAATGGAATAATTGCTTACAGACTCTGGGTTTAAAGAGCCTGAATAAACCCAGTTTAAAAAAAGAAACCCCTTTACAAAACGATAGTAAAAAGCCAGTACCTATAACCAAACCCCAATACGCCTTCGGGACTGGGAGTTTTAAACAAAACAACATCATTTTCAAGCAAGAGAGCTCAAATTAATCCCCGCTCTATCCAAGAATCGGAGAGGGCGAGCGAGACCCATGGAAAAACACCGACACAAACCAGCCCGGGAATTAGGCAGAGCAGCAAAGCTCTGCGTGCCCAGCTCCATCAGCGCCACGCCGAAGCATCTCTGGAAAAGCAGAGTTTGGCTTAGAGGGGAAAAAAATCCTCATGACCAGGAACGCATCGGCCGTGAGCAGGAAAAAAAAAAGCTGATTCAGGACTGCAAGATGACAGCAAAGGTGGCGGGGGGCCGGGGGCACAGCGGGGACAGGCACTGCCTTAATCCCACGTGCGAGTCAAAGGACACGGGAACACCAAGCGTGGTCCTGGGAAACCTCAGCTCCGTCCTGGGAAACCTCAGCCCCGATTTCCTCGCTGCCACGAGGGCACGATGTCAGTTAAAGCCCCATTTAAGAGCTGCATGGGTTTATCCTTGCCACTTCCAGAACCTGGTGGGGATTCGCATCCCCGGTGGGAAACACGGAGAAGACCATTAATGGCACTCCCAGGCATCAGCCTGCACTCCGAGCCACGGCATCCCCACGGCCAACCCATGGGTGGGGGCACCCATAGGTGAGTGGGGCCCATGGATAAGGGGGTCCCACAGGTGACTGTGACCCAGAAACAGGAGGATCCATGGATGAGAGGACCAACAAATGACGGGGCCCATGGGCAAGTGCAACCCATGGGCGAGGGGACCCATGGGTGAATGCAACCCACGGGAGAGAGGTCTCACAGACAAGAGGACCCACAGGTGAGGGGACCCACTGGCAAGTGTGGCCCATGGACAAAGGGACCCACTGGTGAGTGTGACCCATGAGTGATGGGACCCATGGGTGAGTGTGACCCACAGCAAGGGGTCCCACAGGTGAGGGGATGCGTGGGCACCCAGGGGTGAGGGGTCCTGCAGGTGAGGGGACCCATGGGCGCGTGTGACGCAGGGGTGAGGGGATCTGTGGGTGAGTGTGACCCATGGGCAAGTGTTATTCACATGCGAGGGGACCCATGGGCAAGGCGACCCACGGGCGAGTGTGACCCGTGGGTAAGGGGACCCACAGGTGAGAGAACCCATGGGCAAGTGTGACCCAGGGGCAAGGGGATCCCTGGGTGAGTGTGATCCAGGGCCAAGGGGTCCTGTGGGCAAGGGGATCCGTGGGCAAGTGTGACCCAGGGGCGAGGGGTCCCGCAGACGAGGGGACCCATGGGTGAGTGTGACCCACTGGTGAGTATGACCCATGAGCAAGGGTCCCCATGGGTGAGGGTACCCACTGGTGAGTGTGACCCATGGGTGAGGGGACCCGTGGGCGAGTGTGACCCACGAGCAAGGGGTCCCGCGGACGAGGGGACCCGTGGGCGAGTGTGACCCACGAGCAAGGGGGGGTCCCGCAGACGAGACGAGGGGACCCGTGGGCGAGCGTGACCCACGAGCAAGGGGTCCCGCGGACGAGGGGACCCGTGGGCGAGCGTGACCCCGGGGCGCGCACAGCCCGCGGGCGAGGGGCGGGCGGGGCGCGG
>JAYKAV010001445.1:1817458-1981790 GCA_035582835.1 Phoebastria nigripes | reverse complement strand
TGTTCGCCCTCAGCTCCCCGCGGGCGGGCGGAGGAAATGACTCGCATTCCTGCAGCCGGAGCCTCTCGCACTTCTCCGGCACCAACTCATCCCCCGAGCGCAACAAGCAGCCGCGCCGGCCCCACGCCACCCCACGCCGGGCCCACCCGCGGCAGCCCCGGGGGGCCGCACCGGGCCGGGAGCGCGGCAGCTCCGCCGAGCTGAGCCTAGCCGAGCCGAGCCGAGCCGGGCCGGGCTAAGCCGGGCCGGGCTAAGCCGGGCCGGGAGCGCGGTGCGGGGCGCCGGGCACGCACCTACCTGCGGCTCCGGGGACCGCGCTGCCTGCCGAGCCCTGCCGAGCCGAGCCGTGCCGAGCCGAGCCGAGCCTAGCGGAGCCGTGCCCAGCCCAGCCCAGCCCAGCCCAGCCCGCCGCCCCCGCCCCTTCCCGGGCCGCACCGCCCCGAGCGGCACCGGCGCCGCCTCCCGCCTGAGCGCGGTCCCCGGGACGGGCGGGGGGGGGGAACGGGGCAGCCCCGGGCCGGAGGGCAGCCCCGGGGAGGGGACCGGAGCAGCCCCGGAGGGAGTCAAGCAACGCCCCCCGCGAGGGGGCCCGAGCATTTGCCCCGGAGGGGGCTCGGGAAGTCGGGCATCCCCCCACCCCGGTCCCGGGGGTCCCGTGTTCCCTTGGGGGAACACGAACCTGCCCTGGAAGGGACCCGAGCGTCCCCTGGGGAGGGCACACGGGCACCGTCCCTGGGGGACTTGAGCATTTCCCGGGAGGGGACCCAAGCCTCCCCAGAGAATATACGGTCCCCAGAGGATATACCCACCCGAACATACCCAGGGAGTGGAGCTGAGCACCTTCCTGGGGGGGGGGGGCTGGGCATCTCCCGGGGAGGGGACTCAAGCATCCCTGGAGAGAGGAGCCCAAGCACCCCCAGCCCAGTATCCCCAGCCCTGGCTGTGCCGCTGACATATTAAGCCAGTACTTAGGAGTCGGGTTGAGGCAGGAGCAGAATTAGGGCCAAATCCTGTTCCCCTTAAAGCCTCCACTGATGTCCTGGCAGCTGGATCAAAGGTGAGTTGGGCTCATTCGTGTGACGGCCAGCTGCTCAGCGCATGTAAGGGAGCTAACGCACACATGGGTCTCTCTCCATAGGTGACCCAGGACGGGAATAGCAGCAGCAGCAGCAGCAGCAGCATAAATTAGCAGCAAAGCGTCTCCGAGCCGCTCCTTCTCCAGAAGTGCCATCTGGTGAGATTGTTTTTGGAGTAGTTATTTATTCCTCACTTTTAAGTGTCTATAGGCATTTTTTGGGATGACCTGCGAGGCCGGCTCAGCCCCCACAGTCTCTACGAGGCTCTGGGAGAGAACAGCCGCTTGTTCCCAGACCTAAATAAAGAGCAGCTCTGCTGCAAATACCCTGACACTCGTTTCTGAAATCTGTTTGCAGCTCAACGGATCGTGCTGGGTAATTACATTATGCGAGTGTGCGGTACCGGCAATGGGAATCCAACACGCTGCTCTCCTCATGGAAAAAAACAGACTGGCTTTTGGCAGAGCCAGGGCTGGAAAACCCTCGGCTTTGGGCTCGCTCTCATGCTCTTATCTGTGCCATGTGAAATTCGGAGAGCATTTCCACCCGGCAGCTCGCTCCTGCTTGTGTCGTGCCGAGTCCCCATGAAACCACCCGTGCTGAATGCCACCGCAGCCGAGGGCACGGGTAGCATCGTGGCTGAACAGGGACCACCACCCCAGCCAGAAATGTCTTTTTTTTCTCCAAAATTCACTCTGGAAACACCCCTCCCGCAGATAACACAGGGGGATAGCCACGTAGGGACCAGGTGTGTGGCAGAGCTGCCGTTCGGCTCATTTAATCCAACTCATAAAATATTTTAGGGGTCGGGGAGGGTGCAAGTGGGACGCAGCCCCGTCGCTTTGTGTGTTGCTGAGGAGGATGAGTCAATCCTGCTGAGCGTGTCCTGCACGGCCCCTGCCCCGTCGCTCGCACCCCCCCCGGCCTCGTGTAATACAGAACTACAGTAACACAGCGCCTGCCTTGCCGCAGAGGCTAAATAAAGCAGCAGGAAGAGCTCTTGAATACCAGCAAGGCGATATATAAACATGTACGTGGATGGCACGTACGCTAATGTTGTTATATAGCCCAAGAGAAATGCCGTGTCTCGTATCGACGTGAGATGCTCTCATGGCCGGAGGAGAGTCTCCGGGAAAAGCCACGCTCGGCATGAGCCACCCCAGGCTCCGACGTGGGGAGAGCTTGGAAAGATGGACGTCAGCCAGTGTCCGGTCTGCCTCTCCTCTTTGTGAAAGGAAAAGCCCAAAGACTCTGGTGACATTTCTCTTTAACAATTCTGGAATTAATCTTGCTCAAAATCCCAAGAAGCGGAAACACAGATGGAAAATGTAATAAATGGAACTCTTTTGGTTGTTTTTTTTTTTTTGGACAAGGTTTAACTGAGCTAATTGCATTGCTAGGCGTATCTCAAAAAAAAAAAAAAAGGTGTTGTGGTTATGACTGAAAATACCATTCACATAAAATATACAGATTTTTCTCRCACTAGATATATTTATATTAAGAGGACGGGAAATAGCAGCTGTTCACTGCGATCCCACATTATCACCAGCCGAGTATCTTCCATCCCAGCATTTCAATAACCGCATTGTTACTGGCAGGGATGGTCACACAAACGTGTGAGCTCTCTTATCTCATACATGGTTTCCCTACGATTTTGCTAATGGGATAAAAATTATAAACAAAGCAACAGAGTAACAATTAAATCCATCCGGGTCTCAGCACCCCGCTCCCTTTCCCAAGGGCTGACGCTCTTACGGGGATCATTTGCAAATCCCCTGGGGCTGTGCCGACCCAAGGCGCGCTTGCTGTTGGTGCTCAGCATCCACCCGGGTGATTTTTAGGATGTCCTGCCAGGAAAATTTACCCTGGACCAGCAGCACGGGGACTTTGGCGTCTGCCTGCGATGCTCGGCTTTCAGGAGCCTTGTGGGGTGCATTTGGGGACAGGGGTGTCACCACTGCTCGACGACGCCTGGCACAGCATCAGGGCCCCGGCTCTGGCTGCAGCTGGGGTTTAGAAATTCTTCCCTGARCCAGATAGGAAAACAAATCCCAGCTACTGCGAACGGGCTGTGCTCGGGCTCCGGATGGTTTCTCAGCCCATAAGGGGAAGAAAATAAATAAAGAAACCCCGGCTCAGAGCCACAACAGCCGGCGCGTTGCTATAAACTGGACCTTGCTCCGTTTCTTGCATTTCACGGGGGATTTCCAAGGAAGCTCTTCCTTCCCTCCCCATCCAGGCTGGGGCGGACGCGTCCCCCCTCCCCGGCACGGGAGCAACTGGGACGGAGGGACCCGCGTTTGCTGGGCCCTTTAGGRGAACGCCATCTGATTTTGTTGCCTGAAATACCTACTTCACAGAGACATAATCAAGCCTACACTTTAATTGGGTATATGATTAAGTGCCTGGGCACACATCAGGACCCCTCCTCAGGGTTTTTGCCCYGATGCTGCCCCGCTTTGCTATTTGCCTGGGTGTACCCGCCTGGGGCAGCAACCCCCCGACAGCCCTGACTCCATCCAGCCCAGTCCATCCCAGTTGAACCGCCAGCGAGCTGGGAAAGCCGGTACCCAGCGTGCAGCAGCCAGCACTGGATGGTGCCAAGCATCCCCAGCCGGCCCCAGGGAAAGGGGGAGCTTCCCGGGGGGTGGCCCGGGGACACCCCAGCTCAGTGCCGGGGCGGGGGAACYGGACCCACCAGTGCCCGGGTGGTGGCCGGGAGCGGGATGACCCGTCGAGCGAGCCGGGGTGGCCGGCGGTGGCACGCAGCCATCGGCGCCGGGGAAGGAATGCCAGCAATGCAGAACCACCCCCGGCTCCCCAGCCATCCCACGCACCGGGGACCCGGGGGTGCTGGCGGAGGGGGTGCTGCCGTCAGGTTTTGTCCGGTGCGGGGGTGTTAGTATATTTAACTGGAACCCCAAATTTCCCTCTCTATTTACCCTGATATCCTCTCTCTTTGCCTGGGAAGTCAGCAAGAATGAAAATAAAAAGGGGTTTTATGAGATCTAAATCAAATCGGGCTGGAAAGAGAGAAAATCCAGCCTGAATACACAAGTATTGGAAACATCAAGAAAATCTAAGCATAGATCCCCCCCCCGGCTTGCTGCTCCGCCAGTAGTGCTGATATGGTATATTCTGCTAATCTACCCCGCAGTATTTACAGCTGCCTATAACCCAGGATCCTCTTTAACATCAAGTCGCAGCAGCCGGACGCGATTAGAGCCTGTGAGATTCCTCGGGATGGCTGGATGGAAAAGCGGGATCGCCTCCCCCCACCGGACCCCCAGCTTCTTGCCTGGCCCAGGAGCCCAAGCTGGGTTTTATTACCAAGTTATTGATAAACCTGGGGTGAGATGGGCAGGGACTTGCCACGGGGCAGGTCTGGCTTTGCCCCCCGGCCCCATTGCACAGCAAAACACAGGCTGCACTCGGCATCTCTGCAGCCCCCCGATAGAAAAGCCCACGCCCCCCGTCCCGTCCCCGCTCCCCCATCYGTTCCCTTTTCTGGGGCCCTAAAGGGGCTTTTTGGGACTCTGGGCCTGGGGGTTATTCCCAGGATTTGCTCTCAGCCTGCCTGAGCTGCTGAAAAGCCCGTGGAAATGTGTTATAAAGCAGGAAAGGCAGCGGCCGGTGGGGAGGGGCAGACGGGGAGGAAAGATCCCAGAAGAGGGGGAATATTTTTAGCCCGTCTATGTGCCTGCTCGCCGGCATCCCTCGGCGAGCTTCAGAGCCGCCCGGCTGACTTCAGTCCCATCTGATGGAGGGGCAGACGTCTCAGGGCTGCTCCTGTCCCCCAAAACAGGAGAGAAACCCCAGCGAGGGCCCYCCCAGGGGGGTTCCCAGCAGCCCCAATGCTACGAGACATCAGAGAATCCACACCAGCATAGTGGGGTGGGAGAAAAATCGGTCTGTGAATTTCTCTGCTGAAAAATAATTGCGATTCGTGCAACTTGGGTGGTGAAAGCCTGCAGGACCCATCAAGGTCCTGCAGAGGAGGGGGGCATGGGAGGTTCATCCCACCCCCGGCAGCTCGGCGATCCGGCTCCCTGCTCGGCGCTCACCGGCGTGCACGTGCTTTCCATCGCAGCCCTTGGCCAGCGGGTTTTGATTATGAGCTTGCAGAAGCCAGCTAACCTCTCCGCAGGGCAAACTCCGGGAATGGAGTTACAAAGCTGCACGTTTCACTGCAAACCTGATCTGGGAGCAGAGGGAAAGAGAAAGCATCGCTCCGGGATAAAGCTGGGATAAGGGCCCAGCGCCGAGCGGGGTAGGGGAGCGGGGCTGGGCTTGCTCTGTCCCTGTGCAAACTGCAGCGACATCAGGAATGAATCGTGCGTGAGAGGTCACGGACCGGCCTCCCATTTGCACTGGGGGAACTGGACATACTTCAACGCGCTTCCTCTGCCGGAGCGACTCCAGTTGCACCCTCGCGCCCTAAGCTGGTTAGATTAGGCTCTCGCTATAAATATATTTAAACCAGCCACAACTCCAGTGCAGGAGGACACGAAAGGCCCCGTTGCACAGGGCAGCGGGGGCTCAGCTTCGCCTCCATCCCCAGCACCGTGCCTTGGGGCTGCCCCAGCACGCCGGGGAGATGCTTTTCTTTGCACAACATGGTTTAAAACAACTCCCAGCTGCCTGTTTCCAGCGCAGGTTTCAGGCACGCTTTGCAAGGTGGATGATGCTGTTTGTATCCCCAGGGAGGGTGGGCAGCCGGGGATGCAGGCGGGCACCTCTTTGCCCAGGGAAACAGGACTCTGGCCTCATGCTTCGTAAATACGCAGGACTGCAGCAGGGAAAAGCCAGCTCAGGCCACCCGTCCCCCCACCTCCGCCAGCCCCAGGGACAAAGCACCCCAGGAAGCCCGAGGCTGCGAGGAGCTTGGGCTGTGGCCCAATGTATCTGTCACCCATCTATCAATGATTTACCGCCGCTGTGAAGTGCTGTTTGTGCTGCCGGGGCTTCCCAGCAGCCCCAGCCAAGGTCAGCRCTCCGCTCGGTGCGGGGACAGACAGACGCCAAGGGGGAGAGGGGCCGGGAACCWGCACGGTGCTGGTGGGCACGACGCAGGGCAAAGCAGAGCCCCCTCACACCCCATCGTGTGCGGTGGGCTCATCCTGAGCATCCCTCCTCCCTCCGTGCTCGGGTACCCCGGCATAGCTGGGGACATCCACCTAACCCTGCTCCTACAMCCCAAGGGGTTACGGGACCGGTGCAAACAGCCCTTGCCAGGGCTCTGCATCACGGGGGGGGATGAAAACCCCCTTCGGAGACAGGGGCTGCAGGAGCTGGGGCTGGGAACCGCTCCCTGCCGGGGTCACCGACACAGCGGCCATCACAGCCTAAAACTGGCCCCGCCAGCACCGGTGGCTGTGAGGCGCTGGGGTGTTGGTGCACCAGGCACCTCACACGAAGGGTTCCAAAGGTGCCGGCGGTGCAGGGCAGGATTTGTGCAATCACTCTGCTTTTTGAAGCAGCCATGGCATCCTTTAAATGCCCGACCAAACGCAAATTGATTTTTCAGAAATGGACTGAGCAGGCCTCCATGAGGATCCATAGCTTGGCTAATATTTATCTAATGGGCTCTCACGAATAGCTTGTTTATCCCTTTGTATTTAATTAATGGCACGCAGGACCCAGCCTGCTGCAGCCGAGCTCCCCGGGCACGTTGCTGGGGTCCCCACAGCCCCGCGTCCCTTTGCTCTGGCCACCTCCTTTTTTCTCCCTCCTCCACCCGGTGCCTCTCCTTCCCCCCCACCTCGCTCCATCCCACCCCCACCTGCACCCTAAGGAGATCCCCCTCTACTCCCTCGGCCCCTGGGGCCAAAAAAGCCATTTGCATGGTGAACCACMGCCAGACACCAGCTCAGAAACAACCATGGGCTTTGCTGAGCTGTTTGCACCTCGGGCCGGTTCCCCGGGACATCCCACCGGAGACGTGTCACCACCAAGTGCACCAGCACCCATGGGGGAGGTTGGAGGGGGGCACTGCGTCTGGACCCCCACCCAGCRAAGGCTTGAAACCCCCCAGCTTTAGGCACTGATTGCAAATATCTCACCTCTGTTGCAGCAAATGCTTTATTTATCTATTTATTTACTTATTTAGCTGTGAATTAAAATYGGAGGCTCGAGAGCATCCTTGTAAACCTAAGACAAGCGAGCAAATGCATTGGAGGGCTTGAAAAACTGCGGTGCATTATTTCAGTGTATTTGCCGAGGCAGTATTTTGGGTCGCTCCTTTTGCAGGGAATGCATGTGCATATGCATGTGTATATGTGTATGTACATATATATATGAACGCACACACACATATATATAAAGCCCAGGGAACTCAGCATTTCCCCAGCGCCTGCAGCTGCCATCTCCCCTGCCAATGCCTGCATCACTCTATTTTGCAGGCAGCTCGTGCCAGCGTGCCCGGATCCCCGCCACCATGAGCTGAGCTCTCCCAGCCCGCGGGCTCCCCAAGCCCCCAGCTTTGGCATAACCCCCCCCTCCAGCGCAAAGGGCTGCTTTGGGGTGCAAGGGGGGGGCCTCGCCGCCCCATCAGAAGTGAGCGGGGCGGCTGGGGCGCTGCTTCGGGGGCAACCTCGCTCTTGCAATTACCGGCTGCCGAATTTCTCGGTGTGATGCTGCCGCCAGACCATCGCCCGGCGCGAAGGCAGAGGGTGCCTGAGATCAGAGCAGCGCTTCCAGCACCCGCTGCCCTCCTTCCCTTCTCTGCAGTACCAGCGGCAGAGAAACGCGCCGTTTTGTTTTGGTTTTAAGGGCAATTTTCAGTGGAAACATTTCCCAGACACGCCATTTCCCCGGGAAGCGGCAGCTGTGCAGTCTCCGGCTGGCTGCGGGTTTCCCCTGCCAGCTCGCACATGCGACTCCCAATTAATCRCACAAAGAAAAGAACATGTTTAAATGGTGAGTCAGGCGCAGGCACGGCCCCACGCCAAAATGATCAACCCCAGCTTTCCACCCAGAGTGGTTATTCTGCCCCGAAGAGCACGTACCCCTCGGGAAGCCAGTGAAGCCCCTGTAGCGAGACATGGGAAGGCAGGCGCAGGCAGGGCAGGCAGGGCAGGCAGGGCAGGCAGGGCTTGGGCAGAGCGCTGCCTCTCAGAGCACCACCGGATTTAAACTTGCTGGAAAAATTGGCCCTGAAATGACATCATCTCCCTTCGCGTCTGGGATGTGCGGGGTACCCGGATGGGTTGGGGGGACACCGAGGCTGGGTCAGCCTCGGGGATGTGCCGGGGACCAGCCTGTTTGGGGAGGACCAGATGTTTTCCGTCCCGGATTCCTCCAGCATCGGCTGACATGGGAGGCCCCAGGGTGAACGCAGTGCCCAGGCCACCCACCATTGGGTGCTGTGGATGCCCTGGGATCCCATGGATGGAGGAGCGGACCCAATGCTGACCTCAACCCAGGGTCCTACATCTCCAGGAGGGAGTTTGCTCGGTTTTCAGACCCCTAAGAACCCTCCTCCCTCCCTCCCCAGGGTCCCCGGTCACCCCTGGGCTGGCAGAAGCTGGGGTGCTCCATGGAAGCCCAGGCTCTGGTTTCATTAAAGCAAACTGGGAGGGAAAGAGTCGGCTCACCCTTCCCCAAGGCTGTGTCTGGGAGCTGACGCAGGGCAGGAGGGAGGAACCACGGCTTTGGAGACCCAGCTGGGCCACCCCAAAAATGCCTCAGCCCCTCGCTACCCTGGCAGCCCCCCTACCCCTTTTTGGGGTCCCACCCCAACGGCGGGTGCTGCAGCTCTCACCTACGTGCCCGGCGGAGGGGGTATTTGCGCCGCAGCACCCATGTCCCAGGGCAGGGCGTTATCGGTGCAAGCCCCGATCACCAAAACCCTGATCCTCTCTCAGGTGTGCTCAGGTTTTCATGACACCCTAAAAATCCCCGGGAGGTTTTGGGGCTGTGGGTTCCCACCATAAACACCCTGTGGCAGCAGCAGGAGCCGGCACCGTGCCGCTGGTCTGGGTGCTCTCCACTTTGCAAAACCCAAGCTGTTTATGAGCTATATGAGCACAATAAAGCAAAAGAAGCTGTGGCTACTACCTCCTTTTATGTGATTTTTTTTTTTTTTTCTTCCCCCTCCTCTGAATTTTTATGATCCAGATATAAAGCCCTGGGAAATACAGGTTTAGAATAGATCACTGACACCCATTAATGCAGGGGCATGAAATGCAGTGCCCTGACTCTCATCCACCCCAGGAGCTGGAGGCAGGGATGGGGACTACGGTGGTTCCCACTGTGCCAGCACGCACAGAGCCTCCGCGCCCCAGGGCACTTACTTCCAATGAACTTTTTTTTTTTTTTTTTTAAGAAAATACTAAAAATGTAATTTCTGGAAGCCAGTGATGGGCAGCAGGGGAGAAATCCCAGGTGTTTCTCATTCGGCCCTGCCATGGCTCATGTTTGCACAACACTGCCCCATGCCAATATTTCTTTGCTCAAGGCCTTACCCCAACAAAGGCGAAGGGGTGAAGGATGCTGTGGGAATCCCAGGAAAGGACTGGGAAATAGTACTGTCACCCTCACCGAAACTCTGCTTTCAGCACCGTTGCTGGCTCCGATTGCTTTGTCAGCACTTGCTGTGTTTAGGATTAGTGTATCTTTGCTCTTTTTGGCTTTTGGAGAAGCGCACTCAGTTATGGAGCTGTGAGCAGGAGGGGAAAGTTGATATTAGAGCATCACCAGCCGGCACGGGATAACCCTGCTACGCTGGGGCGGGGGTGGCTGGTGGCTAAAGCCACATCCCTGGGGCCAGGGACACCCAGTGAGCTGGGCCAGGGGCTGTGGCCTGGCAGGGGAAAGCATGCTGGAATAAAGATATATTTTTTCAAAGTATAACAGAAAACCAAGCTTAAGCTGATTTCTCCCCTGTCCTTCGCATCCCAGGATGTGGCAAAGCTGCTGTTTGGGGCTGGGCTGGCTGCGAGTGGCACCGCGGGGACCTGGGCAGCCCGGCTGGGACGCTGGCTCTGCCCCCAGCACCTGCCCTCTTGTAGCTGTGAAATATTGGAGCTTTTCTAACTCAGCTGAGCAGGCTCCTAAAMTCTTTTGGGAACCTGCCCGGGTTGTGGGTGCGTACCCCCACGGGTGAGCTCAGCTCTCCCGGTGCTTGCCCTCCACGATCTCGCTGCTGTCCCCTCCAGCATGGGGCAGAGGGACCAGGGTCCTCCTACGTTATCCCACCCAATAACCCCCATCCCGGCTGACCCACGCACCCCATCCTGCTCCAAAGCACAGAGCAGGCAGCACGGATGCCTCCTTCACCTCCAGCCACGCTTGTCTCTGGCACAGGGCACCCGCTTTGCACCTTTTTGCACCCTCCCCTGTGCAAACGCAGCCCTTAGACCCCTCGCTCTGATGGGGTTCATTCATTTCGGTGCTTTACAGGAGAAGGGGGTGCCCCCAAGCACAGCCACCCCAGCTAACCGAGCTCCCCGTGCTGGCTCCCGCCCCCGATTTACACCCCTCCTGCTATTGCATTTGGCAAGGCAGCGCATCCCCCTCCCCTTCAGACCCTTCAGCACACACTTGTGGCTGGCGGGTCAGCTCTTTTTAGGTCGCTGGTGATCAGAGAAATGCTGCATTGCCCTGTAGCCTAATTAATAATGGGAACTCTGTGTTGACCCGGCATTTTGGATCCGCAGAGCTGAAGCGGCGCTGCCAATCCTGGCAGCAGGCTGTTTGCAAGCCCCGGATCTGGCTGTCGGCGGGTGGCTTTGCATTCCCATGGCTGGGGCATCCCGGCCCCCCGGCATCAGGCAGCAGTGCTGGCTGGAGCTGGGCAGCTTGCCCCCGTGAAGGGCTGGAGGTGGGCTGGGAGCCTGCACACACCCGAGCATCCCGCAGTCCAGACTGCAGCTTGTGGCCACGTTATGTGAAACAGCATCTCCTTTGGTCTGTGGTTTAGGCCAGCCCTTGCTAGCTTAATCGGATAGTCACTGATTCCCTGCAGTGGGGTCCAGCTCCCCTGCACATCGTTGCTGGGACCCTCATCCCTTGGGTCGGCCCCGGGGCTGTAGGGTAGGACGGCTGTCCCATGCACAGCCCCTCTCCACAGCTCTGCTTTCCCCACCCTTTTCCGTGATTAACCTTGAAGAAGGGAAGGATTTGGCCTGTGAGAGCAGGGCACGATGGCTCTAACCAGCACCGTGGTGCTCCGGTGAGCCTGAGGGTCCCCAGGCTTACCCTGATGCCAGCCGCTCTGGCTCATCACCCACAAACCAAAAAGCCCCCAAAAATAAAACGAAAAAATCAGAAAGCCCCAAGTTATATGCTCCACATGTAAGGAAACAGCAGCAGCAGCATCCCCTGGAGCAGCCAGGACCCCCTGTGCCTGGCACAGGCTGCATCCCTCCGGGCTGTGCCAGCGGCTGCCGGYTCTACCAGGGCAGTTGTCCCTGGGGCAAAGGCTGGCTCTGCCTCTCCCCGCCACCCCCTTGCCCGACCAGCCAGGCCGGTGGGGATGCACTGGTGCCAGAAGGCTGTGGGCGTCCCTGGCGGGGACCGGCCGGGCTCCATCAGCTCCATCAGAGCCCCCGTGCCAGCTTCCAGATTTCAAGAAGAGCCTTTTCGTGATGGTACCAGTGCAAGGGGCTGTGGGCAGGAGCATCCCTCCCGCAGTGGGACCCCCAGCCGCTGCACCCAGCCCAGGGGGGTGCAGCCCTCGACCGCGATGGGGAGTTTTCCCTTTTTACAGCTTGGCCAAGAAGCGATACGTCCCTTGGCTGGGGTTTTCTTAGCTGTCCAGGGGTATGGGATGCTGCTGCAGATGTGCACCGGCCCAGCCAGTGATCCTAGTAGGTGATCAGATAAACAAGGCAGAGAAAATAATGCTTACAGTATATTTTTCCAAGGATAAATCCCTAGTTTTCAGGTATAATCAGGCCAGTTTCCAAGGCAGGAAAGGCCATTTCCATTTCTCCATCACTGAGCTCAGCAAACAACCCTACCTGTGGAGCAGGATCGGATGCTTTATCACATTCCTCTCTTCGTGTTTATGACGGGGCTGGATCTTAAGCTGTTGCATGAAAAATACCAGGCCTGCCCTCCTTTGCGTTGGGCTTCACACCCAGCCTAAGCCGATACCGCACCTCCTCCTGCCCTGTCCATCAGACACCCCAATTACCCTCCGCAGCGATTGCTCAAAGCTCTTCCACCAGCGCATGGGCTTGTGCTGCTCCTTCCCGACCCACACCAGCTCACTCGCTGCATGCGATGGAGAGAGATGCATTCATCCCCGGCCATCCCAGTGACACCGGGAAAGGAGAACACATCTGCAGGACCAGCAGCATCCCTTCCCGGCGCTGCTCCATCCCAGCACTGCCCCATCCCAGCAGCGTGGGAAGCTTCCCGCAGCAGTGCCCGGGCCAGCCGGGTGGGGTGAGCGTGGAGGAGACATTTAATTACACAGCGCCAGGCATTTTTCCAGTTGCAGAGGGCCGGCTGCATTCGCTCTACCTGCGCCAGGTGCCATTAGTCCTGTTTGACAACTAATTGGCAATTAATAATATCTTTGCGTTATGCAAATGGGTTACGAACGTTCTGCAGATTGATTTTTTTTAATGCCTTTGCATTTGCTTCTAGGTACAGTGGTGTTTTGGAGCTTGGATTATATATTTTTTTGCTACGAGCTAGAAAAGTGGGTGTTTGGGGATGCAAAAGCAGGTAACCCTTCCCGCAGCATCTAGCATGAGTCGCCAGCCCAGGGGATCGCTGGCACAGGAGTTTCCACGGCTGACCCAGCGCCGGGTGACGGTTGCGAGGCAGGGCTGAGCCTGCTGGCAGCGATGCTGCCGCCGCTCCCGCTGCCCGGCTGATGAAAGGCCACCGGGACGCGTCTGTCTGCCCGCCGAGACGTGCCGGGCTGGCCTCGTCACTACTGGTAATGCTTTAGGTGGCACGACGGAGTAGGAAAGAGCATTAAAAATAGCCTCAAATACCAATAGGAGCAGCAGCTTAGTGCAATTGAAAAAGAACTTGCAGACAGCATCCAGCCAGCTTAGCTTTGCTTATGCTAATCGGGGAGAAGATGATTGCAAACAGCTCGAGGTGAGAAGATTGAGCGGCGAGGAGCGAGCTGGGACTTTCCACGAGCAGGCAGCCAGCGCCATCCCTTTTATCTGCTGTTGGGAGCGTCTGGTTCCTCGGGTGCAGGCTGCCCGGCCGCCCCTCGCCCGGTGGGTGCCGTGCCCGAGGTGCCCCGCTGCCGCTCGGGGAGCAGCACCCTTGTGCCGGTGCTGGGGGTGAGCCATGTCCACGGCCCGCGTTCCCTGGGTTGGGGTTAGCAGCGAGGTTTGGTTGTCCCTGAGCATCTCGTACCTGTGCCCGTCTGCAAGAGGCTGGGGAGAAGTTGGACAACCAGTACAGGGTCAACGCACGGGCCTCCGGCGGCTTTGGAAATGCTGCACRTGGGGTTTTTGGGAAAGGCAGGAAACACAGCGTCATATATTTTGTTTTCTATTTCCAGGGGTTTTAATGGGGAGCATTGTGCGGAGCGGTCCTTTCCCCTCCATCTTCAAAGCCCTGTCCCGGTGGGGCCAGCTGTGGTGCTGGGATCCTCCGGGCTTGCAGTAAGTAAAAGCCATGGCGGTAACGACCCCTGCTCAGCAACGCTCGGCCATTGAGCTGCTTTAAATTCATTGGGACGCAAAGCTGAGATGCTTTTTCGTAGCACAGGCTATTTTCTTATGCTCGAAGTTGAGTTCTGGCATTGCCATTCCCTTTAATTTTGGGGGAGCAAATAGTTCGCATCAGCCCTGCTAATGCTGTTGGCTGCCCAGCAAGTCTTGCTCAGGGCTTAAAGAGGCATCTTTAAGAAAGATAAGCAAGAGAAAGAAATTAAACCACCCCAAAATAAAGAAGAGACGTGCCAAGTGCAGTGTGAACACCTGCGCTTTTGTCTCCCTGACTCTGGGACTGGTTTTGCAATCCCGGCACATGAACTTACACAAAGAATATGGAAAACCAGCAAAGGCCCCATTTTTTCCCAGTCTGGGCAATTCCCAGTGATAGGTTTGCAAACCTGGAGACCAGGAAAATGTAAGTTACTTGTAAAATTGGCTGCCTGATGCTGTCAAGTGCTCAGGGAGATCTTTCACAGCGGGGGGAAAGCTATTTGGGAAAAAAGCGAAGGTACTGTTTTCCCTGCCCCTGCCCAAACGCTTTGCCTTACACTGAGCAGACCCTCCTCGGGGGAACACCTCGATAAAACACTTTGCTTCCCAAGCTACACGTGAACTTCTTAAAAAAAAAAAAAATCTGTTCCTTTGATAAATCGTTTGCATTCAAGATAATTAAACTTTAATCAGCAAAACCAAAGAAACTGAGATTTTTTTTTCCAGCAGAGATGAGATAGAGATGGACCAGATCAGACCTAACACGTCCCATTAAAACTGCCCAACTCCYGCAGGTCTCTCCTTGCCTCTTGTAGTTTGAAACAAGACGAGGAAGAACAAAGGGCGGGGGGAAACAGCAGGAAAATTCATGCATTTTCCAAATGAAATGACATATTGCTTAGTTCATGGGGATAAAAATTACCTGCTTGTTCCCGTCTGCTTTCTTATGCCTCAGTTGCAAACCCTCGGTGCTGGAAAAATCCTCCCCACCCAGGCGGGGAAGCCGAGGTGCAGCTAACCTGCTTATTAGCTGAGCTGGATGAGCCAGCGAGCAGGCAGGACTGCGAGCAGCCTGTGCACCGCGGGCAGGAGGGTGCTCCCTTTCCCTATCCCCTTCTTCTTCCCCATCCCCATCCCTATCCCCATACCCATCCCCTTCCCCATCCGCATCCCCTTCCCCGTGGGGGACAGACCCTCTCCTCCAGCAGCCGGAGCGAGATTGCAGTTTTTTTAGCCAACCCTGGTTTTTATCAGGTTTTTAGCTAAAGCCCAGGTTTTTGTGGGGAGGACGAGGCTGGCCGATGTGCAGGGCTCAGCCAGGCACCTGTCCTGTCTGTGGGACCCAGCACATGGGTGACAGCCCCGCTCGGCCACTTCCCCAGGGATAAAACCTCCTGAAAACAGAGAAGAGCGTGGAAATGGAGCGAAACCAGCCCTGGGGACAAGCTGTTTGCAAAGCCACTAAGCATTCCTCCTCTTCCCTGCAATCTTTAACACATGTCCGTCTCTGCTAATAACTCGCCGGGACGCCAAAGTAACAGCCTGCACCCTTCCTGCATCACGGGGCACACCGGCTCCTCGGCCAGCATCCTTGTGCTGCAAAATGGGCATGCTGAGAAGGGCCAGAAAATAATGGCTAGAAAACCAAGTTAAAACCCAACATTGYTGGGGTTCTTTGAAGGGCCAAAAGTGGGTTTCAGGGGGGAAAAGGCTGGCAGAGACCCCGGGATCTCCTGCTGGGAACAGCATGGGTCCCTCCTGCCACCCACCGCATGGACAGGGGACCGAGAGCCGGTGTCCCGGGGCCTCTCCGCAGGAAGCCAAGCCCAAGGGTGATGCTTTYGGGAGGGGGTGCTGGGAGTGCTTATGGGGTGGAGGTCCCTGGAGCATGGGGGTTTAGCTTTGCCTCTTTGCTTTGAGAGAGGGGCAGGCAAGACGGGGGAGAGGGCTCGCTGCAAAGGGAAGGAAAGAGAGGAGGAGGAAATGAAAACTAATTAACTAATAAATGTGCTGGGTTGGCTCGGGGGCAGCAGGAGAGGAATCCAGAGGGCTGACTCACTCTGACTCAGTCTGCAAAGAGGGGGTTGAAATCTGGCGTGGGCGCATCTCCTGCCCCGGCCACGCGGCCGGGCTGCGGGCACCGAACCCAGACCTGCCGGGGCCCGAGCATCCCCGCGGGGACCTGCCTCRCGCAGGCGCCGCTTTCCTTGCAGAAGAGAAATCGCTTTCTCGAGGGAAACGAAGCCAAATTCGCCGGCGGGAGCAAGCAGCTCGGATGGAGCCAGGCCTTTTGGATGCAACTCCTTGTCTCCCTATTTTCACCTTAAAACTGGCCAAGTGCAGGGCGGGTGGGAAATCCCCCTCCGCACAGGCAAAGCCACCGCGGCCGGGGGAGAAGACGACGTTACCACCAGCGTGGTGAAGCCGGCAAGCACATCCAGAGCCAGCGTGATGACCAAAGGGATGGCGTCGAAGGGATGGATTGAACCCTGCCCGCTTTACCGAGCAGGGACCCCGGCAGGGAGGCAGTGCCGGTGCCGCCAGCCATGCCGCCCGGCGTGTCGGTGCATGCCGCTGCCTTCCCCTCCGCTCCCGCGCGCCCTGGCTTCGCCTCGTTCCTGCCCGATGACTGGGTGCGATTGCTTCACCCCACAGGCTCCGGCCGCGGGGCGAAGGTCCCCCTCGCCACTCATCCCTGCTCCCCGGGGTGCCATGCGCTATTTGGGTGCGTGGCAAGGAGAGGGGCGCAGGTTTAGACACGGTCGAGAGCATCGCCCAAGGCTGGGGGGGTGTCACCTCTCTGCACCCCCATTGCTGAGGGGCTGTGCCGGAGGTTTCGGAGGAGACAGGGCTCCTCGGGGGAGGGCACAGCTTCCATCTCCCCCCTCCGACCCGCCGGGGAGCGGGTTTAGCTGACACTGTGCTGTTTGAGATGGCTGAGTTGGGTGAGAGGAGTTCCACCTCCTGCACAGGCATGAAGAAAAAGAGAGAGAGAAAAAGTTCTGCAGTCGAGTTGGTTTTTTCCCACCCCCGGAGGCTTTGGCACAAACTTACTTTTTTTTTTTTTTAATTTTATTTGTTCTCGCTCTCTTTTTTTTTTAAAAAATATTTTCAACCAATGCATTACTGAAGTCTCTCGCCTCCTGACAAAACCCGGGCTCCCTGCCAGCACATATTTCTGATAATTCATCCATTATTAAATGAAATCAAAGATATGAWTTAAAAAAAAAAAAAAAAAAAAGCCATGGGACTGTTTGCATCCAAGAGAGGCTGTTTACAGCTGGGCTGGGGGTTTCTTTAACTGCAAAAGGATCTCTCCAAGGAAAACCCACCCAAAACGCTTGCCCTGCTCCTCAAACTGCAAACCTTTCCGGGTGGCCATGCCAAAATCCAGGGATCCTACGGCGTTTTCCTGCCTGGATAAAGGTGATTCCCTCCTTGCTGTGGGCTGGGCTGATAAAAGCCCTAACTCGGGTGGGTGCTGGCTGGATACGTCCCCTCCCTGCCAGCGGGCTCCCCGGGGAGAGCCTGCAACCCATGGCCAGAGACAGCCCGACTGGATCAGCCGGTCCTCTCCAAACCAGAGAGAGAGGAAAATCTGATGGAGAGGGAGGGGCACAGAAATTACAGCCTTTTCGCTTTAATAACCCTCGCTGTTTCCCCGAGTCCGTATTTACATCCTTCTCGGCACAAGAAGTAGTAATTAAAGTCTCTCCGCTCAGGTCTAAACAACAGCAGACCCTCCTGTTATTCAAAGCAGAGAGACAAAGCTGAAAATAAACCTGATTTTTATGGCTAGGGAGCCTCAAATCCCTCTCTATAGGCTGGCTAAT
Organism: Phoebastria nigripes; assembly: GCA_035582835.1. Classification (NCBI taxonomy): domain Eukaryota; kingdom Metazoa; phylum Chordata; class Aves; order Procellariiformes; family Diomedeidae; genus Phoebastria; species Phoebastria nigripes. The sequence continues at coordinate 1,964,252 of JAYKAV010001445.1, read as the reverse complement.
CAAGGGGGCAGCAGGATTTAGGGCCACGTGTCCATGCTCTGCCAGGGCATCGATACGCTGCATTTATCTCCATGGGGTGCCGGGGATGGAAAGCCGCTTGGAAAATAGCTCCGTGCCACCGGTCCCTTCTCACCCCATTTTTCAGCTGTTTCCACCACCCATCACAGAGCAAATGGGTCTCAGGGTCTGCAGGCACGGGCTAACGGGCAGAGCCGCGGTGGTGCCGGGAGCCGCTCGGCGGCAGCTTGTGCCTTACCGGAGCAGCTCAGGCCCTCCTCTCACTTTAAAGAAGCTATCAAAAAAAATTGAGAAAATTAATTATTCACTAAGACTGCTAATTAAGCTGATTTCCTCTGCAAGGGCATGGAAGGAAATGAGCTGGAGACGCTCTTAATTGTTTAAAAAGAGCCGTCCTACAGGCGTTCCTCCCAAGCTTCTCTGCCTGCTGAGAGCGCTTGGCCCGGTGTTTCACCGGGACGGGAGGAGTTTGCTGGTGTCGATGCCGGCCTCGCGCCTTGCAGATGCTTTCAAAGAAGCAAAGGTCAACAGCGAGCCATAAAGCGCTCCTAAACTCTCGTCCTCAAACCGGGTGACCCAACGCACCCAGCACCACGCCGCTCCTCCTCCCCGGGGAGCAAGCGGGGGCTGCGGGAGGCTCTGTGGGGACCCTGGGTGAAACCAGTCCAGAAGAAATAGCACGTCCATCATGCAGGCTATTTCTAGATGGCCCAAGAGCTCAAGAAAGTCCTCATCCTGTCCCAGGTCCAGYGCAGTGTGGCGCTGGCTCCCAGGCAGCCACAAGCAGAGAGTGGGTCAGGTCTGCACTGTGGGTACCCCCAATTGCCACCGCTGGATCACCATGGGGTGCTGGTGCTTTCCCCTGCCCCATCCTTTGCCCTGGCCCCAGTGCCACATCCAAGGCGAGGCCCCTGCCTAGGGGAGCAGGGTCCCCATGGGCCAGCTGGGAGGACCCCCCATTGCCACCAGGCTTTCAAGGAGGGGTTGAAACCGCGATGGCACAGTCAGCAAGACACCCAGTCTGCTGATCCCCATGGCCAAAAGGAAGCCCGAGCATCAGCTCTCCATGTCATGATAGTCTGGGTAATCCAGAGGTGATGCCTGCCAAAAACACCCAAGCCATGGCTGCCATATATATAAAAAACCAAACCTACAAGCAGCTTAATAGTCCAGCAATCTGCAACCCCAACTTATTTCCCAGGTTACGGCGCATTTATGAGCTGTTAGCAGCAACCAGCACCAGGGACCTGCCATCGCTCCCACCTTGACCCTAAGGCAGAGCGCTGCACCCACTCCCCAAGAGCAGCCTTGGGTGGGTGGGTGGGGAAAAGCAAGTCCTCGGTGCCCTGTGCCAAGGGAACTGGCTTCCTCCTGGCTGCTGGGGTGCAGCGGGTGGGAGCGGAGGTGCCCAAGGACGGCAATCCTCCAGGTGCCCAGGGACAGCAATCCTCCAGCGGCCCCCAAGCCCTCCACGCAGCCTCCCACGGCAAGAAGTGGTCCCACTGCCCATGCCGTGCCTTGCCCTCCCACTCCCACCACCATTTCATTTTGGTCCCCCTTTACCAGGACCTTCCCTTCTTGTCCTGTAGGGGTTGATGGAGAAAAACGCTCCGGGATCTCACATGGCGGAGAACAAAAGGAGTTATTTTAAAACAAATGGATTCATCTCCAAGGCGCTTGGCTGAGAACAGGGCGATGCTGCGCCAGCCTCGCTTCTCCCATGGAAATCAGTCCCGGTGAAAACATGGTGGGCTCATGGCTGGGCAGCACATCGCCTCCACCCCAGCCCTTCCACCTCCAGCAGCTGCCAGAATGGGAGAAATCTGGGGCTTGGTGAAGGCAACCACCGGAGATCGCACAAACAAAACCAAGAGAAAACCGAGCGGATCCAGCCGAACAGTATCACACCAGGAGCTTGGGGTTTTCCCGAGACAGCACCATCCTCCACAAGCATCCCAGGGACCTGTGCCATTCCCGGCACAGCTCTCATGCCAAAATGCCATGATAAAGGAAAACGCGGTCCCGAGGAGCACGGCTGCCAATGCTTGGCCAACCGTGTCCTCACCAGGAGAAGACAAAGCTTGATAACACCACGATTGCCCTGAGATCCTCTGCTGATTTACCAGCAGCTGGAAAGCATTTACAACCGTTCGCAAGCCACAGGTAACACATGGACAGGCACTTCTCAGTCAATGCCGCAGCCCCACGGCTCGGCTGGGAGGCAGCTAAGATGGCCCCTCCAGCACCAGGTCACCATCTGCACCACCTTTCCTTTCCCTTCCGCAGCCCAACGCCATTAAAAACAGGCACTCGTTTTCCTACCTGGTGCTGGGAACATCTACGAGTCAGGTTCCTCCAGCAGCTCCATGGTGAACTCAGGGGTATCTCAGCAGAGCTGGAAGGTAAAGCCACCAAGAGAAAAGCTCAGCGTCCCGGCAGAGGTGGGACGCTTCAAGGCAGGTTTCTCCTGCACGGCTGGTGGGAGCCCATCCCGCAGGAGCCGGTGGGACCGTGGGGCTCTCCACGTCCTCCTGGGCTGGTGAGGCACCAGGATCCCTGGGAATCGTGCTCTGCTTGGAGGGACCTACCCTTTTTTGACTGCTGTCCAACCCCAAAGCGCATGTTCTTACCTGCTCGGTGGAAGACGGGGGAAGGCTCGAGCACCTTTCCGAGAAACACATGGGTCTCAGCAGGGTGTGGATCTCGCCTGGCTCCTCCTGCTCTTCGGCCAAACGATGGTTAGGAAAAAAGGGGGATGCAAAGTTGCAGCAAGCTGGAGAAAAGAGGCCGGTGGTGCAAATGCTCCCCGCAGCTGGTGTCTACACAGCTCTGCCGGTTGGTTAACAGTGGAGCTCTGATCAACAGGTACATTGATGTCAAGCTGGGACTTGTCTCCTCGGCGAGGAAAGGGAACAGCAGAGATTACTAAGCAATGCAGGAATGTGGTTTGTTTAATATGAGCCATCAACACAGAAGAGTAAAATAATGACAGATGTGTAATCACATTTCCTGAGTCTAAAACCATGAGATAGAGAATTTAAACACCACTTTTCCCAAGATCAAGAAGAGGAGCCGTTTGGCTAAGAACTCATTTGGTTACTAATTTCCTCGGCATTAAATCAACTGTTTCCCGAATCTCTTGACTTACTTTGCCGAAGCGCTCCAAGGACGGGGCTGCTCCCCGGCTCGCTTTGATGTGAGGGTAAGCAGGGCGAGAAGATGCTTTGGAAACACGGATACGCCAGCTGACCGAGCTGGCCCGGATCAGAGGTTCCTGAGCATTGCTTAATTGGTTTATTTTAATGAAAGATGGCGAGATAAATTTCACGTGGCTCTTTATCGGGGGAGCGGCGAGTGGTGGGAGACAGAAATCAGGATCTGGGTTAAGCCAACCTTTCGAGGGCAGGCTGGGGGGAAAATGCGGCCATTTCCCCAGGAAAAGCCTGGCAATCGTGCAAAGCCAGAGTTTGCTTTGTTTTGGTCTCTCCTGCAAGGCTGGTCTGCAGAAGGCATGTGGCTGAGAGACACCAGACCCGAAGCCCACCGAGACTGGGGGAAGAAATCGCTGCTCAGCCTCGGTCTTTGCCTCCGGCCGCGGCACTTTCCCGAAGGTCGCAGGTGCAGGACCTGGAGGGGAGCGGTTACGTGCCGTCCCCCCGCGCTGGAGATGGCAGGGAAGGGCTGGGAGGGAACGGTGTCATTTGCTTGTCAGTTGTTTTTATTTGTCTCTTAAGATCAAAAGTGGGAAAAGCGCCAAGCCAAGTGGGGAAGGTGCCGCCGAGTGCAGGAGCTAGCTGTAGAGGGACTCCGGTCTGCCTCTTTTCTGGATTTAGGAAGCATGTTGTTTGCCACTGACCAAATTATCAGCCCTTCCTCTGCTTCCCCTCCCTGGCTTTGCAGCACCGGTGGTCCCATGTTGCTTCACTCCTGTGCATCCATGGAATTTCTCAGGTGGCCTCAGTTGCAGAAACAGTGCTGGAGTGGAAGAGCCCGCAGTGTATCCCGTCCTCCTGCCCCGGCACTGCAGCGAAGGGCAGGAAAGCAGGACTCTGCAGACCCTGCAGCAGGCTAGGCTGAGAAATGGGGGTCTCCAAAGCATCCCCTGGCATGGTGGTAGCCATGGAGGGGTTGCTACGCTGGCCTGAGATGCCGGTGAGGACACCGTCAACAGTAGACCTAGGTCAGGTGTATTTTTCATGTCCAGGAACAGGCCTGGGGTGCATGGTGAGCCAGGGGCAGAGCAGAGCAGCACCTCTTGGACCTGAACCCTCCAAATTCAGCTTCATCTTCTGGATACTCAGATCTCCCCAGGGACCCTATCTCCAGGAAACCCAGCCTGGTACCAGTGAGGTTTGCAGCTGGCCCCCACACCAGCTCTTCACATCACCACAGTCTGGAAGAAGCTCCTGAACACTCATCCAGAGAGCCTGGAGAACATCAAGAGAGCAGCTAAACCTTGGTGGCCCTGTGCCCTTTGCGAGTGCCTCTGTGGTCTCCCCAGAGCTTGGTGGGATGTCTGATCCTGCCTGTTAGCCATTTCAGGGGAGCAGCACCCAGATGGGCAGGGAATTTCCATGGCACATCCCCATCCCAGAGACACCGTGGCTGCCAGACACTGGCAGAGACATCCAAAGCTTTAGGGAGCTGGGAAAGCTGAAAAGGAGGTACCCAAGGGTGCAGGACCACTCTCCCAGGCCATAGGAGATCTTGCAAGGCTGCAGTGCACTGGGGCTGCTGCAGCATGCAGAGGAAATGCATCCCCTAACACAGAGCTCAGCCAGAACAGTTTATTCATTTATTCTGTATTTGCCATCAAGTCCCTGTGTTGGACACCCTCACCGGTGCTGGCAGGGCTCCTTCTCGCTCGCTGCCAGAGGAGCTCCACTGACCACGGCTGATGTCCTTACAGACCAGCGATGCCATCAGCTCACATCTCCCTGGCGTGAGCTGGGAAATGGTCCTTTATTGCCAGTTAATTGAACAAACAATGGTTCCTCCCCCAAAGGTGCCTAATGAGCAGCGTCCCCGTATCTGTGACCACGTCCATGCCTTCCTCTCTGACTTTATCTGAGCACACGAAGCTGCTGCTTTCCACCATGGGAAAGGCAGCTCCCTCCCCTAAATGGACTTTAATTAGTCTGACTGCCTGCCAACAGCTATTCTGGTGACACCCATGCTCCAATTAAGTCTTGGTTTCACCCCAAATTGTGCAGAACCCAGGCACGGCTTGTCCCTGGCTGGCGGTGCAGAGAAACGCCCGAGGCGGTGCTGGCAGAGCTCAAAGGCCATGTCCAGCCTGGGGAATTGGGGGACAAATCCCGCCTCGGCCAGCGCTGGGGTGGTATTGCCGATCGTTGCATACGATGCAAAGGGATCATTTGGAATATAGGGAAAACAGCCCACGCAGTGAATTTGGGAGCCCGTGGAAGCGTTCATGGAGCAGGAGCAGCCATCAGAGGCAGAACAACCTGCCAGCCCTGCCTGCTCCACCACAGCTCGCCCCGTGCCCGGGGCACAGACAGGTTCTCGGGTGCGTCTCGCAGCCCCGTGGCTTCTGTTCAGGGCTGCAATTTCATCGCCACTTACTTTATTAAGAGTCACCTTGGGTGGGATGCAGACGTCGGCTGTGAGCTGAGCTGAATCACACCCTCCCAGCTGGTCCTCTCTGCACAGGGAGTCTAGACGGCTGGCTGATGTGGAGACATCTCCTCTCCGAGATACCTGCACGAGGTCTGGGGCGCTCCCCACATCAAAGGGCCCCTGAGCTACTAAAGTGAGGTTATAATTAAGCCACCCCGAGGCAAGAAGGAGAGAGTTTCTCGCAGCACTGGCTGATCTCCCTCCATGGCTCCATCACTTGGGGTGGTGTCCTCTGCCACCATCCCGGGAGGTTTTCGTGGCTGTAGCAGGGACTCCTGTCCCATGGCTCGCAGGGTTCGTGCCTGCTTCATGCTGACCCTGGTCTAAAAACCAGAGAGCCAAACCCTTCTTTGCAAGCAGGTCACACTCCGCTGCCAGCTTCTTGGCTCCCTTGCACACAGGGAAGGGACCCTGGAGTGGGGATGGGGATGCAGATGCGTCAGGAGTTCCTTATATCCGTTTTGCTGCCAAATTGCCCCAAAAGCCAAGGGACAGCCTGGGCAGCCATGGACTCCAGGAAGGGCTGTCCCGAGGGGCAAAAGGAAGCTGAGACCCAAGAAATCCTTGCAAATACCACCGCAGCCTGCCAGCGACTTGCACCATAGGTGACCGAGCATTGCAGTGCAGCAGGATGCAATTTTGACTTCAGAGAAAGCCCAGGAAAGCAGCCATTTAATTAACCAGAGGAACCTGCTTCATGTCACTCCTTGCTGTAAAGTGCATTGGAGTCTCATCTTTAGCTACACAAAAAGCCCCAAGAAACCCAATGCCTTGCAGGTGGGAGGTGCTGGATAATGTTTTCCCCTTTTAGTGGGGTTTTGTCCAGCTGGACCATTTCACAGAGCCAGCCAGTGACCACAAAAAACAGAGAAAATTGGCACAAGCAAGAAGGACGTAAGCTCTGGTGGGCAGGGAAAGAGGACCCTGCCATGGATCTTACCTGCCAGCACCAGGAGGGCCAGGTGTAACATTGCCTTAACAAAAGCAGGGACACGCTCCTCAACTCGCCATTAAAACCTAAGCTCTATAGAGTGTCAATAAAGCCCACATTAAAGGATTAAAAACTGGCGAGGAGATCCCAGCAGGCAGTTGTCCACCAAAAAGCCTCCATGAAGCAGAGCATTGCTCCTGGGGGTTTCACCGGGCCAGGCGCCGAGCCAGCCGCCGGTCAGCCTTTTCACCCGTAATCCGGAGATCGCTGCAAAAGCAAAGCTGGGAAATGGTGTGCGGCATCCCCCATGCATGCAGCAGGGCGCACCCAAACCAGCGGGAGGATTTTTTTTTGTAGAGAGCTTAAAAAGAATACAAATTTAAAGAAAATAATGGATTAAAGGGGGGATCTCTCATCCATCCAGCTGGCTGTTCAGATGAATAACCCCCACAAAAGGGGGTTATTTGGTAGGGYGACATTCCCACACACACACCCCGAGTGACTGGCTGAGCCTTAAGCGACGTGTCCAGCATCACCCCAGGCAGCCCCAAATCTGGAAGTCAAACCCGGTGGTCCCAACACATCACAGCGCATCCTCCTAGCACAGCCCTCCTGCCTCAGGGCTAACAACCTCTCTGCCAAGACAATGCCCGTTCCAAAGTGCAGGGCTGGCTGCTCAGGCTGTAATTAATCTCCATGCAGGGAAAATCCCTGTTATTGACGGGCCCTCCCCAGGCAGGCATGCCAAGATGCACCAGGCAGACTGCTTCTGCCAAGCAATCGAAGCTGTCCTGCTGTCCCGGCGCAGCCCTGATGGCTTCATGGTCATCTTCTCTTCCCACCACGTCGTTCGCTCTCTGGATTGCCTTGGAATTGACTTTCCATTTTCCAAGAGAACAGTTTTCGCTTTGTTGCTTCTTTTTTCTATCAGCCGTTAAATCCAAAGTCTCTTGTGAACACAATTTGGTTGCACGCTCACAGCTACACAACGGCCTCATTTCCCAACAGAGGCAGCTGGGGAAGGCTTACTTGGGAAGCATACTGGGATAAAAAAAGAACACCCCTTTTAAATGTGGAAACCTTGCTTAAAGCTGAGGAAGGATTTAAGGTTAGTAATACGCAAGGAGCAAGCCAATGCAAAATGACTTTTATGATTCACTCCGTCTCCAACTTGGTCTAGAAGTCGTTGCAGACCTTGACTCAGATGATCAGCTACATTGAGACGAGAAGCACAATATAAAGACAAAATAGGATTCAGTGGCATAGCTTTATGAACTCATTTATATTAGCCCCTGCCCAGCCAGAGTTCACCCATGGTTTGCTGTGTTCATCCCATGGGGTACAGTCATGCTGAAGGGGATGGGCTGGAGCAGAGGACAAGAAGTCGGAGCTGTTCATCTACATGGACCCTTATCCAGGAGTACGAGGGGCCGAGGGGCAGCAGCATGGGGTGACCAGGAGAACCACTGGTATGACGCTCTGCTCACAGAGCCGTTCCCCTTCCTCCCACGGCTTTTGCAGATTTGCTCCTCATATAGCAACACTGGTTTGAATTTGAAGCAAGAGAAATTACCCAACCTCACTGCCCTGAGCAGTTCCAGGGCAGTGGGTAAATGCAGGAACTTGTCAGTGCTGCAGCTGATTTGCAGATTATTTATTTGCTTATTAGATCACATTTGGCTAATAGTTTCTGTGATGCTCCATAGTACGAGCTAATAAATCTTCCCTGGGGACCCACCAGCATCTTGCTTGATGGCCAGCTTGAAGGCATCCCTACTTAAACCAGTTTTGCCTTCCTAATAGAGCCCTAGAAGTCAGCCAGCGGAGCAGGAGGCGTTTACCTACCTGCCACCCTTTGATGACAGGAGTGGAGGTGAGGAGGAGGAGGCTGGCCTGCCCGATGCCATGCCACATGTCTCGTCACAGCCCTGACCTCCTGAGACCTCCTGCGGTGCCTGAGCTTGGGTCTGTGTGGGTGTGTGTGCCGCGTGACCGTGGACATGGGTCCTTCAATGGCTGCTCCTCTCCCCCCATCTCTTCTTGCATGGGATGGGGTGGCTGGGGGCAGGTGGAAGGGGCTTTCAAGGCAAACGGGGGACGGTGGCAGCCTCACAAACAGGGTTCCTGCAGTATTTTCCCAGGGGAAATGCTTTGTGAATTCTGCCCAGGAAAGCCTGCCCACCTCTAATGTATCGGGCACCCTGTTCCCATCCCAGCTTCTCCCCACTTACAGCACCACATGATGGGCTCTTCTCCAGGGACCCGATGTTCCTCCCAATACCCTGCTTTTCCCATCCCACCGAGACCTGCACTTTGTCTCCTCTTGCCCCATCGAGGCACTCACCCCTCTGGCATGGGGAATGCCTCTTCCTGACACAGCTCAGGCATTGCAAAAATGTGTCCCGGCTGGCTGGGGCTGAGCGAGCAGCACACTGCAGGCAGGCATCCCGAATCCGCCTCTTCTCCAGCCCGGGGCCAACAGCCCCRTCCCACCATCCCTCACCCCTTCCTCTTCCTCGCTCCTCTCCCCCGCCTGCAAAACAAGAAGTCTTTGTCTTCTCCCCCCGTTCGGAGGAGCACGAACGGCTTGAACTTTCCCTGAGTGAGTTTTTCCCCGCCAGCAGGGCTGTGTGCTGTGCCGATGCCAGGTATTAACTAAGAGGATGACTCAAYGAACTGGTTCAGACCAAGCAAGAACAACCCTTCACTTTTCTTCCAAGACTCGGGCTCAGCCCAGCACAGGCTGTTCTGGAGCATCAGAAAAGGTTAGTTAACTTGAAATAATAACTTTTTAAATGGTTTATTACATCTCTCCTCCTTCGGGTTGCAGTTGGTATGGGAGGATGATGGAAATGCAATCAAGGAGATCATTCCAAGGTAGTTTTTCCCTAAATTTTTCTGTCTGGTTTCAAGGTTTCCCTGTGAGATCTTGGCATGTGTTTCGCAGAAGAGACATACTACATGGCATGTACTACGAGAAGTGGCACATGCCATGGGGTGGAGATGGAGATTTGGGAAGGGCGAGCTCCCCGGTTTGCCTATTTCCAGGAGATCAGCGGAGACTCCTGAGCACCCCAGCAGCCTCGGCGGGACGGCTCTCGCTTGTGATGGGGCAAAGGCATGTGGCACGGGGGGACCCGTCCTGCTCACGGAGGGTCAGCGGCTCCAGCTGTGACGGGGAGCAGAGACAGCACTGGAGGCTTCACTTGGGAAAGCTGCGACGCTGAAATGGGCTGATAAAGGCAGTAGTTAAAAGTAAAAAATAAACTAGAAAAGACTACAAAATGCCAAGCAGCATGCGGCCTGGGAAACACAGCTGGGCAGGGCCGTGCTGGAGGCTGGATTGAAGCTGCCATTTCCATGGAAAACATTGTTAACACTGTGTTTTTCTCTGCTGCTCCAGAGATACTTCCAAGCCCGAGAGCCATGGTGCTGCCAGGAGCCCACCGGTAACAACCCACACTGCTTGGGACTGCACCGGCAGCCCTGGCTGACGGGGACACTGCAAGAGGTGGAGGGGCAGCCTCCAATTTTCGTGTTGCAGCCTCTCCCTGGGCTGGTGGTGGGGTCTGCACTGGCCTCAGAGCTGCCGGTGTGCTCGCTCCCATGGGCACTTCCCCGCGCATCCCGGCTGAGCCATCTCGGCCGCTGGCTGCTGGTGACCCTGCAACGTCCCAGTCACCGCAAGGGTGATAATGCATCCAGGAGACATCTCCTCCCTTTGGTTTCTTGTGGATGACATGGTCAAAGAGAAGGAGGCAAGACAGGAGCCTGGGGTGTGAAGGAGCAGTGCCCAAGCGTGGGGCAGAAAAGCCTCCCTGGGTTTGGGGGCATCAAGGGAGGACAAGGGGTTGATTTGTGCATGCCAACGCACTGGAGGTTTGTCCTGCCCATGGCTCACTGGCGTTTGGAGAGAAGGAAGCCAGAAGGTCTTTAATGGCAGTGTAACATCTACCTTACCAGCTCCACCAGGAGAAATCCTGCAATCAACTGCGACTGTCCCAGCGGAGAAAGGAGCAAGACCAGTTCAGGAGGATTGCGCCAGACTGGGCAGTGACCTGCAAATGCAACCCAGGGAGAACAACTTCAAAGCAATGCAGAGGTGGGAAACCAGCTCCCCCTGCATCTGCAACAGGCTCCAGACCAAAGAGGTGCCCGGAGAGGGGCTCTGCAAACTGCATCCCGTGGCCAAGCGGAGGGCGAGGAGCACACAGCCACGAGCATGCTGCGTGTCGGGATGTCCCCAGCCCCTGCGGAGCCCAAGAAGAGCCATGCCCCCGGAATCACAGTGAGCCCGCTGGCAGCCTGTGCTTCTCACTGCCCATCTTATCTCCATCCAGCGAACAGATGGGCTGGGAATTGTTTGCCCTGTATTATTCCACAGGGACGGATAATTTCTGTGCAGCGTTACCTGAGCTGTCGCAATTCCAGCCCGATGGCTTTGTTTTCCTCTGTAATATCTGCCAAGCGTGGCAGGCACCTGCTTTCAGCTTGGGAAGGAAAATCAAGGTGTTGCCTTCATTTCCAAAAAAAACCCTACCGAGCTTCCCGGCAAGCTGAATCGTGACCGAACACACAATATCTCCGTGATGGGAGGCATGCCGTGGCCGTGCTCATCACTAAAGCGTTGGGTGGCAGGGCTAGGGCATGACGAACKCTCGGCGAGAGGGATGCGCAGCGGGAAGGTGCCTCGTGCCCCGAGCAGAGCAGGGGGACAGGRATGAGCTGCAGGTTTGCAATGGGAGGGGGCCGGGGAGCAGCAGAGCTGCTCCATGTGGAGAAGCAAGCGAGGCCAGGGTGGGAGGGAAGGTTTCCCAGTGTCGAAACGTTTCGTTTGGATGTTTTTCTACACAAAGCTTTCTGCTTCCAAACAACCAGCGCTTTCTGTTCAGTGGCTGACCTCAGTGGGAAGAAAAATTGCTGCACAAAAGGGACAGCGAGCCTGACGCCAGAAGCATAAACTCGGCGCTGGTCCCACAAGCAGTTCTGGGTGGGTCCAGACAAGGCGTTTTGCAGAGCTTTTGTTAAAAATATTGAAATAAAAAGCCCTCAAAAATCTAATTTTTTTGAGAACTCTAAAGCACGCTTCGTTTGGACCCCCTACGCCAGCACCCTCCTGGTTTTCTGGTTTGGACCCTACACCAAAAGCATCCCTATCTGCCCTGTTACTTTGTCTTCTAGAGATCCTTTTGCTCATTCACGTTAATAGAAAAACATCACCCCAATTAATAAACTCTGCAAGAGCCACTGAAATCCCTGAGTGCCTCATCAACCCTCAGAGCACTAGTCTGTTTTTATTCCTCTTTCTGCGTTATTGCCTCCTTTACTTGGCTGTGGAGATCGTTGCGATTTATATTCATGTCTTTATTAATTGCAGAAAGCCCATTCACCTGTTCTGCACAAAGCGCTGGCCGTTTGGCCCCTCTGCCCACGCAGGGCTCCCAGACACACGTCCTTCGGGAGGCCACCCGCCTGTTGGGCATGCACGGCTGAAGAACCCCAAGGGATCTTAATTACATTAAAAATCAATGTTCTGCCCAGGGGAGCAATAGCATTTTGGTGTCTGCTGATGGACCTTCCCAGTAAGACCTTCTCCAGAAGGAGGAGATGTTTCCCAGAAGATGCTTCACTATTTTGACCCGTCAGCAGTCGATTTGGGGTGAATTGCCACGTTTTGCTCTCCAGGGAAGGCCACCACGGAGCACATCGGTGATGGGAGAGACCCAGGACGTGGCGACTGCAAGCAGATTTCCCATTACGACGGCTGACAAAACCAAGCCATGGTTTGGCAAACTGCACACTCAAAATGTCTCAAAGAGAGTTTTGGACTAGCTAAAAAGTCCTATTTCTGCTTGTTCTAAAGAAAAAATTACCTGGATTTTTTTTTTTTTTCCAAGGCGGGGCAATTATTTCACTCCAACACTTAGCTCAATTAATTTTAAAATATGCTTAAGAGGAGAAAGGAGTGAAGATGAAACCTGCACCCAAATTTTCCATAGTATTGGGCCTGTGCTAAAATACATCTGAGCTAAGCCACCCATGAGATTTGCTTCCCTATCCCAGGCTGGGAGTTTTCCGAGGGACACATGGGCAAGGAAACCCAGCCTGGGAAGACCACTGGGATTCAGGGGTGGCTGCAGGATGGGCCCACTGGGTCATCTGGAGGCTTCTGTTTGGGGGTTTAACTGCTGGTTTGGGGGTTCAGCTGCAGCATCCATCATTTTGGATGCTCCAGTGAGCATCCCTCACCRGAGCCTGGTGCTTGGCATGGCTGTGGTCTCTGACTCCCTTCCAAGCACTTCCCTGGAGCCCCACGATTGGCATCTAATAAGGTCACTGCTCACGTGGGCAATCCACCCGAAGGTCCAGACATGGCAGACAGGGATGCACTTGTGGGATTTCCAAGAAAATGCCAATCAGGTGCTTTTCTGCCCTCTGGGTGCTTCAGGACCCCGTCCTGAAGTGTGTGTTGCTGCACCCAGGACTGGGCATCTCTGACTCCCCAGTTGCCACCATGCTCTGTTATGACCCCACTTCATTACTTTAGTTCGTGATATTTTGCATGACTCTGTGAAGATATAAATCCCTGCATCTCCCGCTAGGTATCGATGCTATTACTTGAAGGAGTTAAAAATGCCTGTAGAGCTCTCTAAGCCTCTTTAAAGACGAGAAATAAAGGAAAGGCAGGGTTGGGTGCTGTTCTGCACCGATGAACCAGTGTCTTGCTCCAGCCAGAAATGATCTCATGATGGTCTCCCCTAACGAATTGTCTCCCAGGAGCCAGCCAAGCTGCCTTAGACCCCAATGGTAAAATGCAGGATGTGTTGTTCAGCCGAAATCCACAGGCAAAATGCTTTATGTTCATAAAATGCCGAGAGGCAGCTGGACCTCGGGYGATGCAAGAGGGAGAAGGTGAAGCCCCTGCACCCACCTGGGCTGCCCCAAGCTGTCACAGCCTCCCGGGGCTGGGAACAGGGCGACGGGCAAGCACAAGTGCAGCATCCGGGCACTTTCTGAGCCTGCCTGTTTTCTCGGTCCCAGCAGCATCCCATGGTGATGAGCTGCATGGCCCAATGGTGCAGCAAGTGCAAAAATACTCCCTTTGGCATGATTGGGGTTGCAAGCTGCCGTCTTCGGTTCTCCCGTGTGTTCCCCGGTGGGTCATTAAAGGATGCTCTTGCCTTCAGGAAGCACAGCCGGGCTGGATCAGTCGTGCCGGCTGGCAATGGCACCTTCCTGGACTTTATTTCTGACTCCAGGCATTAAATCCCAGACTCCCATCCCAGGCTGGGAAAATGGGAACAGAAATGGGTGTCTGCAGGCAACAACTTTGGGGCTGGCTCACAAAGCTTGTGTAAATCACAGCTGAGTCTTCAAATCTTCGTTTGGGTCACTCATATCCACGCAGCCCCTTCAGCCACCTGCCCCACCAAAATCCAGGCTCAAGACCCCAAACAACCATGGGCTTCCCAACCCTCCCCTTCCCTTCCCCAAAGTTATTTGCAGAGCTGAGGAACCAGCACCAGCTTTTTGTCTGGAAGAGAACACCAGGAGAAGAAGACACAGCGAAAAGCATCACTTGCAAGAGAGGGTTTGCTTGGGTTGACCTTTAGCAGGAGCCCATTTAATTCAGCATCATTTGCATGGATGAACTCTTGCAGGTGGAGGGGTTTTCTCCATCCCTTGGATGCTCTGCTGTAGGGTGTTTGGAGCTGCTGCCTGCCAAGCTTGCTAGGAGCCTGCTCCACGTTTGCAAACTTGTTTCAAAAACGTTTTGAAATTTCCAGGGAAACAAATTTCCAAAGAGGAACTGGATGTTGGGATGGATCTGGATCTTTTATTCCATCTCTGATTAAAAAAGATAACTCATCTTGTCATGGAGAGGAAAGTTTGTCTCTAAAGGAAAAGTCAAAATGTGCCCTTGCGAGAAGGGTCAGCCATGTTCCTGCAAAAACACCTCGGTCTTGATGAAACCATCATTTTCTGCCAGGAAAATTGCTTTATAACAAAATACCAGCCCATGGGAGATGGGATGTGGCAGAAATCACCCATCACAGCCATGCCAAGGAGGAGTCACCACAACAAGCCGACCATCCGGTACCAGGACCTCGCTGCTCCAAAGGCGTGCTGGCAGATTACCCCAACTCCCCAAAGTTTACCTTGGCTCCAGAAGACCCTTCCAAGGAATTCATGTGTTTCTGAGCTGACATTTAAAATGTTGAGAGGTTCTGGCTGGCTACAGAGTTCTTCTCTAATTACGTTCCAGTGCGTTGCTTGTCATGAGCTCGTTAATAGCCTGATCCAGCGTGGGCAGATTGCAAGAGTCATATTTTGTCCACAAACACTTGTGTTTTGGACCTCCTCCTTGTCAGAGACTTACCCCGGGAGGGCTTTGAACAAGAGGGACTTTTTCCAGTTTTCAGGACTTGCAATGACTTCATCGTGTTTTCTCAGTGCAGATCAGAAGTTTAATGGCAAAAAAAGTATTAATCCAGAGATTAGGTTTGCAGGGAATGCAGAAGAGCAGTGATCTGGGAAAAACAAGGTATAAGAAGACATGAGAATATCAGTTCAATACCACAAACAAAAAAACCAAAAACAACCCCCAACCAAAAAAAAAACAAACAGAAAATGTGAAGAATTCCCACTGCTATTCACAGAAAGTTTATTATGCTTTTTTTTTTTTCCTTTTTAAGACTAATATTTTGATTTTAAAACCTCTGCCACGAGAACAAGTCAGCCTGCTCCATGCCCAGGAGCAACCAGCCAGGCTTTGGACATGCTCCCTTTGAATGAACCGGCAACCGGGTTTTGGGAGCTGCCAAACAAACTCCCTTGGCTCTGCTGGGCTCCCCCCACCCACGGGCGCAAGGTAGGAGAGGAGCTGCAACGCTGTGGGTTGTATCTGCAACAGAGTGAGATGCATCCAGGTGGTGATTTGGGCTGAAAAGTCAGGATTTGCAGAGTTTGCTCGCAATGCGCAGAAACGATCGCCCATCTCGGACCAGCGCGTGGGGTTTAACGATGCTGTTGCTTCTGCTCAGGCTGGAGACTACACAAACAGCCTCAGAAAGCTATCAGAAGTCAACGGGGGCTGTGCAATGCTAAGCTCAGCCCAAAAAGGAGATGCTTTGCTGCTCCCTCTTCATTACAATGCTCCTGAGCAACAGCAAAGTAAGAGCAAGGATTGCTTTTCTCTCCCCAGTCATCTCTCTGCCATCTATCTCCCAACAGTTCGTTTTAATTATGCAATTATAGTGTGTACAAAGCTTTCTGTGAGCTTTAGTGGATAATTAAAACAGATGGTGAGCTTAATGGGACCAACTCCTTTTTCTTCTTTTAATTAACGTGTTAACAGTTTATGGGCCAGCCTGTGGAAATCTGTTACGTAGCAGCTCTGTGGGTCTACAAGCCATCCTCATGAATACGGCCCTGCCACAYGCATAGACACACATGCATGGAGATGCTGTCCCGAACACAGTGGTGGTCTCGAGCAGGTCTCCACGCACCTCATGTGTCACTTCTGCAGTGTCGTGTACCTCACTGGTAAGACATAAGCACCTTCGAGGCGAGGCTGGATGGATGCAGGTCTTCCAGGCATGCACCGACCTCTTGCAGGACCAGGACACCCAAGCATCTCTGAAGAAGACGTTCATCTCAAACCTCTGCTGGAAGCAATGCGGGAGGAAGAGGAGGAGGCAGGCATGGGTCAGGCACACAGATTAGTCCCAGGGCACAACTCCCTCCACTTCCAACCTCCGGGCAGAAAGGGGGATGCAAAATGCTCTTGGGGTCAGGGTGTGGGGACCAGCAGCGGTCAGGGAACAGCAAAGGGGCTCAGCAAGCTGGTAATGAGGGGCAGCCCTCGGAGGTGGAAAAGCAGAGAGGGGATGAGGCAGGATAGGTTTTACCAGAGGCTGAAACAACGCACCAGCATCTTATTATTGTTTCATGACGTATGGCCAACAGCAGCCTCCAAAGTGATGCCAGGCACTTTTGACACGCGGTGCAGGTCTTCTGAGGCCAAGCAAAGCTGCAGATCTCATGTTTCCTGGAGGAGGTACCCCACTGGCAAGCACCAGGCGTCGGGATGGACATGGAGCAGGGTGGGAGCAGGTGGGACCCCAAAGCTGGGGTTATACTAGGAAAAGAAGCTCGGGGACAGGCAGGGCAGGGTGGCACAGCGCAGGGAAGACAAGGAGAGCAGGGCAAGGATGGACATTTCCGAAGGAGCCCTCTGTTTGCCCAGGGTGCCTTAAGGCTGCAAGATAAGGCAACAGCAGGCTGTGAAATCTCGATGGCCTCGGGAAGGAGGGGCTGTGCCCGATCTCTGCCGAGGCAGGATCAGGCAGGCATCAAACGATGCCAGCGGGAGCCCTGTTCACAGCACCCAAAAGAAGGTGGGTCTCCAAACAGCATGTATTTAACTTGCTGACCTCCCCGCCACAGGACACTGAGGATGCCAATGGTTACATGGGTTCAAGAGGATACTGGAGAAGTTCATGGGATAGAAATCCACTGGGTTGCTAAATTCACAGAAGCCCCATCAGGAAGCCCTTGAGCTGGACATGTAAAATGAAATATTCATCGCTGAATGGCTCTCACAAGCCTTTGGCAGTGGGATAGGACGGGCCAGGAGGATTAACTTCAGCAGGGCAATGCACTGTTCTGCAGTCAGAAGTGCAAAGCCTAAGAGACGCAAGCATTTGGAGGGCTGCTTCCAAGCCTGTGGGTTGCTGGTAGGCATGTCACAGAAGTGGCTAGCCTGATGAACTGATAATTTTTTTGTAAACTGGCCCTGGTTATGGTAACAAACAAGGCACGGGGCATAACTGGAGGGGAATCCCATCCAGCCCACCACTGGATTGGGGATAAATCACGGCCAAGGCACTGGCTGTGCCTTGGGCTCAGTTGGGCCGCTGGGATTAGCTTCTTGAAAGAACAGTGGTTTCGTGGGAATAATCCCCGAGCAAAAAGAGCCACTTGATGCCATTTAACAAGAAAACCTCCCTACAGAGGTTTGCTTTGCCCCAGCCCTGATGCTCTTCCAGGCGGTGGGGTGCTGAGCCACCCTCCCCGCTGCGGGGAAGAGGCTGTCTCCCACCCACCGGGCAGCACACAAAGCTCTTGCTGCCAAAAGCACGGCCAGAGGATGAGCACGGCCGGTCCGAGCAAGCTGGCAAGCTGAAATAATAATTCCCTGGTCAAGGGGAAAAACAATGTGTGTTATTTCTGAGAGCACTGGGGTTTTGTCTGGTTTTCATCTCATGCTTTTTATCGCAGACTGGACTGCAAAGCGGCTCTTCAGCCTCATGGAGGGACGCAGAGGTGCAAGGTGCTGTGCAAAATTAAGGATGAGTCCTGTACAAGGATGCGTCCCCGTGTGTGGAGAGCAGACGAGGCTGGAGGGGACGGGGACGCGCATTGATGCTGCAGGCTGGCGTGGGCTTCACACATCTGCAGCCCAGCTGCTGGGCTACAGCTCGGCATTGCTCAGTTTTTCCAGCCCTCGCTTTAAAGTGACATTGGAAAATGTTAATGGCAGGGAGAAGGACACCTCAGCGAGGAAAAGTGTGGCTCAGCAGCCGCATCCCGGCACCGGGAGCAGCTCTGCATGGCACTGGAGGTGTTTGGAGGTTGAGGGAATGGATTTGGAGGAAACTCTCCAACCCTTTCCGGGCCAGACCATGGGGATGTACTCACCCATGCCAAGCATGCTGTCCCCAGTGAGGGTCACACAGCTGGGCCACTATTAATCACCTTGTGATGAGCCCTATCCCTTATCTGGGCTGCCCCGGCTCCCCCCGCACCCCTCTCCAGCCGCGGCTCGCCGGAAGACCACATGCTTCCCAGCCCTTCCATTGCATAAGGAGCTCGTTGCTACAACAGAAATTGCAAAAACCATGGAAACTGCTTGTCTCAGCCAAACCCAAACTTAACTGTATATACAGCATAAAATTTAGTTGCTTTAAACTTGCATTTTTTGGCTCAACTCTCCTGGCCACATCCTGAGCGCAAATGGATTGAATTACTGAGCACAAAATAAATTCCATCTGAGCAGGCTGCAGCCCTTGTCTCCCCGAACAAAGGCCGAGGTGTTTGCTTTGCCTTTTTTTTTTTTGTCTTCTGGAAGAAAACGAGCTAATTTTGTCCATGTGGAGGAAGAGAGGCTGGGGTGCTGGGGAGAACCATGTTAGCCGTGATTCCCTGACATCTGCTACCTTCCCTGCAGCTCCATGCCAGGGACCGAAGGCAAGCAGAGCGGGAGCAGAGCACACTATGCCATCGTCTCTGGATCAGCCCCAAGGGCCACGATGCTACTGCCTCCAGCATCCTCCTGACAGATGTCATCTGATGTGGCAGTGCCACCTCCCTTTACCCCAGGACCCCCTCGCCTCCTTTGGAGCAGGGACCACGCGCCAGGTGCTGCACAAAGATAGAGGACTCCAAGTCTTTGGGAGGGTGGGTGGCAGGGGACAGGCCTGCCTGTGGGCTCTCTTTTATCCTTCAATTGGGCAGGAGAGCGAGGAGGAAGGAGGAGAGAGAGGGAGGAAGGGAGAGGGGAGCAGAAGGTGGTGGCAGAAGAGCTGGAAGAGAGCTGCAAACACCCACTGAGCACCAGCATCCTCTGCCAGCCTGGGGGGGGGTCTCTGAGCCCCCCACCCAGCCACGGCATGCAAAACCCGTACACACAGGGAGGGAAATACCCCCAGCAGCCCCAGCACTGCCCAAGCCCAGGGGTTTCGTTGTGGGGCAGGAGCAGTTTGCCTGGGCAAGCAGCACGCCTGGGCTCCAGGACATCACCATGGCATGGGTGGGTGGGTGGGGGGGTCCACCTGTGCAAACAAGGCATCGCGCACCCCAGGCACATCCCACTGATCCCCAGATAAACTCAAACCAAGGAGGGGTTCAGCAGCCAGACCCCYGCCACCATACCCCACTCTCACCGGCGTGGGGTGAACACAGAGGAAGAAGCCAGAGAGAAACCCCCGTGGCCCCTTGCTGCTGCCTCCAGCCCACGGCCGCCRCAGAGGGCATCTCTGCGTGCACGCGTGGGAAGCGGCTCAGCCGGCTCTGCCTGTCCCTGCCCTCCTGCCRGCTGCACCTTGCCTGTCCCGGCAGCCGCTCCACCCTGGAGCCGGCGCTCCCCAGCCCCGCGGCGCTGGAGTGGGGTTTAGTCCTCTGGCTTGCACACGCCTGCAGACCTGCTCCATGGTCTCCTCCATGGAGGACATCTTCTCTGTAGAGTCTCATGCCAAGGAGCCACAAGAGGCCCTGGTCCATGCTCAAATAAGCCTACCAGGAGGGYTGACCTCAAAGCCATCCTTAATGAGAGGGTCCCCCAAAACATGCTTTAGATATCCCCCAGCTCTCAGCTCACAGTCCACCTACACGCTGACCAGCCCTGCAGAAGTGCTGTGGGAAAGGAGTTTCTGAAAAGTTTTCCTTGATGAACCATAATTTGCTCAGAGCAACCAAAATGCTTTGTAATTTGCCCAATTAATTCTCCGCTGGTGGCTCGTGGCACCCTCAGAGAGTCTGGTCAAGGTGAAGGCTACAGCCAGGAGGGAAAGCTGGAGCATGTGCCCCACTCCAGCCTGCATGACAGTTCCTCGAGGTTATATTGGCTTATTTATTGACTTTACTATTGCAGTCCTTTTTGGAGAAAAACAAAAAGCAGGACGGGGTTACCACTGACACCCTCRCTATGGGGTTTGTGCATTGCATCGGTGCTGAACCCAGCTAAGGGCTGGGGCTGTGGTGGCTACGGTTTGCTGTTACCCTACAGCTGGCACCGCTGCAGAGGGCTGTCACCACCTCCTGTGCCAGCCCCTTCTCACAGCCTCCCCAGTGAGCTGGAAATAACAGGACGGCAGTCGAGGACATGGGGATGGTCTTCTGTGATTCATCACATCCTATTTTGCACACTGGGAGGGCAAGCATCTCCTCAAAGATAGTCTTACCCAAAAGCGATGGATGCCCTGGAGCAGACCAGCCCTTCTGTTTGTGATGCCCCTCTTCAGGTGGGCTGAACCATCCAAATTCTCAAGCATCCTTGGTGCTGGGGCTGAGCCACTCGGGATGAATTCTTCCTCACACCTTCTCAGACTTCACATTTAATAATGATTTAATAATCATTTAATAATGATTCGCATACACTCTGTGGAGCTATGGAGCAATAATTGCCCAGTTTCTTTATCGAAAACCACATCTGGCTGGGAAAGCTTGGCTTGGCYGCAACTTTGATCTCAGCTCCCCAACTCCCACGCGCCAACATTTGCTGCATTGCCTGTGCCAAGGCTGGGTCACGCTTCCCCGTCATGCCGTGGAGTACCTGTGATCACGGTCTCAACGAGCTACTGTCTTTTCCCAAACCATTGTACAGCACTGACATCACCGTTTCCACAAAATGATGGTGCTGCAGYGATTTCCCGCAATCGGGCTGCTCTAGCCCCTCCACGATGAGCAGGTATGAACAAAGAGGGCATCTGCAAGGGAAAAAAAATCACACAGGGTTCCCTCATCCTCCTCCTGAACCATTGAGTCYGCTTCTTGAGTGCCTTCTGCCTGGTGCTGGCTCTGCCAGGCCGGCACGGGGTGAGCTCGGGACAGGCTTAGGTTCAGCAGCGGGATGGGTGCATCCCCCATGGGAGTGGATGGAGGAAAGAGGGACCTTCTCAGCAGAGAAGGTTTCCAAAGGGATCAATCCAATCAAATTACCATCCCAATCTGAGCCAAATCTGACAGCTGGCTTGGGCTAAAACAGAAAGATTCATCCTCACCTTCTCCAAGAGCATCCCACCCATTAGGAAATGGGCATTCGCCTATGGGGGGAGATGGCCTGGGATTTTYGCTGGCCCCACGGCCCCGGGACAGAGTTGTTGTCCTCAGCGCGTGGCTTTTCTCCGGTCACAGCAGCTGACGCAGCATGAGGTCGGGATGCACCACGGGTGTCTGGGAGCTGGGAAGCAGTGGGAGCCTACAGAGAAATCTTCTGCCAGACCCCCAAGGAGGGAGCGAGGGAGAAGCACAGCTGCAGGCACGTTGTTTGCAGACAAAAAGCATGCAGGATCCGGCCTGACCCCTCATTACACACGTCTGAGGAGCGATGTGCATATTAAAATAATCTCTTCAAAGAGACTGGTGAGGAGAGAACACTGAAGTATTGATGAGCCAAGCTGGCACAGGGATTGATCTCAATGCATTTGTGAATTTTATTAATAACTTTAAAGAGGGCACACAGCACCCCGGCACCGCCACACACAGACACGTCCCCCCCACCGGCTGCCCCACGCCGAGCTGCGAGAGCTCCCCATCYGAGGACGAGCCAGAGGTCCCCTCATCTGACCCCAGGCTGACTCTGCCTCTATAAGGCCCAGAGACTTGTTTTACGCTCTGAGGGCCTTGCAAACAGAGGCACAAACAAGAAACAAGGGCAGAATTTGATGCTGCAGGTAAATACCAATTAAAATTTAATTAAAAAAAAAAAGGGCATGAAGCAGAGCCTCAAATGAGATTTCAGCTCTGCCTCCTCTGGGCTTTTTCAAGCAACGGCATGGGAATCCCCCACATCCCCATCTTCACGTCTCCTCTCCTCCCAGCCCAGGTCAACCTTTGCTCCTGCAGAGCATCTCAGCACCCACGAGGGACTCTCACCCCTCATGACCCGAAGCGGTTGGAGCAGCTCTGCTCTGCTCTGCTGTCCTCCATGATTCTCACCCTGATACGRATCAGAGGATTTTTGGGACTCTGCTGTGAGACTTGCTGCATCTTGTTTCCAGACCAGCTTGGCTCTGCTTTCGTCACTGGGCTTTACAGATAAAGCAGATGGCTATCAACAAGGGCTTAAAATGACCCCCAGCCCTTGCTGCAGATAAGCCGGGGTCTGGTGGGGCGAGCAGCACCCAGCCCTGCACCTCCCAGGCAGGAGGTTGAAACATCTGAGTTGCTCCTGGAGAAGGGGTGGGCTGGATGCAGGGTCTGCTTTCGCCTACCTCCTCCTCGCCCCCAGGTCTCTGCAGCCTGCCTGGCTGATGGTCTATACCAAAACCCCTCTGACCTGCGGGGAAGCTGTTTTCCCCATCCCCTTTGCGTTCCTGACTGACATATCTGCTAAATAGCTCAAGTCTTGGAGAGGAGATGTGGCACGTCAGAAGAGCCGTGGGTCCCCAGGTGAGGTCTGTGGGCTCAGAAGGACACCAGACCCCCCCAAGACCACACGCAGGACCTGATGCAGCACTAGCAGAGATGCTCCTCACCCTGTTGACTGCAGCAAGTGCCAGCTCTCCGCACCRACAAATATAGAATCATAGAATCATTAAGATTGGAAAAGACCTCTAAGATCATCAAGTCCAACCGTCAACCCAACACCACCATGCCCACTAAACCACGTCCCTAAGCGCCTCATCTACAGTCTTTTAAATAATTCCAGGGATGGTGACTCCACCACTTCCCTGGGCAGCCTGTTCCAATGCTTGACAACCCTTTCGGTGAAGAAATTTTTCCTAATATCCCATCTAAACCTCCCCTGGCACAACTTGAGGCCATTTCCTCTTGTCCTTATCGCTAGTTGCTTGGGAAAAGAGACCAACACCCACCTCGCTGCAACCTCCTTTCAGGGAGTTGTAGAGCGCGAGAAGGTCTCCCCTGAGCCTCCTCTTCTCCAGGCTAAACAGTCCCAGTTCCCTCAGCCGCTCCTCATAACACTTGTTCTCCAGACCCTTCACCAGCTTCGTTGCCCTYCTCTGGACACGCTCCAGCACCTCAATGTCCTTCTTGTAGTGAGGGGCCCAAAACTGAACACAGTATTCGAGGTGCGGCCTCACCAGTGCCGAGTACAGGGGGACGATCCCTTCCCTACTCCTGCTGGCCACACTATTTCTGATACAGGCCAGGATGCCGTTGGCCTTCTTGGCCACCTGGGCACACTGCCGGCTCATATTCAGCCGGCTGTCAACCAGCACCCCCAGGTCCTTTTCCGMCAGGCAGCTTTCCAGCCACTCTTCCCCAAGCCTGTAGAGTTGCATGGGGTTGTTGTGGCCGAAGTGCAGGACCCGGCACTTGGCCTTGTTGAACCTCATGCAGTTGGCCTCAGCCCATCGATCCAGCCTGTCCAGGTCCCTCTGCAGAGCCTTCCTACCCTCGAGCAGATCGACACTCCCGCCCAGCTTGGTGTCATCTGCAAACTKACTGAGRGAGCACTCAATCCCCTCGTCCAGATCGTTGATAAAGATATTGAACAAGACCGGCCCCAAAACTGAGCCCTGGGGGACACCGCTCGTCGCCAGCCGCCAACTGGATTTCGTTCCATTCACCACAACTCTCTGGGCCCGGCCGCCCAGCCAGTTTTTTACCCAGCGCAGAGTACACCTGTCTAGGCCATGAGCCGCCAGCTTCTCTAGGAGGATGCTGTGGGAGACAGTGTCGAAGGCTTTACTGAAGTCCAGGTAGACCACATCCACAGCCTTTCCCTCATCCACCAGGCGGGTCACCTGGTCATAGAAGGAGATCAGGTTGGTCAAGCAGGACCTGCCTTTCATGAACCCATGCTGGCTGGGCCTGATCCCCTGGTTGTCCTGCACATGGCTTGCGAGCGCCCCCAAGATGAACCGCTGAAGTCACTGAAAACTTCATCGTGTGTAAAGAATTTATCCTCACAAAACACCAGGAAGCCCAAACCATCCTATTGTGGCTGGTTTACGGGCAGAGAGAGGATGGCTGAATGAATTCCCTGGGAGTCTGCAGTGGGATCTCCCCTCCCTGTGCTCCTGCCCTTACCATCAACTCCTCTTTCTCAAAGCAAAGACTGCCCAGGCCCATGGGACCCCGCAAGACCTCCCCGTCCCACACACCTGGGAGTACAAGGAGGCAAAGAGAAGAGAAGGAAAGAGGAAATATCAGTTATTTTCAGATCACTTCAAAGATTGGATTTTCCTTTTCTCTCCCTCTTTTTTTCAAAGGCGCATCTCCATCTCACTTGGTTCCTCTGGAGCAAAACTCTGCCAGCAAAGCCATGCCTGGTCCCCATGCAGAGGCACCTACACCTCCACTGCGGGGGACACCGCATCTCCCCCCAGCTCCTCCCAGCGCTGCAGCCTCCCCAGCTCGCAGAGCGGTCGGTCTCCGTTCAGCTCTTTACTCAACCTCTGACCCCTGCACTTGTAAATCTTGGAAATGCATGTGGTGAGCAACCAGAGCGGTGTCATCCGGGGCCACTCTGACTCACCGCTGACGGACCCAAAACAGGGGAGACAGCCTAAAAACACCAGGCAGCGGTGATTTACAGCCCGGCTCTCCGGCTGCTGCTGCCCGCCAGCCCCAAGGTGACACTGCCTACAGAGGAAGAAAATTTATAGGGCCAAAGCTCTTTCCTCCCACACCTCTGCTCTCCTGGAGGTGACACTGAGCTTGCCGAGCCATGCTTGCATAGAGAGCAAGCTGGAGAACATCCTGAAAGAGCATCCCCCACGCACGGTGCACATCACTCTCAAACTGGGAATAGAGGGGTACTGTGTCTTGGGCTGCATGGGAAGGGCGGCCCCTCCTCTTCTTCCTCCCCATTTATCCATCATTTCCAAGACAATTTTCCAGGGCTGGTCCCTTCCAGCTAATTATCTTCAGACTTTGAAAATTGCCCAAAAAGCCTGACAATGCCAAACTCATGGGTGAGGAGCCTCCAGTAGCTGGCCTGGCTGCAGCAGATTGAACATTGCCCCACAAGGCYGTGCCTCCTGCTCCGGAGACCCCTGCCTGGCACTGCGTTTTTAAGCAAAATGCTGTCTTAATCGCATCCARCTTCAGAGGGAGATGGTGATGCATCACACATAGCTCGAATCATGGCCATGGTCTATCAGCTAAAAGCAGGGTGTTACGTTTCCAGACATGTTCACTGCTCTCCTCTCCCAGTGCCACGACTCTCCTCCTGGGCTGTATTTGAAGCCCCTGTTCCTGGGGCCATGAATTATACAGTGACACACAAGCCAGGATCAGGGACTCAGAGGGGGATTTGCAATTCAGCAGCCCTGAGACTGAATGAGACATCTCAGACCAGCAAATGGGAGAGGGTAAAACCTGAGATGCAGCCAGTCAGCACCAAAAATAAAAACACCCTTGGGAGCTCAACCAATTGGATGCAAAGGGGTGAGCACCCCATCAGAGCCCCAGCCAGCCACAGGGCCCTGGCCATTCCCACGGGGCACCCCATTCACTGCCATGGTGGATGYAGGTGCCCCACAAGATGCTGCAGAGCTGGAGGGATGCACAAGGGTGGGATGCACGAGGGCAGGAGACCTTCTCTGAGATCAAGCTCCAGCCCCGTTGAGCAATCCCATGGGATGCTGGAGCGTTTGGGTKGATTTGGGGGGTCAAAGACAGCAGCACTTGCAAGCCGGGAAACCTTCCTGATAAAACAAGGCTCCAGAAGCTCCATCTGATGGGGCTTTTTTGGGTTTACTGATAAAGAGATGGCTCTGACACAGTCTGCAGGTACCCAGATGGCAAAGGATTCCTGTCAGGCACTTCCTCCTCAGCCTTGAAGAAAATTATTGCATGGCAAGAGCTAGGAGAGAGCAGATGACAAGGGACAAATTAACTTGGGAGATAAAGTACAAGGGGCAAGCTCTAATGAGGTGAGAAGGAGGTTAGAAGTATTGACTACCACAAGTGTGAGGGAAATGACAAATAGACCCACCAGTGAGAGACCTGAGGCAGATTTTCATCCAAATACTGGCAGCGATTGCCACAGCTTATGCTCCCCAGAGCCATATGAGSAGTGAAAAGCTGGTCCTGTGTAGAAATCACAAACAGGAAAGAAGAGACAACAAGGGAGGCTCCAAACCCCAGAATTTGTGAGGGTTTTGGGTGGGGATTTTTGTAAGGCAGATGAAGAAAAAAAATAAATCACAGTAGAGAAGTCTACCCCCATCGACACTTTTTTTGCACTACTACAGCACCACATTGTGCCATGGGACAGCCCCGGGATGCAGAGCGGCTCTCAGAGGGGCTGGTGTCACCCGCTGTTTGGGCAGCCATGAAGCTCAGCAGAACACCAGCTCTGAAGTCGCACAGGTGACCTGGAAAAGCAGCTGAACGCTGGTCCTGGGGACCTTCAGAGGAGGAAACAGATGCTAAACCTTCTTGCGTGATAAATATTGCAGGAGAGCCTTGATTTTCCTTTGCAGATGTCTCTCCACAACTTGGGAGAGGGGGTGCAGAGTGAAATAGTTCACGTGTGGTTTGGAAATGGCCAAGGCACAGAGATGTGCTGACAGGAGACACTGTAAAGACCAGGACTAACAGAGACACAGCAGAGACCAGCAAGGGGACACCAGAGGTGTGGAGAAGTGATTTGGGGTTTCTCACAAGGCAAGAATTAAGAGGCAGCTGGAAGACTTATCAGGTGTCTGATTTAAAACTGACCAAAGGACAGACTCATCACTAAATTGTGGAATTTGCTGGGCAGGATATTGTGGAGAGCAAAAATATTCATAAATGCAAAAAGGGAAAAGACAGGTTCACAAATGATAGCTCTACCAGTAGGCTTTAAGCATGAGGTTCCCAGTGCAGCTTCTCCAGCCCAGGAGATGCTGACACCACAGACCTCATTGACGGCCAGGCTGTGAACATGGGGGTCTCATAGCTGTTTGCTGCATCCCTTATTGCCAGAGAGAGGATGCTGACTACAGGGGCTTTTTATCAGATGCAGGACATGGTTAGCCTTGAGCAAAAAGCCTGCTCTGTTGGCGATGGTGCTCCAAGGAAGATAAAAATTTGGGAACGAGGTTGGGATGTGCTGATTTGCAGCTATCCCAAGAAGAAAGGGAGAACAGCAGTTGTCTCCATCCCAGCAGCAAAGCAGTGTCCATTAGCTCCCACCAGCTGCCATGACAGACTCTTGCTTTGACCAGCCTAAGGTGGCCTTGAGTAGCATCAAGGAAATGCCCAGATGATCTTGTTACAGCAGCAGACCAGACCTTTCTTGCCAGCAAGATCTTCTCTCGACTGTCCTCCTAGGCAGAGGAAAATGCTCCTGGTACCTGCTCAGAGGGGCTGGGAAACATTTTGGGTAGCCTGGTCTCCTGCCAGCCTTCCTGAGGAACAAGATCACCGATCCAGGTCTGCACTGAAGATGCTCATCCCTGTACAAATACAGAAAAGATACCTGAGAGATTTCAGCAGGAGGCACATTCATGCCAAATGCTTAGAAAAAAACCTAGAAATCAGGGCATATTGATGTTTTGGCTGACACCGCCAACCGGGCAAGAGCTTTCCAGTGATGGACCGACGTCATCGGAGCCAAGCCTCGACACAGGAGGAAGGCTGAAAGCTGCCCGGCTGCCCGCTCTGCCAACCTGCTGCCAAGGTTTTCAGGCCAGGAGGGATTTTCTCTCTGTTGGAGCCAAGCGATTGTGATCTTGCATTGATAAATGGGGTTTGATCCAATGCCCATGCACAAAGATAATGTGCTGGCAAAAGCCAGATTCAATGACTCCACCGCACTCATTCCAACAGAGTGCATCAACAGGTGTCGAATTTAGGGGGAAATTAAGGTCCAACACTGACAATCATTGCTCTGTGACATTTCTGAGGCCTGTTAATGCTACACACTATATTCTCTTTTTGGAGAAGGTGATGAAACGAAGCCTCACGGGATGAGAGGCAAAGGGTGACAAGCTCAGTTGGTTCAACAGTTTCTTTCCAAAACAAGGAAATCTCCAACTGCGATCACTTCGGTTCAATAAATAAAAAAAATAAGCAATTCAGCACTAGTCTGTTTTAAATGTACGTGTTAGCGTTGGCGGTGTTAATAACAAATGTAATTATTTAAAAGCTCCTATGTATATCAGGGCAGTGAAAACTGCAGATGTTGGCAACCCTTGAATATTCTTTTACACCTGCCATTAAAACAATTTGAAGTTCCCATCTCAATGTATCAGAACTAATTACATGCTTTTAGGCAGAGATTACTGGAAGAGGACCTTCGTTTTGTGTTGCACAGGCCTGGCTAAAGGGTTGTCCCATCTCCAGTGCCCATACCAGGAGGGTGATGCAGAGCGCAGGCAGGGACCAGGCTAGCGGGGGGCGGATTCTGCATCACTCTCTGGCCACTTTTGCCCTGAAAGGTCTGAAGGTGGTCCTGGGCTCTGCCCCACAAACAGGTCACTGAGCATCTCTTATCCACAGCAGGAATGGAATGGAATAGACTATTTCAGTTGGAAGGGACCCACAGCGATCATCTAGCCCAACTGCCTGACCACTTCAGGGCTGACCAAAAGTTAAAGCAAATTATTGAGAACATTGTCCAAATGCCTCTTAAACACTGACAGGCTTGGGGCATCAACCACCTCCCTAGGAAGCCTGTTCTCCCTGCACACACACCGCTACAGCAGAAGTGTAGTCATTCCTGCCCAGAAAAAAGTCCATTCCTGGTGCACTTCAGACCCATGTCATGTGCTTTGGAGTTTTTGTTGGGTTTTGTTTGGATTTTTTTTYCCCCCCTACCTTTTTTTTTTTTTTTTTTTTTTTTTTTAAAAAAACAACCAAGTTTGGAAAGTCGCAGGAAATAAAAACAAGAAATTGCTGACCAGTGTCCCACTGTAATTGAGTGAGAACACAGAGCTCAGCTCTATGGATTCCCAGAAATACGATCCAGATGTGGCTCTCCACGGTGGTGCAGCCAAGCCACAACCCCCAAAATGACTACCCCTGCGACTGGGAAACTTCCCCAGCGCCCCTTCCAGCCACGCACAGCGACAGGCGATGCCCCAAACAACACCCGGCCAAAGACTTGAGAAAACACAGGGTTGGCAGCAGAGCCTGGAGGGGCCCTCCCAGTCCCCGACGTTGAAGGTCTGCAGCAGAGGTATTGGAAGCAAAATCATTTGATCCACGCAAAGCCCAGATTTCTCACCTGTGCACACACCTGAGCTTGAAAACACGACCTTCTACAGCTCACTTAAATCCCCACTGCCTGCAAACCATGGGAAACTGGGAACACATCATTTTTGCAGCAATCCTCTGCTGCAGTCATCATCAGGGTCTGAGCATCGGCTCAGCCCCGCTGCCACCTGCCCCATTGCGGGAGCAGCTCTCTGGGCTGGCGGTCCCCAGACTGTCCCCCCCTCCCAGGACCCAGCTAGGGGAGGGACAACACTGCACGCACCGCACTGGTCTGGGATGGGAGCGTGCGCCGACGGCAGCCGCGCACACAGCGAAGGAGTATGATTGCAGGTGCACAGGTATGGGGAAAACCCAGCACAGCTAAAGGCAACGGGAGGGTCAATAACTGCTCCAGTGACTCTGTCTTCAGCTTTTTCACGCCAGAAAGTTTTGCCCTTACAGTACCCTCCTGGTTATCCTTTTATACAAGACCTTGTTCTCCATCCATCGTGTTTGCAAAGGTGGCAATGAGCACCAATGAYGACGACGGGGGTGCACAGATCAGTCGGGACACTTTGACATCGTTGTATTATTTATGGTCAAATACTCAGCATACACTAATTAGAAGTGTTCAGTGGCACACAGAGGCCCACCTAGCTCACACCCTCAGTGCCTGACACCCTTTAGGATGGTTGCAACAGCACGGTGGGTCTGCAGTGATCCCTCAGCTCCTGCAAAGCCAGCATTGACAGCAGCGAGGAGCTCAGAAGCAGTAACAGTCTCCCACATGGGAGCAGAGTGCCTAAGACTGAAAAAAAAAAAAAAAAAAACAACCCACCCCAAAACTACTCAATTGGTTTCAGTTGGACTGCAATCTTCCAATCCAGCTATTGAGTGCAATGGCAAGATGCAGCAAGCAATTAGCCTGGCTCTCCAGAGCCCAGGCACTGACACAGAGAGCAAAGGTTCACCAGGCAGAGGAGTGCACAGGGCTGTTTGATTACCCTGGGAGAAGAGCCAAGCAGAAAACACTGCCTGCAGAAGTGAGAAGTATATTTTGGTTATGACTCCCAGCACAAAGCCTGTTAGATCTGAGTTCTCTTTCCAGCTCTGTCACAGGTACCTTGCAAAACCTCAGGCATGTCACTTTGTTTTCACAGAATCATAGAAAGTTTGGGTTAGAAAGGACCGTTAAAGGCCACCTAGTCCAACCCCCCTGCCATGGGCAGGGACATCTTCAACTRGATCAGGTTGCTCAGAGCCCCRTCCAACCTGACCTTGAATGTTTCCAGGGATGGGGCATCCACCACCTCTCTGGGCAACCTSTGCCAGTGTYTCACCACCCTCGTAAAAAATTTCTTCCTTATAACTAGTCTGAATATACCCTCTTCTAGTTTAAAACCATTCCCCCTTGTCCTATTGCTACAGCAGATACCTCTTCCCTTCCCCGAGGTGAGGCAGTCGTCTCATGCTTGCTCAGTTTTCCCCAGGCACCGACTCACCCCACCTTTGCAACAGGTTCCCCCCCAGCAGAGCAGCTGAGCTGGAGGCAGCAGCAAAGCCAACATAGCCCTCTCTGTCCTCTGGCTGAGGAAATGAAAATGATGGGGACACTGAGAAGCCCTGCGTCCCCTCCAGCTGAGTCTCAGCTGCCCTTAGAGGTCAGAGCAAACCCTCCAGGCGGGCTGTGGTCTGCCACRGGGAGAGCCAGAGGTCCATATGGAGATGGAGAAATGAATGCACCCTCCCCAAATCACAGCCTGCATTTTCTTCTCTAATATCAAACATGAAGAACATAACCCTGGGGTTAGGGGAAAAGAAGTCCCTYCCTCCCCTCCAGTGCAAACTCAGCCTGTGAAAACCAGATGGCTAACTAGCAAAGTTGGGCTGGTTCTCTAAACACCATCAGGTTGGTGCAAATCACATGTTTTTGACAGATGGTCCTTTCGCCAAGAGTATTTGCCCAGCCTTGCCTTACCCGTGTGTTTTCTGCAGACAGATTGCTCTGCGCATCCATGAGCCCCATGCCAGCCCACGGCATATCTGAAGCACAGCAGCTCCGGCCGTGGAGCCCTGAGGCGCTTCTCTCCTCCTTTACAGGGTTTAATGAGACATTCCCCTCCCCTCGCCGTGCACAGTGAACCACTTTGAGAGAAAAACTTACTGAAACCAGCAGACGTGTTTGCATTATTTAAGTTGGGAGCACAAACGTTACCTGCCAGCCAGGCTTGCACTGCAGCCCTCCTGCCTCCCTGGCCAGCTGGCAATGTCCCCGCAGCGTTGCAGCTCTGCTCTGGCTGCCCAGACACCACACATCTGTATTTCTTATATCTTAAAAGGCCACTAAAATGGGCCAGTGGACACCTCTCCCATCCATCCGGGAAGAGCTGAATTTACATTTCAATTAAATCCCTGGTGAGATGAGCCCCAGCAGCAGTGCAGACAAAAGGGCACTCGGGTGCTGCGATGCCCCATCACAAGTCCCTGGCCATTGGAGAATGCGCAGGGCAGGGGACGGTCTCCCCCTCCCCGCTTTCATGCAACGGGGCTGGGAGGCAAAGCGTGAGTGTTGGGACACTGCCTGGGCCACCAAACACCCCCACTGCTCTTTGTCCATCTGCCGTGGCAGAGCACTCGATGCAAGGCACCAGGCTTTGTGCACACCAGGTCTCTGGGATGGCTGACGGTTGCTCCTGGAAGCACACCACCAGGCTAACCCTGGGCCATCTGACCCAGCGGCTCAGACATGGTTAGTCCAAGGAATCCCTGTTTACCCATTTCTAATTTGGGCACCCGCTCCTCTCCACCTGCCCTGACAGGGAAGGGGATGCTTGTTTTATTTCCAAAGTTTAAATGACCTCTTTCTTCTGGAAGACCTGCAGCTCTGGGCTCAGTATATTGAAGTTCCCAAATGAAGAGTGGGGTCTGTGAGTAAAACAGTCTCTCTCACAACCAAATCCCTTCTCTGCAATGCTGCATGTACTTCCCAGGGCCAATTTTTATGCTCTTTGTTCAAGCAAAACCTCCTGCCACCTTTATTCGCCTGGCTGGGAAGTGTTCATCTAACCGGGAGACTTACTCTCTGTACAGCAGAGAAGATTTACTCCCCATACTCCGCAAGCGAGATTATCTCCAGTTGCTATTATTCCCTTATCAATAATTCACCGAGCAGCCACACTCTGGATCGCGTCTGTGCTGCCTGCGTAGTTTCTAAGCTCAGTACTGACTGAAACAGCAGCCGTGAGTAATCACGTCTCCTCTGATATTGCTTATGCTCTCAGCGAAGCAGAACAAGTAACTCACACTGCAAATGAGTCATGTCCCCTGGAAGCTTCTCATTTTAGCATCCCGTCGAGGAGAGCAGCTTTGCAGAAGCACSTGCTAAGGACTGCAAGCCCTTGGCATTTAAATAAATAAATAAAGGGGAGATAATTAAACTCCATATTTCAGTCTTATAGGAGGAGTTCATATAAAGGGACTCTTTCTCTTTCCAGAAAATCCAATACAATTAAATGATTAAAACAGAAAAGCAGACATAAAACCCAAGGAGGAGAGGCCAGACAAGCCGTTGTGAATACAGATCGCACACTGAAGACTTGATCAAGACTCACTCACTCCCCCGTTAGAAGTACAAGCTTGTTGCTGTTCCCATTTATCTCTCACAGAATAACAACTGTGATGCACAAAGCTCAGGATTAAAACAGCATCATTTCTTAGCAAGAGCCCATTTGACTCATTTATCCTGAACACACACACACAATACACATGCACAAATGCCTCATTTCCCACTGAAGAGATGATCATCGGCGTATGTGATAGGATCTCAGCACACGAGCCTGCCATCTCTGATTAAAACCTAACCATTAGACTGATTTATGGCTCCGAAGATGCACAAGTGTCCTTTGTGACTAAATTAGGCACCGGGTGAGAGATGAAAGATGATCTAGCCCTTCCCAGTTGTCACCGGGAAGCTTCACAACCACAGCTTGGATGAACCATCTCGGATGTCCGAGACATCTGTGCAGTCATTGACAAAACCTTTAATCTTGCAGGCTGGCTTTTCTTCGAAACACCCTGCCAGAGAACCAAGCCAAACAACAGTTGAGTGCTCCTCGATCCAGCCAGGTGGATCTGTCTCCCGTGGATTTCTTGGCACGTTTCTCCCCAGGAGATGTGCCTCCCATTTCTCTATTTACCTGCATGTTTCAACATGTGGCTCAGAAATCCTTCCAGGGGAGAGCGGGGAACATCCCTCTGTGGGACGGCAGGATGCTCTCCGGGATGGTTTGAGCAAGGCAGAGGACAAAAGATATGCCTATGGCAGTTTGGAGAAGACTTCTTGAGTGCAAATTCCCCATTGCATGGCCGGTGCTACCAGCACACACAGGTAAAGCTGAAAATACAAGAAACAAAAGGTTGGCTTTTCAACTCTCCAAGCTTACTTATCTGGCTCCGAGCATCTCCGATAGCAGTCTGCAACCCTGTCTGCAGCAGCGATGAGAGCCTGGGAAGATCGCTCTGTGGTGAGGTGGACAGATGTCAAGATCAGCCCTGGGGATGGCGTGGCCATCATCAGAGACAAGATGCTCTTAGAGACATCAGACCTCTGGAGCCAGGCTTTTTTCCTTTGGAGGAGAACAACTGGGGCCAGAGTCCCATGGGGGCTCTTAGGCAACAGCAAAGCAAAACCTCCGCGCCCCCAGGCCTGTGGATAAGCCATCCTCATGCAAAGCTGTGACTCACGCCTGTGCAAGCACACATGCAGCCGTGGGCACCAAGACTTAGTCTATGCCTGGACCCCTTCCTATTACTTCTAGCTGGGTGAAATTAAATGGAAAAGAAATTCAATTAAGAAGGTCTTGTCTAACACTGAGGGATCCTTCGAGTCACTCCCTGCAGCTGTTGACAGGTCTGATGGGATTAGCAGCCCCCGGCTCCCTCCCTCTCCTGCTGTCAGCTCAGGAAGCCTGTGGCCACAGCAGGCTGAGCTCCAGTGGGGATTTGCTGCTGGTGCAGCTGCAACCACCCCAGCCTCCAAAATGGGACTTGCTGCCCAGCTGTTTTCTGGAGCCACCAAAACTCACTACTTAATAGGAGAAAGAGCTGCCTTCCCCTGGGAAGCGAGCAGCCACCAGGCTGTGGACCCTCACATGGAGCAACCCTCACAGGGCTGGGTGTCTGGAGGAGCTGCCGTGCCGGACCCTGCCCACTCTGACACAGAGGAAAGTACAGGTTTGGGTGAGCGGGCTCTTCACAGGCAGCAGTGCCCCAAGCTTTGCAACAGTCTGGGGAGCAGAAGACCAAAGCATGGAGGAGACCTTTGTCCGTGCACCGGCCAGGGACGAGGCACCAAGTCCCCGCCAGCCCCAGCACAAGGGTGCCACAGGAAGGCAGGACGGGAGATGCCAAGGGCTTACGCCAAGCCCTGGTGACAGCCAGGTGGGGAAAGTTTCTGCTCCCTCCCAGCGCTCTGCTGGCTCTTCACGTCCCCAGCATGCTTTCTATGCTCAACGCGGCCCACAGCACGGGAAATTAAAGTGCCTACCAGACAGTTGGCTGCAGAAGCTTTGCTTCAGTCTCCATTTATCCAGTGACTCGGACACAGTAAGACAGGCTAATATAGAAGGAGCCACTGCAGTACCTAATACACTGCAGAAGATGACAGTAGGTTCAAACTAATGGACAACGCTAAAGACAGTGTGACCAACGTGATGAATCAGAGCCGTGCAGCTTCAGGGGAACAGAGGAGTGGGGAAAAAAAAAATAAAAATCAAGGCTTATAGCTTTTAGCTCCAGGACTCGAAGGAAAGGCAGCGTCCTTCTTGGGAAGGCTGAGTCCCCAGGTGCTCCCTGCTTTCAGCCCCACGGGGGAGATGGGATCTCCAGGGTGCACAGGTCCCCCCTGCCCATGGAGCCCTGTCCCCACCCACAAGCCACCACTCACAGTGCGTGCAAGTCCTCAGCTACTCACACCATCCCTGCAGTGCTGCCAACCTGCAAAGCAGTTTCCTTCAAGGGATCAGCGAAGGGATGCCTTATCTCACTATCCAGGCTCAGCCCTACAAGTGGCAGAAGGGATAATTAAAGCTGAGCTGTTAAAAAGCCTCCCCGCAGACTCCCTCCCTCTGAAGAGGACTGTGAAACAGCACGGGGTCCTGTTCCCTCGGGACTCCAGAGTCCTCCTTGCACAGAAGTTAAACAGGGTCATTTCTGCCATCCCCAGTGTCACTGACAAACCCAGCGCCTGTATCTGGCATCCATAGAGCAGCATCTCTTTGGCCCTTGGGTGGCAGGCAGGGCAGGAGGAGATGCGAGAAGGTCAGAGGTGGAAGCAGAAGGGCAAATAGTGTTTGCCAACCTTTGGGCTGGAGAGAATACAAAACAGCATTCCGCATCAAGTGCTAGAGCACCCACAATGTGCTAGCTCCGTCCTTTGCCAACAGCCTGCAGTAAAACCCGGCAGAGCTCCACGTGGCGAGCAGCCCTGGCAAAGCCCCAGGGGCTGCCCCCGCTCCATCTTTCTCTCAGCCACCCGCCTACACAGCAGATAAATCCCAGAGCGCCTACAACAGCCTTTCTCCATCCCCGAGTGTGGCAGAGCCCCCGTCCCTCCTCACAGCCCCCTGCTCCTCGTCCGCAGTGCAGCCATCCAGGCAAGCTGAACTACCCCGACACGCTACAGGCACAGCAAGGTTAGTGTCAGAGCACACGGAGGCAAAGCACGGATCTCGGGATACCCGCACGCCTGCTCACCGCTCACCCTTAGGACTGCGTTTCTGAGCTGTGATGGAAAGGAAAATGGGTACCACGAGCTGCTGAGCATTGCATCCTTCCCCAACAGAGATGTTTGCTGCTGGCTTCAGCCCTGCTGCRCACCCACGGCCATGCAGGCTGGACTTGCCCACAGAGCTCTGCTGCCTTCGGTGCTTTTTGGATCCTGCCCAGCCGGGCTGTAAATCCCCCAGGTTGAGGACAAAACACAGTGTAATTTAATCACAGGAGCCACACTGCTCTTTGTACCCTGTAACACAAGACCTCCACCTTAGAAGCCTAGACCACCTGGAAAAGGTAACAGAGAGGGGCAGCTCTTAGCGCAGGTGGGACAACACGTACCACGATGCCCATCAGCTCTACCAGCCTCGCAAGCCATGTCCTGCATCAGCGCGGGGTGCTGTGGGTGCAGGCAGGGTGCTGTGGATCGGGCCCCCAAGCACAGGGGCAGTGAGGAGTGCCACCCTCCACCCTGCTCAGGGACCCTGCGTGCTGCGACTCACCATGGCAGAGGCATCAGAGCACAGGAGAGCCGACAGCGCTGCCAGATGGGGGGCAAAGAGTCTAAAGCATCTCCAGAATGTGCTGGTGCTTCCTCTTGACCCTTTAAAAAATAAAAAAAAAAAATTAAAAAAAAAAAAAAAATCACTCTTAAGTCAACCTAAAAACATATAAAAACCTGAACTGATACCATTTAAAAACAGCAACCACCTCTCCTAAGCACAGTTCTCATCCCAGGGAGGGAGAAGTGCCAGAAATCAACTCAAAATTGCAGTCGATTCTCTGTGGAAGGAATTCAGCTGCTTTGCTGATAAGCAGCAATATAAATCTCTAAGCTGGAGAGGTAGATCGTTAAGGGGAAATGTTTAGAGAAATGAAATCCTTTTTCCTGCTTCTTATGCTAATAGGGAAAACCAAGCTGATTTGCAGGAGGACAACATTTAGCAATATCTAATTCATCAAAGTCCCCATCTGTTCTCATTCTCATGCTGAGTTTGTCAAAAATCAGCTTTCCTTCAACCAACACCCACGTCACTTTTAACCGTAAGGGGCCAATGCTGGAGAGATTTGTAAATAAACCACTTCTTCAAATCCAGCCAGAAAAAACAGACAGGGGAAGGGCCTGATTAATAGAAATACATGTCGGGATTGAAGGGATTGAGGAGAGATGGCAAAGTGAATAAGAGGACAGTGAATGACTAATCAGCGCAGCTGGCAAAATAACCCAGAGCAGAAGCCGGTGTAGGATTAATGATACCAGAATGGGGAAATCTCCAAAACAGGATCCTGCATCTGTGCCTCCGTTGCAGTTGTTGCTCCTGGATGAAGCAGGATCTGGAGACAGCTCCATGCCGGAGGAGCCATCCTGCGTGCGGGGACCAGCAAGCCCCTCCCGCAGTCCACGGGGCTCTAGAAAAATCTCCTAAACAATGTCTTTCTCTTCCTTATGGGAAGTGATGCTGAACTGGTTTGTTATACTATTCTACCTATTCACAGTTATTGAAGCAAACAGATTGTCAATATATTTAATTCAAGCAAAACACACCATGGAGCAGATCTTATCTCAAAACTTGGAAATTAGGGATTTAAGTAACAAGGCTATGTTCCCATATTCTTCTTTAGGGGCAGGATTATTCTGTATGCTCCTGTATTCAGTTTATTTGGCAATTGAAACTGCGCATGCATTTTCTGCAGTTTATTTTCAGCAGTGGGGATTACACTTTCGAAGCAGGCAGCCCCACATATCGTACCTGTCGTTTGGCACAGGCCAGGCCAGGCGTGATCAGGTTGATGTGCTCCCCCAGGACCTCCGGCAGCAGAACCCTGCCTCGCCGGCAGCTCCGGCAGGGATCCCGCTGGGACACGCACACCAGGTGTAGGCACAGAGCCGATTTGGCTTACGGCATCGCAGCAAGTGGAGGGGAAAAAACCCTGACATTTGCTGCCCTAAAGACAAAACTGGTTTTTATCCTCATTCACAGGGCAGAAAATCTAGACAGCCGCAGCTGCAGCACAGGCAGGAGCCCTGGGGCAGGACTGCAGCTCTGCTCACCACCTGCCTTTTCCAGAGCCTTTCTTCCCCTCCGAGCCCTGCGCAGCCCGGCACCCGTAGAGCCCCAGTGAGAAGCACGTGCAGACGAGCCCGGCTCTCCCCGTAGCAGCCAAAACGCTGCTCCTGCCCTGGGGTTCCCAGGGTTCACCTGGTTCGCCAGGTTCACCTGCCCCGTGGAGCCGGGAGCCAGCTATGGCACCAGCCACCTTCGCTGCCCCCAGCYGCCTCCTGCCTTCCCAGGCTCCCTTCTCCACCGGCTCCGTCTTCTCGGCCAAGCACGATATGCAGCAGAAAAAGGAGCAAGGAGCACAGGAAAGCTGGAAGGGCAAATAGCAACAGCTTTTGAGGACAYGCTTGCTTACGTACGACCTGTCATTGAAGACGGCGTGCTCTGGCCAGGTAAGAGACGTGCCGCAGCACTGGGGATGCGTTCCCGAGGGTGCTGCGACCCATCTGCCTACAGGAGCAGATCCTCCCAGYGAGGCACTGACCCGCTGGGGATGTCACCCAAAGGGCAGGTACATACATAGCTCACATACGTGACACTTACTTTATTCTGGAAGAGAGCAAAGTCTTGCATGGAAACGGGACCAGCCACAGCGGGTTCACACAGTCTCCTATAAATACAGAGGAGAAAGAAGAGTTTTTTCTCTGCCCTGTTCAATGTTTTCTCCCAGGACTGGAAACTCCAGTGATGATCCCAATCACCACAAAATGAAGCATCTGTCTGAAGCACAAAGCAGGAGTTAGACGTTTCCCTTTTCTATCATTACCTCCAGCCAATCCCCATATTGCTGCAAGGTGACTTTCTGCTGCCCTTCCTCTAGCTCAGTGTTAATTAYTCATTTCCTAACATCCTTTCATTCAGAAAGTTCTCACTGATCTGTAACCTGCTTTTCCCATTTGTTTGGTCCATGCCACGTAGCTACACTATAGGCATCCACAGCGTAAGGTGACACAGCTTACTCGCAGGTACATATTGTTCCCATACCTATTGTCTCCTTTAGAACAACCAAAAATATTTACATTTCATGCTTTTGCCATCCTCTTTTAAGCTACGAAATTACTTCAGGTCCCTCTGTAGAAGTAACATTTACTCCAGTGGAACACAGGTCCAAGCAATCTTAATGCAGCATCTCCATGTTGCCACCACGTGGTCAGCTGGCTCCTTTCGCTTGCTCTCCTTTTGGCCACACAACTTCTTCCACAACTCTCCGGAGTAAGCTTAGACAACCCTTTGCAAGATGTGCTCCAAAGCCCTTTAAAAAAAAAAAAAAAAAATAAAAAAAAAATTATATATACATACCCAGAATGGAGCAGATCTCAGTTTGGAGCCTTTGAGGTTCTTAGAGCAGCGTGATGAGCATTAGCTCTTGGTCAACTACCTAATTATAACAGACAAAAGCAAAGAGCAATGCCCTTGAAGTCCTCCCGAGGCAGGGGAACCCCACCTGTGTGCTCCCCATGCAGCCCTGCAGCCAGATCCGGCCCCAGTCTCACCAGGAGCCAAAACCCCTGTAGCAGGCTACAGCCAGGTTCTTGATTTCCTGGGCGTGCAGAAGACAAACGAGGTGTTTTCAAAAGTGACTGTAGGACATCAGGGTATCATGGACAAGCTGAGGGACTTCAGTCAGCATGTCTTGCAAAAATAATAATAAAAAAAGACGTTTTTATTATGCCTCTGATGGGGTGCTGTGCTGGCAGCCTCGTCCAGCCCAGCGAGGTCTTGCTACACCACCCCATGGTGGTTTGAGTTTTAGTCATCGGTGCAGAACTTCAGCAGAGCATCAAGACAAACAACTCTTCCTCCGGGGGCCGACAGCTCCTGGCAGGGTTTGTTCTTGCCGTCTCTCACGCTTAAGAAAACATACAGAAACCTCCAAGAAAAACTCAGATCCCACTCGGGGGGGCCCTGGCTGGCTTCAGTGATTGCCCCCCACTCCCGGCTGGGCTGACAACTGGCTGTAGCCTCGACAGATCTGGAAGGGGATGGATCATCCTTGTCTAGGGATTTGACAACTGATGCATCAAACCAGACAGCTCCTTCAGAAACCTGTCACGACGACGCCTACCAACGCACATCAAACTGACTACGAACTACTGTATTTAAAAATACACCATAGCAGAGATTACATGTGGATCATTCTCCCTGAACAAAAGACATTTCGGAAACACTTTGCTTTTATTCATCTTCACACAGGATTTCATTAATCAGCTCTTGTGTTACAGCATCACCACCCGCAACAAATCCTTCAGCAACTCAAAACCTTTGGGAAGTTTGGCCACAGGCACAAGCTCTAGCTTAAGGGGGACACACCAGATGTAATTTCTATTTCTGATCAGCTGGGCACGCATGGAGCCCCACACCAAAGCCTGCTTAATACTGAGCACTTCATCTCAAGTTATTGTTAACAAAGTCCTGTTCAAATACAAGAAAAAAAGGTCTATATAAGACCACACTGCGTGTCCTTCCCAAACACTTGACAAGGGGATGGGGAGAAGAGGAGGAAACAGTTACTTACTCTTGGAGAACACTTCTCCAGTCATCTAAGAAATCAGCTCTGCAGTCCAGTAAACAGCCAGGAAGCTTCAACAAGGGAAACGTGTGATACTTTCCTGGGAGACCCAGGGACTGAGATAGCCTACGTGTAGAAACCAGCCAGGCTCAGCAGGCACGGGTAAGGAAAGGCTTTGCTCAGCCACCATTCATTCTCGGGCAGTAACAATGTCACAGCCCCTTGAGAGCCAAACAGGTCCTCGCACCCCTCTTACTCTGGTGGTACAGCTACTCCACCAGCACAGCTGTGGATTACATCTTGC
Source organism: Phoebastria nigripes (assembly GCA_035582835.1). NCBI lineage: Eukaryota > Metazoa > Chordata > Aves > Procellariiformes > Diomedeidae > Phoebastria > Phoebastria nigripes. The sequence goes on along the minus strand of JAYKAV010001445.1, from coordinate 1,923,141 downwards.
CCGTTTCTTCATGCCCAGCATCTCTTGTGGCTCCAGGCTCTCCCCATTGATGCAGAAGATCAAGGGAATTCAGGCCATCCAAAACCAGCACTTGGCCTCCTCGGGTTTTTCTTTTTTGGACAGATGAAACTGCAATTGCAAGACAAATACACACTGTGGTCTGCCAGTGAACAAGATCTTGCCTAGTCCAAAGAATCAGGTGGAAGAGATTTACATCAACAGTGCTAATAGCAGGTCTGAGCTTCACTGAAACAGAACAAGCCTTGTGCGGTGACAGTAACGGGGTGAGCAGCCTTTCCTTGTCACTGCAGTGCCTACGCTTGTGCTGGGAATACAGCAGGGAAGGGACACACCAATTGAACTTGACCTGTGGAAATGGCATCCTGTATCCCTGTGATTTCAGCCACAGCAAGAAGAAATCTTTACGTTGAACACCCCTTTCCCTTCAATTGATAGTCTTGATACAGCAAGCATTCAGAGGGGAGTAACCATCCCACACGCCAAGGAGTTTAAAGGAAGATTCAGAGACATAATCTTTCTGAAAAATTACCAGTCACATGAGGGGGGGGGAAAAAAAGGACATTGAGGTCCAGGCTCAGCAAAGCATAGAGACTCTGGAAGGAAAAGCACAGCTAACAAAAATTTATCTTTAATGATGATCTTGCATTAATGGTTTCTCATCTAGCATTTTTAAAACTTGGTGATATAGGAGGCATAATTTAACTTACAAATGAGCCTTTTAAAAAGAGACACCCAGAAGATTTAACTGGTGTCTTTTCCCCTCTGATATTCACAGGTATTTTAGAATTTGCTGTCACTTCAAGGACACCAGTTGCATACAAGCCCACATCCACCATTACCCCTCAGCACATGCCTAGCACTCCTCCCTGGGCCTCAGGCAGGCTTCTGCCTTGGGAAGGCGGAACTGGAAGCCCAGATGCTTCCCATGACTTCAGTCTCAGGACTGAGGAGGCTGAAGTAAGTACCAGGGCAGCTAACAGGGCCCAGCAGTTGCTCCTGGCACTTCAAGGCATGTGTGCCAYGGCTATGCGATAAAACGGGCTCTCCAAAAGAAAAGCATGGGTTCCCACTGCAGGAAAGGTTGGGTCTCTGATCTACCTTGCGCTTAGCCCACACGGGACCCTGACACCAAGCATTCCTCTAGTTATTACAACTATCGGCACTTTCTCTCTGGCCAGAGCTATGTCACAGCACAGAGAACTTAAGCATCAGTAGGACAGGAGCAGAAAGCAAATCCCAGTATGCAGGCTATAGCATTGCCAGGAGTAGGGTTCTAGGGGCTTTTTGGAAGGCTGGCTTTTGTATGCAAGGTCAAATACAAGAAGTGCTACAACAGGGATATGTATATACTCAAGTACTTCACCAGATAAAGGAAATATATTTATTCCTTTCACAGATTAAAGATGGCTATTAAACATCAGAYGCATACCTAAGAGTTGGCTTTCTGGATCTGCCTTGCAGTTAAGAAAGTTTCTGTAAGCAATGCTAAATAGAACTGAAACTTGTATCTGGAAGGCTTTAAAGAGCTAAACACGGAGAAGTGAGGAAAAAGGGCAGACTGAGGCAGAATCTCTTCTTCTAGAAAGTTACTGAAGTTGATAAACCCACAGCAAGGTAAGGCGTTCAGCAAGGTAAAGAAAAGCTGACATAAGAGTGGACTGTATGGTATTAGCCAGAATAGTGGTCAGAAGTAAAATTCAGGGAAGAGCTAAAGGTGATGCTGTTCAGGTCAAACAAAGAACTTCAGCTGATACAAACAAGTTGATAAGACAGCTGCAGGAGACAGATTCCCTCTTCTTTAAGAAAAGAAGCCTTAAAATTAAATAGACATTGTACTTGGGTGTTTCTAAACACTGAAATAGTGCTATAGCATACTGAAATTTCTCCTTCCCCATCAATCTTTGTCATAACTGGTATTATTCCAGTTTCAAAACCAAACCTATGGCTGACTTTAGCAATCTGGTAAACAGATTGCCAGCTAAGCATACAGTTGCTTTTTTGTTTCTCATCAGGCTAGTCCCAACAATTTTAACTACCTAAATATTATTTCAGTTTGACTTTTAGCTCGGTTTTTTCCTTTGGACCGGCTATTATTTTCTGTTATATGTAATATATCGAGTGGAAGAGTAGGGAAGTTAGGCTTGTATGAGCAGCCACTTAATTCCCCAAGCAGCAAGCACTCCTTGTCCTGTTGGGGAGGAATTGCAAGAGTATTACTGCACGTTCCCAGAAAACTCCACACATTCAGACTGAGAGCCAACACACAGAGCTACCATGTTCTCAATACTCACTCCTTAGAGAAGAGATGGAGGAAAGAGCAAGGGAACAGGCAAGACAGACTCTCTGATGACAGGAGTTTTGCACTGGGCCAGCTGTTACTCAGCAGTGCTTTGAGCATACCTTGTCTGGATTTGTTTCCTCCTCAAGAAGCCTTTCATGTCAGAACTCATACAATTCTGAATTAAGCTTCCCACTCCAAGATAAACTCAATGTTGACCCTTTCAGCTGTTAAGATTTGATATACAGTGTAGGTAGAAGAGGGGAGGAGTCCATCTGTAGCTGAAATATGATTTGCACGCATTTTACATAAATACAGAAAAAAGTTAAAGCATTGAATTTTCAACATCATTTGTCAACTCCAGCCTACATTCTTTTTGCAACACAAGAACCAATTTTATTACCATCGGTGTCTAAGCCTGGTATGCGTGAAAGCTCCTTCCCAAACCATACAAACCACCTAACAAAATGATAAGTGGTCAGCTCGCACTACCATGAGGTACCCAAGCCAGCCTCAACTAAAAAACACAAATACCTCAGTGCAGCTTTAGTTTGAAGTATTATTCGAACTTGTCTTTTCAAAATGAGTTATCACAAATGGTTTGGGTATAGTGTTACAACACTTTTTTCCACGGAAATAGCTGCAGTTTTGCTTCATTGCTAAACAGCAAGATACTGTCTTAAAAAAAAAAAAAAAAAGAGAGACAAACACAGGAATCCAAAGGTAGTGGTTATTTTTTACTTGAAGACTCTGAAACATTAAAAAAAAAAAGTATTGTTACAGTTAATTCCTTCTGGAATTAAATTGGACATGCTCGGTCAAGGTGATGATATGGAAAGGGCAGTCCGACTTTTACAAAACTGATATTCAAGCATCATCAATACACACAAAGGACAGGCTCTTACGCACATTTGTTACATTGCAACCTTCGCTCAGCCTCAGTAAAYGTCTTTGGAATACAGATTTTAAAAAATATCAAGAAACTTAAATATTCACAGGACAAAACCATAACATTATTAAAAATATGAACAGTAAGATTTACAGAGATCAGCAAACACAGGCTGCCTATGGATAATCAAAACAGAACTTGCAGAAGTTACACTAATCACAAGCACAGGTCTGCCACACAGAGGCTGGATTCCAGCAACTCGGAACACTTAGGACTAAGAGGCAGTTCTGGAATTTGGTTACTTGCCTAAGGCAGGGAGGCAGTAAGAAAAGGTAGGTGTGCAGAAGGCAAAGTCAAGGTAAATTAGCGCGAGAAGTTTTGTCAAACCAGGAGTCTAGAAGTACAGCAAGAAAAAAAAAGGTGGTTTGTTGTTTTAAAATCAAAAGTTAACCAGAAGTTATCCATATATACTTTCTATATTGCACAAACAGTTTTAAAGTAACTGAAAAACTAGAAAACCCTGCATTTGTAACAGCTACATTTAAATATATTYCATGTGGAGTTAGCCCATATAGTTCAGCTTTTGAAACAATTCAACACTTTTCCCTAACAACAGCATACAGCATGTCTGTGACCCTTGTCTTCCCAAGCCCTCTCCAAACTAACAAAATACACCATTTATCAGAGACAGTGCTACTAGTTCTCCTTAGTACATCACAGATTTATTGCTTTATTTTACTAGTGACAAAGGCTAAGATCTAAACTTTTAGAGAATTTAAGGCAATCCCACAAGACCAACACCTTAAGGGCATTTACGGCACACAGTGGTCTTCAGTCAAACACCAGGAAAAGTATGATATTTAAAAAGGACAGGAACACTCAGATTTTAACCAAAAGGACCCTTTCAAGCATCATTATCCTCCTAACACATTACCCAGCACTGAAGTCATAAGTCATTCCAGAGCACCAACGTTCAGAGAAGGAAAAAGTCAAAGGAGGAAGTTCCAGGACATCTTACATAACAACTCATTCTTACTCATCTAAGAACTTGTTGGAAGATTCACTCATTATTTGGATAGCTGAATCACTTTTTTCCATTCATAACATGGAGGATGAATTATGATCTATCAGATATACTTAAAATGCAACTTAAAGAAGCATTCAAGACTGACAAAAAACATGGCATATTCTTAACAGCTTTACAAGCTGTTCCACCTGCAAGAGCTCTGAATATTGTTTTTCCCAATATTTCTTTCATACCCCAGAAAGTTCATTACGAGCTCCTTGTCTGATGCTCTGTCTTCTTAATAATCACTAGGAGAGCCTGGCTTTAGAGAGACAGGCTGCAGTGAAAATATCATCAAGACCAGTTCTATGTCTGCGGTCTTAATTACTCACGACCAAGTTTACTATTGACACAGATTTATCAATGGCCAGTCCTGCAAACCSACTCAGATGAACAATTTAAAAACAACTAAAAACAAACAAAAAAAACCCAAAACAAACCAAAAAACCCCAGCAAGAACAGGCTTGTCAAAAAACCTAAGTGTGCTCAGCATTAGGCTAACCCTTCCCTTGCAAATACTTTGGAAGTTAACTGAAAGAATATGGAAAATTCTTTACAAGCGATGCAAGATAACACTGGTCCAATGTGCACGTGCATTCTTTTTATTTCTATACAGACTGAAAACAAATACCATACAGAAAACAGTAGACTACAGGTTTTTTTAAAGAAAGAATTAGGGTATATTGTTTCAAGATGGTTTTGTGAAAATGGAAAAGATGACTTTCCGTAAAAGAAGTTAAGCAGCAGTTATTTCAACTTCAGACCAGGTACAGCCTGACTGGATTTGCAGTAAAATTCCATTAAGCAGAAATTACTGATGATGTATTAAAAATAAGCAGAGCCCTACTGCCATACAGCAGGATGAATGGATAGGATTTGCACTCAGCAGAGAACCCTGCATGTAAACTACTCCCATCTGAATCAGAGTCACTGAGACAAACAAGACTTCATGGTGCTACTTGTAATTTTTTCTAGAGAAGAATTACTCCGCCAAGAAGCTCATATAGTTTTCTACAGCCTTTTCTAAAAGAAATTGATGCAAATAGCAGCTTTTTGGTCAGCCAGAGAATCCACACTACACAGAGCACTTGTGGTAACCTCCATCTGGGAGGATGGCAAAGACAAGCTCTCCAGCTTTTGTTTAGAGGGCAACTCCTGTTCCTCTAAATGAAGATAGCAACTTTCATCTTTTTGGAAGAAGACTGGGGGGTTTGCAGCACTCATTGTCATAGCAGAAAGCAGTTTTTGTCACATAAAAAGCCTGGAACGTGTCCCATAACTGAAGGAACTTCTCCCCTCAGCATTTATTCAGAGCACAACTAGATAGATTTATACTGAGAAACCTTTTTGAATGCTTTAACAGCAAACAGGTTAGTGCATTTTCCTTGCTAATGTTCCCTAATGCAACAAGTACACTGGTTTACATTCTCTTAAAAAAAAAATCCCTATAGAACAAGTCATTCAAGAAGCCACATAAATTATTTCTTGGCACTTCTCTGCACACAGACAGGAGAAGTTTCAGCCTTTTGCAACAGCATGTTTTAGTTTTGAATACCTGATGCCAAACAAGCTTTTTTTTTTTTTTCTGAATTCGTGAAATGCATCAATATTACCATGACAAGAGTCATTCTTCTCTTCAAGCTGAAGGATTTGACATTTAGCTCCTTTTGAGTTGGTGACTCAACCACTAATCCTGCATGCAAATAAAGCTAAGATTTATCCATTGTAGCAGCAGCGTTCACTGGGCGCTGCCTTACAGCATTCGGTGACGAGTTTCTGTTGGACACCTCTTTACCCTCCGTTTCATCATCTGAGATATCTTCCTCATCTGCTTCTTGCTCTTCATCCAGTTTTCTCAGCAGCTGAGCTGACTCTGGAGCTAGTTTTCCTTAAGGAGAAAGGAAAACATGCATACACAAATAAATACCATTACCATGTGAAATACACTTTTTTTTTTTTTTTAACATCAGGGGCTAGCACAGAATTTTAATGAATTTAATCCAGGTAGCACTTTCCAGTATCAGTCACTTAAGCTGCTATCTTAGGTAGAATTGTTGCTAGCATGAAGTCACCCACAGGTCAAGTATTAACAGATTACAGACTACCTAGACAAGGTAATATAAAACCTCCTCCAGCTTTGAAAAAAAATGAGGCAGGTTCCTACAAACCATAAACCAGCATTCAGATCTTCTTCCATGACTTTTTAAGATTACCTTGAAAAATTCCAGAGACTAACTCCAAACTGAATGACTTACTATCCACAGAGATGCAAATTCACGTTTAATCCTCACTTTGCCCCTAAAACTTATGCAAACCCCCAGCTTAGCAACACTGAGAGCTCTGCTCAAAACCTTTACTCTTATCTCCCTGCACATAGGGAGTTTCATATCTTGCAGGCATGAAAATACTGTAAAAACATTTTTCTATCTCCTAAAAAAGTTTTTTAAAAATAGTTTAGCTTTAGCTAAATACAAAATACAAACCCACTATAAACCCTAGGGGCAAACAGCTGCAGGTAAAGCAAAGCATCAGTCACAAGCATAAACTTCTACACTAAATCTCATGTCCTGCAGACACAAGTTACATACCAATATTTATTAAATAAGATTTACCAAACAGCTTCACTGAATTAGAAGTATACAGTGGGCTTACTTGAATGAGGGTACTGTGGCGGTCTGTGCCTTTTGGATGGACAGATACAGTCTGCTAAGAACACCATTACCTGAAACCAAAGAAAGACAAGTTTAAACCTCCAAACATCCTGCACCTTAGAATCATAGAATCACTTAGGTTGGAAAAGACCCTTAAGATCGAGTCCAACCATAAACCTAGCACTGCCAAGCTCCTAAGCACCACATCTACACATCTTTTAAACACCTCCAGGGATGGTGACTCCACCACTTCCCTGGGCAGCCTGTTCCAATGCTTGACAACCCTTTCGGTGAAGAAATTTTTCCTAATATCCCATCTAAACCTCCCCTGGCACAACTTGAGGCCGTTTCCTCTTRTCCTATCGCTTGTTACTTGGGAGAAGAGCTGACCCGCACCTCACTACAACCTCCTTTCAGGTAGTTGTAGAGAGCAATAAGGTCTCCCTTCAGCCTCCTTTTCTCCAGGCTAAACAAGCCCAGTTCCCTCGGCCGCTCCTCATCAGACTTGTGCTCTAGACCCTTCACCAGCTTCACTGCCCTTCTCTGGACACACTCCAGCACCTCAATGTCCTTCTTGTAGTGAGGGGCCCAAAACTGAACACAGTATYCGAGGTGCGGCCTCACCAGTGCCGAGTACAGGGGGACAATCCCTTCCCTACTCCTGCTGGCCACACTATTTCTGACACAAGCCAGGGTGCTGCTGGCCTTCCTGGCCACCTGGGCACACCGCTGGCTCATATTCAGCCGGCTGTCGACCAACACCCCCAGGTCCTTTTCCGCTGGGCAGCTTTCCAGCCACTCTTCCCCAAGCCTGCAGCATTGCATGGGGTTGTTGTGACCCAAGTGCAGGACCCGGCACTGAGCCTTGTTGAACCTCATACAGTTGGCCTCAGCCCATGGATCCAGCCTGTCCAGATCCCTCTGCAGAGCCTTCCTACCCTCAAGCACATCAACACTCCCACCCAACTTGGTGTCGACTGCAAACTGACTGAGGGTGCACTCGATCCCCTCGTCCAGATCATTGATAAAGAGATTAAACAGAACTGGCCSCAACACTGAGCCCTGGGGAACACCACTTGTGACCGGCCGCCAACTGGATTGAACTCCATTCACCACAACTCTTTGGGCCCAGCCATCCAGCCAGTTTTTTTACCCAGCCAAGAGTACGCCCATCCAAGCCATGAGCAGCCAGTTTCTCCAGGAGAATGCTGTGGGAAACAGTGTCAAAGGCTTTACTAAAGTCTGGGTAGACAACAGCCACAGTCTTTCCCCTCATCCGCTAAGCGGGTCACCTTGTCCTAGATCAGGTTAGTCAAGCAGGACCTGCCTTTCATAAACCCATGCTGACTAGGCCTGATCACCTGGTTGTCCCATACATGCCATGTGATGGCACTCAAGATGATCTGCTCCATAACCTTCCCCAGCACCGAGGTCAGACTGACAGGCCTGTAGTTCCCCAGATCCTCCTTCCGGCCCTTCTTGTAGAGGGGCGTCACAGTTGCTAACCTCCAGTCAACTGGGACCTCCCCCGTTAGCCAGGACTGCTGATAAAGGACGGAAAGTGTCTTGGTGAGCACTTCCACCAGCTCCCTCAGTACCCTTGGGTGGATCCCATCCGGCCCCATAGACTTGTGTGTGTCTAAGTGGTATAGCAGGTCACTGACCATTTCCCCTTGGATTATGGGGGCTTCATTCTGCTCCCCATCCCTGTCTTCCAGCTCAGGGGGCTGGGTACACCAAGAACAACTGGTCTKACTATTAAAGACTGAAGAAAAGGTGCCATTAGTGTAATACACAGTAGTCACAAGCCAATCTGTTTCAAGTGCTCCACTTACAAGTCCCAGTATCAGTCCCGAGAATAGAGTTGCCAACGCAAAAACAGCATACGAGCCCCAGACCGGTATTCCAACATTTTCTGTTAAATAACCATGGCAGTGCTGGAATAAAAGACAGAGAATCATTTCAAGAATAGCTGAATATCATGTCTGTTAAGATAAAATAAAGTAGAGATCTAAGCACATACCCTGATCCACATTGACAACTGAAACAAAGCTGACATACTGCTCATCCTGAAACAAAGCAGAAAAAAGTAACTGAAAACATCTTTAAGCCAGTCACATACCTGTATCTTCTGATTTGCCTAACTGGTCATATTTAGTCCCATGCTGAACAACTTCCTGCTCATGTCTGGTTTCCCTTCTAACTACTTTGATTTTTATCTTCTGTTTTGTCTTTTACTTCAATAAACACTCGTTTCCCATGAAGCTACCTTCGGTACCAACATCAGCTTGTACGATGTTCCACATATGGGCAACTACAAATTCACAAGCTTCCTTGACTTGGATCTGCTGCCATATGAATTTCAGTTACTTTTGTTTATGTTCTAAGTTATTGTCCTGGTTTCAACTGGGATAGAGTTAATTTTCTTCCTAGTAGCTGGTATAGTGCTGCCTTTTGGACTTAGTACGAGAATAATGTTGATAACACACTAATGTTTTAGTTGTTGCTAAGTAGTGTTTACACTACGTCAAGGACTTTTCAGCTTCCCACACTCTGCCTGGTGCACAAAAAGCTGGGAGGGGGCACAGCCAGGACAGCTGACCCAAACTGGCCAACGGGGCATTCCATACCATACGACGTCATGCTCAGTATATAAGCTGGGGGGAGTTAGCCGGGGAGGAGTGCTGCTCGGGGACTGGCTGGGCGTCGGTCAGCAGGTGGTAAGCAACTGCATCGTGCATCACTTGCTTTGTATATTCTTTTATTATTATTATTACTACTACTATTTTACTTTATTTCAATTATTAAACTGTTCTTATCTCAACCCATGAGTTTTCTCACTTTTACTCTTCCGATTCTCTCCCCCATCCCACCGGAGGGCAGGGAGTGAGCAAGTGGCTGCGTGGTGCTTAGTTGCTGGCTAGGGTTAGACCATGACAGTTATATTTGGACCAACAGTCTATAAGAAGCCAGCTGGAACTCTATTCAAGATATTAAGAATTAAGCACCTGGAGATTTTATTAAAACAAAAAATTAACCTATTAAAAAAAATCAGGTTATATAAGAACTGAGAGATCTTCAGACACTTAAGTTTAGCCATATTTTACATACAAGTGAAAAAGACCAGGCTATCTGCCATGTATATCCTGCCGATTCTGAGATTTCCCTGTTACTGTGAAACTTCAGCATTAAGTATTCACTATCTGTAAAGGAAAGGAGAATTTGAAACATTAAGCCAACCTAAGTTGCTAATGAGTGAGCCGTAGAAGAAGCCTGCATACTGTTTCAGTATGCACAAAAAATGGAGCTGGTACTGTACACTTCTAATAGAAAACTTACTAATCCTAAAATTAGTACCGTTTCACACATTCCTTGGTGTGGGCTAATACTTTGTAGGAGATCAACCACACAGTTTGAAGATTCAAATAGTGTTGCGAGTAGACAAAGTAACAATGCTGAGCCTCCTAGAAGAGCCACAAAAAATGTAAAATTCCAGTCTAGCGTAACACTTCATAAACCGAACACTGCTACAGCACAGTACAGTTAGCACAGAGGTGCTTCAGCCATTATTGCTCTGACTAACAGAAGAAAAACCATGAAGAATTGGGCTCATTTGCCTCAGCCAATGGTGTCCCCAACACGCTTTACCACTCAGTTACTCAACTACTCTGAAACCACCACACAGCACATGCAGTAACAACTCAAAGCACTTCAAAGCCACAAAACTAGAAAGAATTCCAAAGAGCGTGTTTCTTCTCAGACTACAGTCTCCCCACTTCACTTTTCCTTCAATGAAGGAACCTTCACCTTTCCACTCTGCTTTTAACTTTGCTACAGATACGTCTTCTTAAATGGCCAGCCCGTATCTTACAATTATGTTGCTACATTATTTTCCAGTTTTTATGGCTGATTTCCTAGAATTTAACTGGGCAAAACATCTTTCTGCTGTATAATCAAAAGAAGAACTTCAAGTGTCAGTAAGTCACCTACGAGAGTTTAGTAAAACAATACACCCACCTGTAACTATTTGAAGCCTTAAAGTAAACCTTGCTCAGGGCATCTTTGCTATGCTAGTGCACATAATCCTCCCACAGCTGATGAAGGAGGCATGACCACCCACCCATCACATTCACATACTTCTCACCAGCACAGAGCTGCTGCGTGAGCTGTGTTAACAAGGAGGCAGCACCAGGTGCGGCACACCTAAGGACCTGTCCCAGCACGTCCTTAAAGCATGCATGTTTGACAACAAATTATTATAAAAATCATACCAAAACTTACAGGAAAGAGGAAGGACCAAACCATGATGAAACTGGTTCAATAGATTTCCATTCCTGGTCACTGATGAAATTTATGAAATCAGTTTTAGTTCTTCCACCCTGGTATCTCCTGAACTCTCCATCTTTACAGCTGTAAAACAAACAAAAAAAGTCCTTTATTTTAGACAGTCCAAGCATGCAGCATTTGCTTCCACTCAGCATCTTCCCTCCCATCCCCTTGCCTATTTTTTTCTTTTTTTTTTTACTTGTACTTTCCTTTAGATGATACTGGCTCTAAAATGTTTTCCAAGAATTTTGACTACAAGTATTTCTAGAACCTTGACTCCACGTGTATCTTGGCTAGCTTTAGGTTGCGATTCCATAAAAAGATAACGATCTTCCTAATGCACTTGCTACACAACTGTATTAAGATCAACCTACAGAGAAAAGATTGCAAAACAGAAACACCCATGAAAAGATAGAATAAATAAGGCCTGAAGGGAAAAGAAAAAAAACCAGCTGGCAGTACTGTAAGGTCACAGCAGGTAAGACAGTGGTTGTCTCTGYGTAAAGTAACTCACATTCTTAAAGAGCATGGTAAATCTCATTCATTTGCCCCCAAAAAAAGGAAAAAAAAAAAAAGTCCTTTCTCCCCCAAAAAATCCTGCTGCATCACATACTTACTGATAGATGGTAGGAAGAGCTGTTATGATAAATCGTCCACTTAATCCTGTAAGAAAACAGTTATTTTCAGAATAGTAGAGCACTCTTACGTAAGAAAAGGCAAAAAATGTTATTATACACCGAAATAAAAAGAGCTGCTCCCAGGTATCAATCTTTAATTGCGATCAAACACAAACTTGTGCATATCAAAGTACTGCACACAGTCTAAGAGAAGAGTTCCTGGACAAAGAGAAAGAAAATTTCTCCATGGGGAAAAAGAGACATCCAGGGATAACAATTCTACTTGACTATTTTGGCTGCAGTTCTCCAGAGAGAGATGCTCTTTTCTTTTCCTACACGATCTGCAACCTCCAGCGCTTGCAGAAAATAATCCAAGTGAGGCAAGTTTCAAAAGTTCTTATGTGACTTTGGAGAAAAGTACTAGCACAGACAAGATCATTTTTACAAATCCCACACAGCCATGCAGGCAATTCAGAGAAGTGAGCTTCAGCTGAGCGAGACCAGACTGCTTGCACTCCCTTTTGCCAACAAAGGGAGGTAATGCTACAGGGAAGGCTGAAACCACATTTTTGCTCTGTATGACGCTTAAAAAGTAAGGTCAAAAATCTCCTTGAAATCCTCCAAGTCACTTTCTAGAGAAACCTTCTTGTTTCCTTTACCTATTAAGAAAGACTAGACTGCTTAGTCCATGTATAGCAATCTGCCTTCAGAAGAGATCAGGGAAAGATCTTTATTATTCCTATTGATTCTGTTTATTCTCTAAAAACACATACGCTTGCACCAAACATTTTCCCCGAGCGCTCAGAAGCCCCAAGCCACGGGGAGGGCGTTAGGAGCGCACCGCCGTCCCCGCCAGACTCTCACCCGGCTGCTCRGTGACATCCACTTTGGCAATGTTCACTTCCAGGTCCTCGCCCCACTCGGCAAACTTCTCCCACTCGGGCTGCAGGTTCTGGCAGGCGGGGCACCAAGGGGCATAGCTGGGGGCAGCACAAGTCTGTCACTAACGGGCACCGCTCGGTCCCCCGCGGCCTCAGACCGGGCCGCCGAGAGACACCATCCCCCCCGCCCCCGCCCTCCCCGGGCCCCGGCAGCCCGAGCGACCCCCTCCCGACTCACAACTCCACCATCCACTCGCCCTGCAGCAGCTCCCGCCACATGCCGTCCGACAGCACCTTCACCGGGCTCCGCTTCCCCAGCGCGGCCGCGCCGGCCGCCAGCGCCAGGCACAGCAGAGCGCACAACCGCCCGGCGGCCGCCATTTTGCCCCGCCGCGCCGCGCGCGCTTCCGCCTTCCCGCGACGGCGAGAGAGAAGGGGAAGGTGAGGCCAAGCGGGCCGCGTGCCCTGCGTACGTCACTACTGGCACCGCCCCCACGCCTTGGCGCATGCGCCCCTCATCCAGGCGCACCGCGCGTGCGCAGAAAGGAGGGTTCCGTGGCTGCTTGTTTTGGGCGGGGCAGGGAAGACCTGGGGGCGGGCTCAGGGTGAGCGGCAGCCTATAGAGCGTCGAGTTGTYGAGGCTCGTGGACACTGGGCTCGGCCAATGGGGGGCGCCGCCCCCCTCACGCGGCACCGCCCCCCCCGCCGCGTTCCTCACAGGCGGTGTGGGGTGGCCGGGCCGGGCCGGGCCGGGCGGGGCTCTGGGGGGTCAGGGGCAGCTTTGTGGGTCCTTTCTGTGGCAAGCCCCGCTTCCAGCACCGCCCTGCGGACATGGAGGAGAGCCACTGCCTCCCCCTGCTGCTGTGCAGGGGATGGCATCCCCACAGGGAGCCCAGCCCCTCAGCGGGACAGGAAGAGGGCCTGCGCTGGCTGCTTGCCCTCCGTGCCTGGTGAACGCTTCTTCCTCCACCTCCTCTCGCACCCTGACAGCAAACAGGTGAACAGGAACAAGACGAGCCGCAGCAAATAGTACAGCTGTGTTATTTCTCTGTGCCCTGTTTCCTGCCCGAGGCATGGGAGAGAGCTCTGTGGGCACTCAGGGCAGATTGCAGCCCGCAGTGAGGTGAGGAAGCTGCTGTACAGGGTCACAGGGAGAACAGATTTCCCTCACTCCAAACCTTGCTTCCCTCTCCCGCATTTTTAGTTACTTATGGCATAAAGGAAGTTAGTACTTGAGTACTTAGTTCTCARGCAAAAGTCAGGAAAAAGGTAACCRGTAACGAGCAGACAAATCCCACATCATTTCACTGCAGTCTATCAACACCTTAAGCTTTTCAAGGGAAGGAACGTCGGTTTTTATATGCACGTAGTTTCTCTGCCACAAAGTTTTCTCCAGCTCTTGGTCAGGAGTGGCTGTGATAATGTCACCTTTCCTTTTCTGCCTGGATYGCTTCTTTCCCTGCATTTTTCGAAGGGCCCTTTGCTATCATTTCATATCCCACAATTTAGGGCCTTGGCAGGTGGAGAGAGCTGGTCTGCAGCAGCCCTTAGAGCAGTGCAGGAAAAAGAAGAAATCAGCGTTTGGGGTTTTTTTTTTTCAATTTTGGCAACTTTTCTGTAGTACAATGTGTATGTTCCTTTCTGTAGGAGAACACTAAGGCATTACTACGGACTTGATGAAGYTTGTTATTCATTGATTCAGGGTTCAGTAATAAATCACTGCTTGCAGCACTCTCCCTCCTCATTGCCATTCCATTTTAGTCATCATTGAATATTTGAAATTTGTTATTGATAATCCAAGAATACCTCTGTTCTGCATCAGTAATGAGATGAGATGCGAAGAGCTGTCTTCAGTTCTTCAGGGTAGCAGTACACATCCTGACAATTTAAGATGCGTTGAAGAATAAGTGCATAAACAAATGTGTCGCGTTACCATGTGGAGCGGAGGTTGGGTGACTACTTGCTTTGATCTACGTCCTGAGGAAAGCGGCTAGAAGCATGATCCCACCTTTTATTCATGCTGAGTAAGAGGATAATTAAATGTTCCTTTCTTTGGTGCATCCAAGCAGATGACTGCATGGAGGATGAATTTGATTTAATCCATGTGCAGGTTAATGAAAGAGAAAAAACATGTTGGCGTACTGGCAACAACAGAAGCAACTGCAACACAGTCTTTAGATGACACCTCAGGGGAGCTCTTCTGGGACCGAGGCCCACCTGGAAGGGCACGTGTGGAACTGTGAGACAGGAAAAACGATTTTGCCGTTTAATGCTCCTAGGCTTAAGGAGAAAGGAGCTGGTAGGCATTCCCTGTAAATAAAGAGTAGCTTCAAAGGCACACCAAGCTCCCTATGGAAGCAGCTTGAAAGACCCTGAAAAGTATGACTTCATACCTCCTTCGCTTGGTTCCAGTAATTATTTTATGGGTAATGACTGTTGTGAATTACTTTTTATCTCCATTATTATTACACTGATGTTGTCTTGTTTCTTTGTAAAGTTTTGAGGCATTTGAGAACAAGAAAGCCTTGACTGTATCTTTTATGCATTCTTCCTCCAGCCTATTCACCTCAGCCCTCCCAAGCTGTATGGAGAAATGTCTGCCYCGTCTTTCAAGGTTCACAGTAGAATAAAGAGATTTAATAACCAAACAAACATCAGATGGCTCCGAGTGACCTTAAGAAACGAACACATCTCCTAATGCTAGCCGTTTTCCCTTCCTCTGTGGCTGCTCTGTTACTGTGACATGAGATTTGCAAAAAAAAATGTTGCTTTATGACTTACTTTCAGAAATGTGCAGAGTGTGGARGGACAGCACTGGTTTAATCCATTAGCCACCACAGCCCAATCCCCTTCTTACCCTCATGCTTCCTTATAGGTATGATACTCCTCTGTGGGAGCAACACCAGATACTTTTATGTTCATGAGGCTGCAGAGCCCCATGACTCTGATCTTGACCAACCGGAGGTGTCTCCACAAGGCTGCAGAGCCTCGTAACTCTGATCTTGACCAACCTGAGATGTCTCCAAGACCATCCTGGCACTGYTCCCCTCTGCTTAGTCCTGAATCTAAAGAGGAATCCTTGGGCTTCAAGACTTTTTCCCTGTGCAGGTGGTGGGAGTTAAATTATGGGCCAACACATGTTAAATAAGTTTTACCATAGGTCCTTAATGTTCTCTCTTATTGCAGAGTTTGTCCACACCTCCTCGCGTACTGAYGTGAGAAAAAAGCATGGTCCTGCCCGCCAGAGGTGCTGTGCTAGTGTTAAAATTCAGCGATGGTGTTTGCAGGAAGGAAGAGGTTTGTCTGCTGAGGTCTGTGCTGAGAACAGTTGCCTTTACAACCAACCTTGGCCTCCAATTGCACCACCACTCAAAGGGGAAAGTAGGATCATTGGTGAAAACTCTCCTGAGCCCTGAGGACTGCTGYGAGAGTGCCCACAGCCTTTCTTTCGGCAAACCCCGATAACTCTCCACATCCTCCAAGAAAGCCCCAAGCCGTTCTGCAAAACACCGGCTCCTCTGCTGGGACGAAGTTCTGGTGGTGGAGGCCAGAAGGTGCAAATGCCTGTTTGTAAAATCGACACCACAGTGCGGAGCAGGGGCTTTCTCKCCCAGTGGGGTGAGCTCTGCAGTGGTGAGTGGTTTTTTCACTGATTAGTGACATTTTTTTCATGTTCTTTTCCAGCGCTGCCACACAGCGGCAGAGTTGAGGCTGCTTCTAAACGGGGAAGAGACTGAAGGTTCAGAAGAAAATCCTCTTCGGTTAGAAATTACCTGGCTCTCCTGCTAGAGACACCCTGTCATCTTTCAAGGTGTTAACATGGAGGGCTTTTTCCTTGTCCAATAATACTCTTACTCATGTTTTTAAGTTATTTTTCTAAGGAGCTGAGGTAAAGGGGATTTTGTGGTCAGTCTACAGTCCTTCCCCCCAACACACAGCCACAATACTGCTCATCATTTTGGCCAAGGTTGGGGTTCCAAAAATATCTAGTCTCTATAAGTTTCATGAAAAGAGTTGTCCAGTTAGAGAGAGTACTACTGATGCACAGAAAGAAGCTGAAGCACAAGCCCAGATTATTGTTTGACAGAGAGAAAAGGAATTATGAGTATCTTAACCGCAGGGAAAGCTTCAGTCAGCAAGAACACTTGTCAGACAAGGGGACGTTCAGCCGTGAGGCACTGAGCCCAGGAAACAATGCCGATACATTCTCCTGCCCACAGAGCTGTTTGTTTTTGATACAGGATGAAAGATGATAAAGCGAAAAATGCCTGTGTAATCAAGAAATCATCCTTTTCTTGATGACATCTGTGCCTCAGAAAATCAGATCCCACAGGTAGGAGTGGGAGTAGAAAGACTCCACTTCCTTTGGGTTTTCTTTTGAGCTGAAAACAAAAAAAAAAAGACCAAAACGCTTGAATGCCTCAACATTTTCCCCAAAGTTAAAGCCATGGAGATGAATACATTTTTCAAATTCAGCCAGTTCTGTAAGTGGTCAAAAACATTAAAAAAAAAATCCACACAAATTCACCCACTCTTTCCTTTTTTTGCAGAATGTTAATTCATCTATATTTGAAATGTGAACAAATTGAACCACCTCTATTTTTACATATTTTCTCTTTTTTTTTTTTTTAAGTACCCTTACGTGTCCTGAAGATGAGCTGAACACTAAACCAGATGAATGAGCAGTAGGAGCACAGAGGCTGCCCACCCAGGGCTGACCTTTTGAAGGACCACTTTGAGATAGCGGAGTGCTGGCCAGGTAATTATTTCCAAACACGGACCAAGCTCTGCAGTCCCTGGATGAGGTACAGCATCAGAGCCCTGACCTCATTTAAAGAGCCTGCATTTATGAAATGCCAAGAGATTATGCAGAGAGCTTTCCTGCATATAATCGTATGAGGCAGGAGACATGAAGTCATTGTCCTAAAGCCCAAGGTGAAATCAGGCGGACCCTGAAAGCCCCAGGCAGGCCTAGGGCTGCATTTTGTACTGCTGTAGGAAGAAAAACTGATCCTGCCTAATTTATTTGGCTGTTTTCTGGCTTCGGCCTTTTCGGAAAGTTGGCATTTAGAATTCCACTCAGAACAGTTTTCTGGGCTTCAGCGTTAGAAGAATTAAAGTTGAGAGCTAATTACTTTTCTGTAGCTCTGGATTTCATTCCAGGAAGACAATCCATGCATCAATGCTTCCTCCTACAGAAAAATCCTCTATATCAGGGGAAATAATTCAACCCTACCTGCCTAAACTGAAGCCCACAGAGGGTGCCACTGACTTCCCAGAAGCCAGATTGGGCTTGGTGCCTGTGAAGATGGCTTTCGCTCTGTGCACAGTTGGGGAGGAATAGCAGACATCCCCTTTCCACAGGGGACTGTGCTCAGAGAAGCCCCGTTGGAAAGCACGTTCCCATCCAACAGCCTAGTCCTTCTGCTCCCCAGTACCTGAGCTGTCTCAGCAAAGGCTCACAGGGTCCGGAAGAGCCTGTGTTAGGGGTTCGGGTTCTTGAGAGCTTCAGTTTCAGTGTGAGCAAAGAGTTTCACAGTCTCAGCTTCTGCCGTTACGCAATCCGTGCCTGACTGCCGTTTGCGTCAGCTGGTGAAAATGCTATGCACAGCAAGGTTTGCTGCTTCTCGCTTTGGAAAACTACTTGGAAGACCTCAGAATTACAACAGCCCTTCTCACAACCACTATCCATCAGCCTTTCCTCTGTGTGCTAAGAAACTCCAGTAACTGCTAATTATTCAGTAATTAAGTGTCTCTCTAGGGTCATAATTGTAAATCTGGCCTCTCCCAGTCACTGTTTGCTCCTTAGGTAGCAGTTTTCTCAATGCAAAACCAAATTCTTCRCATTTGATTGGATTACAAAATTGCTTTAAACTCTGTGGAGATGATTAGGAAAAGTGTGTTTTTGCGCAATAGTTGCCATGGGAACTAAAGTGGAGAGATCTTTATAAACCAAAAGTCAAACAGATTGTGTTTCAGACAATTAATATTGTCTCACATGTTTATTCATTTGCTTTAACTCTTTTGTGCACTATTCTGAAATAGTTTTTATCTCTTTTTTGGTATCAAATGCTGTGTCAGAGATTCTGCTCCCTTGAGGATTCACCCCTCTTCTCTTGCAAGGCCACCTTGCAGCCCTGGTTAGCTTCATCTTCCTCTTCTGCTTTGCCTCTTTGGTCTGGGGACATCTCTGGGGGCTTCCAGGTGGGATTTGGTTTGGGATTGGGACACACCTGTGGGGAGAAGTGTCAAAGTTCCTGTCCTGWTAACGGAGCCCAGTGAGCTCCATCAGTCCAGGGTGCACTGGGGGGTGAGCTGAGCTGCTCTCTGCCTCACCTGAGTGAACCCCTCTGCTGTCTTTTCTAACACCCAGGACTCCTCAAACCTGCATTTCTTCTAGTTCCATGTTTGACACTTTAGGGAAGAGCAGCTGATAAACTGACCAAGTGCCAGTAGCTKCCCCTCTGCTCTCCTCTCTTTCCAAATCCTCCTCTTTATCCAGCAACCTGACCCCATCCCATCTCTTGATTTCTCTCTCACCTGCCCTCAGCTCTCTCCCTAGCATCTTGCCATCCTCTGGCTCTCCCCTCACAGCACAGTCTATCACATCTTGAAAATAATTAGCATTATGCCAGAGATCCATTTCCCACTCCAGCAGTTTCCATTTGTCTTTCTCCCCTTCACATCCAAGATGTCAAGAGGCCATCACTATACTCAGCTGCCACCATACTAACAGCATTGCCCTTCGCTCTGTCCGCCGTTGCCTTCGTGCTCCCGTCACCTGCGTTCATGGGCTTTCTGGGGCAAGGTTTCATCCTGCATTAGTACAGCACCTTTCAGAGCAGAGTTTTGCTGTGAGCATGCCTCCAAGAAATAATAAGTAAGAAAGCAATGTCCTTATTTTCTTCCAGACCTCTGCCTGACGCTGTGTACAGGAGGAATTCCCCTACCAAGGGAATTCAATATTCCTGTGTTTAAAAACCAGCCGCTCCTCAGCCCCCTCCCTTGTGTACTGCTGACCTCCTTCCCCTGCACTGGATATAGGATTACTCATTTCCTCAGGGGCTGATCTATCACGCTGTTGTTTCAGTTCTCCACAAACAAATAGTATTTCTGTCCCCTGTCGGAGATACAGCGAGGAAAGCTGCGTTCATTGTCGAAGCTAGTTCATTTTCAGACTGTTCAGATCACAGGGCTGTGCCATAACAGCTGCTAGATTAGATCCTGCTTCTTCCACCATCATACCTATTTTCAGAAGAGCATCGTGCAGCCACAGTTTGGCAAGCTTTGACAGGACTAGCAAAAGGCATATTCCCAAGGCAAGGGTGGCTGAACTACCAAATTTCCAGTTTCTGATCGAAATCAGGGAAGAATGAGATAACCTCAGAGAAACGTGGGTGAGAATTAGCGTTGCATGAGGCAAGCCTCCTGTTTTCCCTAGCTTCAGTCTCAGCCTGCTGAACTGATTTTAGCAGAAACCTTCCAGAATATTTGTTCCAAGGCAGCTAGGTGGCCTGGAATACGTCAGCGGGCGAGATTTCAGCTCGGGAAAATGAGAAGAGACTGAAAGCAGGGGCTTGCAATGGGAAATGTTGGGCAGCCAGAAATGTAAGTGTTGCTACTTCCTCTGCTGATAGTATTTCGCTGCAAAAGGTACACCAACCAGAGAGTATAGAGCAAAGCATGTGTGTATAAAGGGACAGCTGGGCCAAGTACTATCTTGCACACTCAACTGCAGAGCCAGGCACAAAATGACCATCTCCTGCCCTCCAAGTAATTATTTACTCCAGAATGATATGGATGTAAATCCCTACTGACCTGCTGGTTTTACATCACTTTGCACCAATCTGAAAGTTGCTCTTGGTTCCAGGAGACAGCGAATGTTGTGCTGATTGAAACCCATTTGCTGTATTTTAGTGACAAGAAACCTGTTGCCCTGAGGCCAGCACAGGAGCCTGCCTAAGAGTGTCCAAAGACATACAGGGGAAAATGATATTAAAACCATTTTCTTGTAAAATGTCACTTTTGCAAGAGGAAGGTCTGTGCAGGTATTCTTGTACTGACTTAGCCCCAGCAGATGCTACGTGCACAGGGCTCGTTCAGGCAAGACAGAAAATAGGCCATATTTAACTCATACTCAGTCAATAAAAACATTCCAGTTCGGGCCCAGCTTCTCTCTTTAAAAATTCGTGAGGCAGGGGAGATGTCAGTATAGCATACATTTTCCCTGTCACCGTGGGAAATGAAGCCTATGTAACGTGAGAAGCTGGAACCGGGCAACAAGAACCAGAAAGTGTTTATTGCGGCCAGCGCTGCACATGGACCTATTCCCATTCAGCAGCCTGTGCAGCAGAGCAGAACCAGTCCCAGCCTTGCACAGGCTGTAAAAATCCAACCTGCATTTTCAGTGTGGTCTCTGAGGCTGGAAGAGTTTTCCCGGATAGCCGGTGAGGAAGTAATATTGCTTTTGAAGCCAAAAATAATTCTTTCAGATAGACAACATAATCTGTAACAGGCCCGGCACTTCACTGCTATCAGATAATGCTGGCAAGATGCAGTTCATGACACTCCAAAAGATTATGTTGGATTATTAGATCAGATTAGATTAGATTATCTTCCTGGATATTGAGGTCAGAAGGCCACGGGGAGAGGGGGAGATAGTCTGATTTTCTGCATATTCCCAGGCATCCAGGTATCCTTCGTGGGGGATCACCTCACTCCTTTTCTTTACACCCTTTTTTCACTTACTTCAGCCTGCCCTGTGTGGGTGTTGATGCCAACCTCTTTCTAGTCATGTCCTTGCTATTGAGATCAAACCACACTGTGCCAGGCAGTGCCACAAATAGCGTTGTAGCACCTTGAAAGCAGGACGCATTTCTGCGTTCAGAAGGAGACGGGCTGGCTGGCTGTTGGCAGAAAGCCCACTGCTTGTTAATTGGAAAAAGAGTTTTAAATCAATTTTTTCTTTAAACAAGACATCTCAAATGGAGTGCTTAACATCAAAGAATCAAGCAGAGCGGCACAGAAATAGCAGCAAGAGCATCTAACGAGGCAGAGAACAAGACTTCTGGCCCTGGTGAGGCTAGCAAGGGAGACAACACTTCCAAAGTCGTCGTCTTTGAGCACAGGGGAACATTTCTCCTTATGACTTTTCTATTTTCCAGCAAAAAGAGAAGCATAGTGGTAGTACGGCAACAGAACAAAAACTGTTCTTCCGGAAGGAACCATCCTTATCTAGCCAAATATCTTCTCATTGACACTGGTGGGCTCTGAATCAGGCTCACAAGAGTATGAACAGCAAATCACAATTTTGCATTGAACACCTCTCCTCCACTTCTCTCCCCAGAAAGTCCTTCTGTGAGTAGCCCCGTTGCTGGCTGGTGCTGATGAGTATTTGCTCTCCTGGGCTGGAATTAGGATGGCAGGAACTTGCACGGAGCCCAAAATATAGTTTGAGATCCAAACTCCCTGAGATTGGAAGAGTTTGGATCTCACTCTGCACTTTAGTATTTAGACTTTCTTTTCATGGCCACGAAAAGCCCAGATTTAGCGTACAGAGTCAGTCTCTAATTGCAAACCCAGTCAACAAAGACCCTCTCTGACTTGTTTTCCTTTCTGGCTGACCATGGCAGTATGAATCCCTCCCTCTTCTGCTGACACCAAGAAACCCAGCGCTGGGCTACCGAGCAGTTGTAAGTGGCAGTGAGGGACGTGGTGGTAGCAATGTAATACATGCTGTACACTTACCCTGTTGGTTGTGGAAGTGTGTTATAATCATATTTTTGCTTGCTGATAGTGCCTTTATACAGTGGGTGTGCATTTGCCACACTCGTTCTAAGAGACATCTTGTAAGGTTTTCTAAAAACCTCTCATACTATTTTTATAACTAACTTTTTTTTCACTTTGGGGATTGCAATCCCAGACACAGGGCTCCCAACACAATCACCAGATACGCACACAGACAAACTGCAGGGAGCTCTGACAGACAGACTATGATAAGGATGGACGCGCTGGGTCACTCACAGGACGTCTCTTTTGTCACGTTGTACTTTCCTCCACTGCTCTCTGCTGTCACTGACAGCCCAAGGGGTTACACTGAGCTACCTGCAGAGCAAGAGCTGGCTGATCTTGCGTGCCCTCTGTAAATTCAAATGGAAACCTATTTGCTCTAACAAAATATGGATTTATTCATCCCTTTGCAATAAAAAAACAGAGTCATTTTAATATGCTTTCAGGGAATAACTGAGTCAATGATTCTATAATAAGAGCTTTGCCCTCTGTTCCTCAGAGGGTGTTCTCTCTGGCACATATATCTGCATTTCTGTTGTGAAGAGCCCTGTACGACTTGCCCACACACTACTTACCGAGGGTGCTGTAACTGCTGTGTAGGCTGATGCAAAATGTTCCTTCACCCACAGATCCCTGCCTGCCTCTGCCTTAAAATGTCATTGAGAAACCAAGCAAGAAACCGTGCTTATTAGAGAAGCTTCTCTCATAGGAGTCCACTCCACCATGTACCTGCTCACCTGCAGGTAGCAAAGGTAACGCTGGGCCAAAAAAAAGTATCCTAGAGCAAAGCATGCTCCTCTGATAGAGCTCGGTCTACTAAATCAGGGAAGATATCTAAGTGAGCATGAGGAAGCTTTTGCTGCAATCATCACAAATGCTTTCTTCAGCCAGAATATGCTGAATAAAACTAAATGTCGCAGGCTGAATCAGAAACCCTGCAGGGAGGTGGTGATTATCACGCTTAAACATTTTCTTGAGCACTTCTGGAGAGCACTACCAGAGTAATTTTTTGGTTATCCTGGTGCGTGATGGGCTAGAAAGCAACATGCAGGTCTCTGATACCCACAGACACAAGCTAGCTTCTTGTGCAGCCCCAACACGGAGATGCACAGCCAGAGGGGTTGAGAGGAGCTGAGAAGGCTGCTGTACAATCCCATCTCTGCTGCAGAATTAGTTTGAAAGGTGCCGGGGTACTTGTTTGCCATTCAAAGGAAAAGCAAGGGGACATCTCATTATATGCAATAAATCAGCATGCTTCTGCTGCTGAGTGTAGGACCCCTGCCCCACAAGAGCAGAAGATGCAAGAGTCTGAAGGTCAAACATCAAACACAGGAAAAGTGGGACCCAGGGGTTTCTATCAAAGCATCTAAATCAGAGGCCAAAGACACGAGGCATTTTGATAAAATGGATCCATAAAGGAGCAGTCTTGCCTCTCATTTTCATTTATTTATGCTTTTCTCCCGTGTCGACAACAGCCCAGTCTGCTCCACGCTGTTAGAATCAAAACTGAATCTTCAAACAAGCAAATAAATGGACAATAAAATACTCCCCAACAGAAACTATTTAATTTTCTTGATAACATAATACAATGCAGCGATAGCAGGGAGGCGATCTGTCATTGCCACGAAGGTGAACTCCACTCTTTAGCAAAATTTATCATAACTGCCTTCCCTTCCCTCGCAGTGCCTGAGCTGCAGTCCCATGAATTCGCTGCCTCCTGGAGGCACCTGCTGCACAGACGCGTCTCATGCCTCCTGCTACCGCGTCTTCCGCAGCAGCGTCTCCTACTCGCCTTGCTTGTCTGCCGGCTGCGTTATGGTAATGTCAGACTTGATCATTTCCAAGTCTTATTCATACAGCGTTTGTTGTGTTTCAGCAGAAATATGGTGATCAGTAATGTACGTACTGAACTCTTTAAAAGGGCCAATTTCACCAAGTTCAAAACAGGTATGAGCTGGCAGCACACTCTCAGCAGATAATGTGCATAATAAGGGGAACAGTTTAAGGATGTTTTACTAGAAAACCAAACCACTACAAGTTTTGTGCGGGGAGGGCAGGCCAGGCTTGCTTTAACCAGCCAGATTTACAGGGGCTGGGAAAGGAGCTGGGACAGGAAGGAAAGGCACCGTTGGCAGCAAGTCAGCCTCCCCTCTGGCGGGGCTGCTGCAGAGGAGGGGTGAACTGGGTCCCCAGGGTGGTGGGAACGTGGTTCGAAGGGTTTCTGGGCAGAGCCACTGTGCTTCCCGTGGGACGTGCTCTCATCTCCCCTGCAGGGCCCAGGAGTGGCATGGGAACAAAATCCCCCTGCAAGCCCGGACAGAGGGGTCTGGAAGCAGGCAGTGCCTGCCGGATTGCAGCTGGAGACCATGGGAATGAGAAGGGGAGAGGAGACAGCTGGGACACGGCTGTGGGAACAGCACAGGTCACAGAAGGGCAGAGCCCAGGGCTGTGGCTCAGGTGCGACGTCCTGCTTTGCACGCCTTCTCACTGCCACACGCACCCAGGCACATGCGGCTGGTCCCCTGTGCTAGCACCAGCATCAGCGAGCCCGTTGTTCAGCAGGCAAGCTCCCCACGTGTGGCAGCTGCACAGAACATCCACCCTAATGAAATGCTTCCCTGCAGTAATTGGATTTCCACTGTAAACGAAGTCATTATGCTGATTGTCCTTGTGCTTTTGAAGATGAGACAATGCCAGCGAGCGGCAACTCTGGCTGATAGACCCATTTACGTATCTCCGTGGCAGGGAGCCAAGCAGGGGCATTTCCCTGTGCAGGAGAGCAGGGGCCGGCGTCTGCAAGCCGACGTGGCCGTGTGACTCCAAATGCTCATGGCTCTGCTCCAAAAAATGGGCAGGGGAGAGGCTGTAAAGTGAGTTGTGCAGTGGCCAGAGGACTTTCCAGGAGTGTGTCTCAGCTGTGGTGGCATTCCTGGGCACGACATGCCCTCCCTGTCCAGGCTGAGCAACAGGCACTTCCCAGTCTGTGGCTGGAGAGCTGCTCGGTGATGGGCAGGCCATGTCCAGCATCGGGAACGCAGAGGTCTCCAGTCTACAGGGATGAAACATGGAAGAAGAAGCAGGGGAAGGGTATGTACCAAAGATGTGTGTCAGCAGCAGAGGTGAGATCAGACCCAAGCTCCTATCTGAGGTCTCAACGGAGCTTGCTGACTTTGGACACGTGGGCTGGTCTGGTGCCTTCAAGGGAAAAGAGATGAAGGAAATTTCAGGATGCTCTGGGAACACCCACAATTCAAGCTGGGGCTTGAGCAGGGCTTTGTCATCGTGGTTCGATCAACAGCACGTCTCTGCCTGTGCCATCTCCTCCCCCTTTTGTTTTTAAGGTCCTTTAGTCACATAGGAAAATGTCACACTATAAAAAACTCACAGAACAAAAACAAAAGCCCAAGTGAAAAGAAGAATACAGCTGCAATTCTGAGGTTACTTTTCAGGTTGGCTGTGACCGAAATTCTTTCAGCAGGTCTCAGGAACCAGGGCTCACTTAGCAGTGCTGCAAGCCAAAGATGCACAACTGGGAACAGAAGACAAAACATCATTTGACACCAAGATGCCCGGTTGCACTGGGGGCAGATGAAATAAAACAAATCTAAATTAGTGATTTGAATCATCATTTAAATCAACGAGTGAAAAGTATAGGTTTAAACAACTGAGAAATCTTGGTTTGCATTTATACCTCATTTCTTTCTAGTGAGAATTTATTACGATCAGTGGTGCAGCTGATGAAAGACACTGATCAGGAGCCACACCAAGCTTCTGCTCCCTGGGTGCTGCCTTTTGCTGATGGGGACAATGTGTTCAGCTAAAACACACTTACAGAGGCATTGCTCTGCTTCAGCAGGTGTTTATTCTGTATTTATGCAGTGCGATGCTTGTGCAGTTGCACTGTCCTTGTGAGAGCACTTGTCTCTCTCCTCCTGAACCCCTCTGGACTCACATTGAACCRGGCTGGCAAAGGGACCTCACTGACGCTCACGCAGCACCATTAAGTGGCTGCAGGGTGCAGCTGGGGCCAAACACATAAATGAGTCTTGGTGGCTACTGAACATAATGGTCCGCAAGCCGCAAGCCACTGCCAGCTCCGCAGGTGCCTGCTGCCGGGACACAGCCAGGAAAGGATCAGATCAGAGCTGCCTTCTTGCTTACATCCTTTGCCCACAGCCCAGACGGCTGGCCGTGCTTGGAAAAAAGGCACCGGGGGAGGTTGGTCTCTGCTCCGAGCCCTGCAGCCGTCCGTATGTCCCCAGGCGAAGCTGGTCCCCTCTCTTGCAGAGCCCTTATGCCCAAGTCCCTTTCCCTCCCAGAGCCAATCCCAGTTCCCAGGAAGGCAGCAGGGAGTTTGGATCCCAGCTCTGGCATCACTTGCCTTCTCCCCAGCCTGCCAGGGAGTCCCCCTGCGTCCCCGTGGCCGGAGGCCAGCGGGCAGAGCAGAAGGCCCACACATGGCCAGCTGGCAGCCAGCAGGAGCTTCACAAACCCTGTGGCGCCCGAGGAGACAGACAATTTATTTCATCTCCAACCAGTGCTGCGAAGGACCATGTCCCTGCGAAACTGGTGCAGAGCCAGGGCTCGCTCCTGTGAAAGCAGCACCAGAGCTCGTGCAGAGGGCAGCAGGGCTGGCCCTGGAAAAGTGCTGCCTGGAAGATTTTAGTGTTTTAGGCGGGTTTTGGGGCTGCCCAAGCCCATTTTTAACACTGGGTAGGAGCAACCCGGAGACAAGGGGCTGTGTCCCCATTACTGGGGCTGCAGGAGCCTGTGGATGCCCAGTGCCCTGACACGGTGGGGTACGGCCACAACCGTAGCCCTGGACCAGTTCTCCTGTGCTGTGGCAGATCCTTGTGCCTGTCCCCATCCCCTCCACCTGCCCCACATGCCATTGCAGCGAGGACGGGCAGACAGGCTTGCCCACGCTCCCTCCCGCAGAGCTACCTGCCTCCCCACCACGAGGCAGATGGGATCGGCTGGATTCAAACTGCCAAGAGGCAATGCATCGATGCCAGGAGGAGTCTTTGAAGAGATCTGGGCTCCAAGCCACTGCTGGAGCAGTGTGCCCAGGTCGCAGCGGGATGCGTGGCATGCCTGTGTTAGGAGAGGCGATGGCTAAGCACGGTACCTCGGCAGTGCACTATATACATGGGGAGCCTCTGTGCAATGTAGAGCAAATCTGGGGAAATCCTTGCTGAAGGCCTTTGGGAAAGCCAAAAGTTGGGGAGACAGAGTGGTTTCTTGGAAGGGAGACTTCTTGAGACTTTGCAAACAGACAAACCACGTACGGGTGAGGAAACATGCAGGTGCTGGAAGAACAGCCGGGGAATAAATCATATATATTGCCTTGCTGTGACAGCATCCTCTCAAGTCCATAGCTGGAGACAAGTAACAAGTGATAGGACAAGAGGAAATGGCCTCAAGTTGCGTCAGGGGAGGTATTGATTGGATATTGGGAAAAATTTCTTCACCGAAAGGGTTGTCAAGCCTTGGAACAGGCTGCCCAGGGAAGTGGTGGTGTCACCATCCCTGGAGGTATTTAAAAGATGTGTAGATGTGGTGCTTAGGGACATGGTTTAGTGGTGGACTTGGCAGTGTTAAGTTAACGGTTGGACTTGATGATCTTAAAGGTCTTTTCCAACCTAAATGGTTCTATGGGCTACGTGGACCATGGGTTGAACAGCACGGCTGTTCCTCTGATCKTATCACACCCTTTGGTGGTGTTTGGCAGTAGAGATCTTCCAAATGGGGSCCCTAGAAGAGAACTGCTAGAAAATTCAGAGGAAAGCAGAAAGCTTAATACACACATCATCAGACAATGCAGAGGTAATGCAATCCCACTGTGCCATTCCCAGGGGGAAGAGGTATGCGTTGGAGACCTTTTTGATCTAATAAAAACAGTGCATAATGATATCCAGTGGCTAGAAGCTCAAGTCTGAAAAATTCAAACTGGAAATAAGATGCACATTTTTAAGGGAAGGTAATGAATCACTGTAACAGATTGCCAGGGGATGGAATAAACTCTCCATCACGCGGAGCCTCGCAGTCGCGCCTGGCTCTCAGAGAGCGACGTTCTTCCATCGCAGCGCTGTGCCATGCAGAACCACTGGCCATTGTCGGCCCATGCTCAGCAGATCAAAACTACTGCACAGCATGGTGCCTCTGCCTTAAAATCTAGGATGTGCATTTTCCAATGGAATATGGGCCTACATCTGAGGGAGAGAGCTACAAAGCCGCTAYTTTTTTCATACTCTTACTTGCATGGCTGTTTCCCTAACGCTTTTCCCGGCTCCCCACAACAGAGGGCAGATACCAGTGTATTACCCCACACTTTGAGACCTACAGATTTGAAAATAAGGGGCTGCATATATCTGGCTTTGGTCCAGTTCCCCACTGAGACACATTTCTATTTGCTCAGTGACCCAAGATGCAAAATCATCACATCTTAATATAGCAGAACACGGGCCCAGGGAATATACTTCTAACACTGTCATTTAATTTGYTCACAACAATCAGATTAGTAAATGAATATATGCCAAGTCCCATCACTGTTACAGTCCATGGATATTTCTCCATGCCTGCATCTGGATGTCTGACAGTTTGTTTACATGATCACTGAGATGAAAAACTCAAATTATTTGGCTTAGCATCAGGAGCAGCCTCTATTTTAGCAGCCTGCAGTGGCAGCTCTCAATGAATTTTAATAAGCTGTAAACAATGCGTGTGTGTTTTGTTGTTGTCAGCGGAAGTGTGCAAAAGGATGGGGTGATATATACTTATTGCGGGATACAAAAGGATTAATAATCTGTTTCCCGTGCGTCCTGCATGGCTGAGCTGTCTGCCAAGGTGGCTCACCCCCTTTTGCCATGCAGGCGGCAGAGCTGGGTGCCAGAGCACGGACCCTTCCTGGCGGGGTGGCAGGAGCTGTGCTGTCACCTCTCAGCTTGTCCTCCTTGCGGTGACTCCCCGTGAGGCTCATTAAAAAGGAAAAGGGTCGTGGTCACTGCCCAGTTCTCCCCCATCCTTCTGGCAGGTTCGTCTCCAGCACTGGCTCGTGTTGCCCACAAGCAACTGGTGCGGAGTCCCCTGCTGTGTAGCTCAAGTATCCAAGCCGTCAGATGGGTGTCACTGGGGCTCTGCTAGAAATTGGGTTGGGTTTCCAGCTGCTCTGGGGCTCCACAGGGCCTTACTGCAGCCTTGGGAAGCAGCTCTGCTCCAAACCCACCCGTGTGGGAGGGTGTGCAGCCATGGGGAGCCACATGTCATTGTGGCTACGTGCCCTGATAGTTACCCGCTAGAAGAAATAGAGAGTGGGTTCGCACAACATGGRTGAGAAATAGGCACATGCCCGGGGATGGACAATGCAGCAAACACCCAACAGCACTGTTGGGGTGTTCAGGTGGCAGCCTACATGTGCTTAGGGGGGTCTGTCTGTCCGTCAGTCAGGAAAGCTCCTCCAGATGCTCCTCCAGCCCTGGGCTGGGACCAGGTTTGTGCCAGTACTGAATGAGGGAGAGGCCCCGAGGAACTTGGAGGCATCAGGCACAACGTCCCTGTCCTCAGGATGGAGATGGAGTCCCCCTTCCCCAGCAGATGCCCACAGCCCTGTCCCCCAGCCTCATCCCCTCTGCAGGTGTCTCCTCCTGAGAGCAAAAGCAAAGACGCTGGGAGGGAATGTGTGGAGCCCCCGCAGCCTGCAGAGCCCGGGACGCCCAGCAGCCCCCGGCTCTGGGGAGTGAACTGGAGCTCAGCACCAACGAAAGGCGTGTTGGCAACCCCCAGCTCCCTCCTGATTCCTTCCCAGCTCCGTCCTGTGTGAAGCTGTAATCAGGAGGCACAGCCGGCTAGGTTTCAGTGACCTCCCTGGGGGGACACTACCTTTTGGATGCTAATAGCAACTGGCAGAAAACATGTTGCTTCAATTGCTGGCAAGGCAGGTTAATGAGGAGTGGTGCAGAGCACGTGTAGGTGGTGGGAAGATCTGCTCTTGGGAGTTTGGGTTGTTCATCCCATCTGATGGGCTCCAGAGGAGGGCCACAAAAATGATCAGGGGGATGGAGCACCTCTCCTATGAGGACAGGCTGAGAGAGTTGGGGTTGTTCAGCCTGGAGAAGAGAAGGCTTCGGGGAGACCTTATTGCCGCCTGTCAGTACTTAAAGGGGGCCTATAAGAAAGATGGGGACAGACTTTTTAGTAGGGCCTGTTGCAATAGGACAAGGCGGAATGGTTTTAAACTAGAAGAGGGTAGATTCAGACTAGATATAAGGGAGAAGTTTTTTACRSTGAGGGTGGTGAAACCCTGGCASAGGTTGCCCAGAGAGGTGGTGGATGCCCCATCCCTGGAAACATTCAAGGTCAGGTTGGACGGGGCTCTGAGCAACCTGATCCAGTTGAAGATGTCCCTGCCCATGGCAGGGGGGTTGGACTAGATGGCCTTTAAAGGTCCCTTCCAACCCAAACTGTTCGGTGATTCTATGTGCAGGGATGGCAGAATTTGTCTAATGGCCAAATCAGACAGCAGCAGACCTGGAGGACTGGGTTTCAAAGAGAAAGGCATCCAAAAAATGGGATTTCATTTTAACACCCTACAAGGGAAGATTTTACAGTGTAAATATTGCAGCTCTGCACCAGAGCCAGGGGACTGTAACCAGCACACGAGGAAATGGCACATTCGCAGTTTGCCCCAAGCCGAGGAGCTTCTAAAAAAAAAGCTTTTAGAACTAATTTATTAACTCGAGCAAAATGACATCTTAACCTCACTCCTTAGAAACTGTTTATGCCCTCTCCAGTGAGTGCAAAGCAACACCCCAGCAAGTAAAGCGCCTGCCTGGGCACGGGTAGCACGCAGGGACCACGTCCATGGCGAGCAGGGGTGATGAGGGCTGCCTGACATCAGCTCTGCGGTAACAGCCCTGCAGGGGAAAAGGCAGGAGGCTCGGAAAGACCAGCTAAAAAGGGATTAGCGAGCTCTTCTATTTTAGCAGTGCTTTAGTCAGAGCAACACGTATGCCTGGATATTTTTATCTGTTGCAGTTTGGGAGCACCTCTTTGGGTATCCGGCTGGCTTTACGCAGCAGCCGGCCTCCCACGGCAGAGCCTGCCTGTGCAGACCTCGACTAACCAACACGCTGATGTCCCCACCGCCCGGCAGCCCCTCTGTGTCCCCTGGCTGCCCCATGCCCTGCGGTCCCCTGTACCCCCGTGCCATGAGGGGGATGTGGGGAGCTTGGCAAGAGTTTCTGGGGGAACTGGGAGCATTGCATGCCCTCGCTGCCATGTGTTAGAGGAAGACAGCACACCTTTCTGGTGCTTGAAACCTTTGGAAGTTGTATCGTTTCCCTCTGCAATGACCATTTTGGAGGGGAGCTTGGCAGGAGCCATCCTCCGTATCAATCGAGAAGGAGTCACCGCTCCCCAAGAGCCTCCCTTCACTTTATAAAATCCTCAGGCATATTAACCAGGCTCTGAAGGGCCACCTGTGACTTCTGCCTGGCTCTAGCTTTCCCTGCTGCCCTTTCAGAGCGTCTCTGGAGATGGCACCTTCTGCTGGGTACCTTTCCTTGCCAGGAGTATATTGCCATATACTTTTAAAAGCATTTTGGGGAAGCGATCAGCTGAGCTGCCCTGGAAGCTGGCTGGGGCTGCCAGCCTGGGGAAGTGCAAATGTGGATGGAAAAAGCAATGTGTACGAATTAAGACCAGCACCAGTGGGGTCTCTGCCATATTTCTTTGCCTACAGATTAAAGCTTCCTTTGGCTGCTTGAAATTTTCCCATAAAAAGTAATTTCTCCTATAAATATAATGAGTCAGTGATGCTTGGGAACTGTTGTGTGGAAGAGTTTTCTTACTTCTAGAGTCATCCTCTTTCTAAAAGGCAAATACCTTATTTATTCCTTACTTGGATAAAGATTTTTCTTTAGCATATGTTATTTCCTGCTACTGCTCTGTGAGTCAGGGCACCTTGTACAGACACTGTAAGGTTGTGTCATGCTACAGCTGGTTATTTATGTAAGGGTAGATAATTACAGCCATTAATTGGGAATTAATTAATTGTATGCAGTCCTCAAGCAGCTTTCTTGCTGCACAAAGGCAGAACCACAGCTGCAATGAGCACCAGGAGAGAAGGTCCTCACCAGGGCTACTCAGGGCTGAAGAATCACTCTAAAAATTGAATTTTAATGGCCTATTTTGAAAGCCAGCATAAGGGTGCTTGGAGCCATTTGATGCGGACCTTGGCTTCCCACGGAGCCTCACCAGACCCTGGAAAATATTTTGAAAATACAGACTAAATGAGGGCAACTTGAAAAACCTCCCTAGCCTTTTCAAACCCATAAATCCTCTACATGAAGCACCGGGTAGGGGTGACACAGAGCATCCTGCAGCCAAATGGCCCAGCCTGGCCGCCCACTGCGGGCTTTGGTGCCCCAACAGCACCTTGTCCCCACCAAAGGGCTGGCCTTGGTCCCTCCGCCGGGCAGCTGTGGCACTTGCAGTTTAAGGGGCTGCCGGCGTCCCTCAGGCAAGCCGGACTGTGTGATGGGCACCCCGGGAGGCGGCGTCAGCAGCCAAGGGCAGCAGGATTGCATCTGCATCGCAGAGATGCGGTATTCATTGATCCAGCTCTTGAGACCACTCTTTGGGGATGCTTTGAGTTTTAAGGCTTTTTGGATGCATCTGCAGTAGCTCCTCTCTTTGCTGCCACGGGATGTAACAAACCTTTTCCGTTTTTGCTCTATTATAACTGTTTAGATAAGCAATGAGACTCCCCTTAGCTTACATGATTTTTTTCCGCAGCTGGGTGGTATTTGCAGTGTGGGGACATCTGCCATAAATGATTCATTCCTTCCCATCCTCTCTCCGCTGATATTTTCCTCCTAGCCATAATAATATGCATTTTCCCTGTTAGTCTTCCTCACGCTTCTGTGTTTGGGATATTTCATGCCCCAGGAGGGGGCTGGTGAGGGCAGAGGTGGGTTCCCCCTTGCAGGAAGGTGAGACCCAGAGCGTGGCATGGGGACGTCCCTGCCACCCACCTCCTCTCCCTGGAGGTGACACAGCCAGCATTTCAAGGGCTGCAAAGCCAGCCTGGCATTGCCTGCAGGACTGCACGGCCAGGCTGGATGTTCCCAAGCCAGCCCGGGACCGACACAGACCTCTTCCATCAGTACCACTTGGAGATATTTAAATCCCCTCAGATCAGCTTGGGAAACCACAGCCAAGACTCCCCAGCGTGCCCATCACCCCATGTCGGGGCGAAGGTTCAGCAAAGCAGCTGCTAAACAGCTATAAATAGGGAGCTTGGGGAGCCTGTTTCCAACTGCAAATGGCAGAGCTGCAGAGATGGCTTTGCTCCGCTTGGATGGTGCTAAATTTTCCTGAGCTCAATAGCAGAGAAGACAATGAAGATCTCAGATGCTGGGATCCTATTCTCCGACTGCCTTCGCCTCGGTAATTTTGTCTGCCCACCTCCTGCTCCTCCTCCGGCAAACCTCCGCCCCCGGGCACAGATGTAACTGCAGCATCCGCCAAAGAGGATTACGAGAGAAAGGGAGCTGGGAAGACACTTCTCCTGCCTTCAGCTGYGCATCCCTCCCGGGCCTCATCCTGCAAAGCGGGCTGCTCTGATGGAAGCCGTTTGCACCGAGCCCTGCAGCATGACGGGACATCGCACATCCTCCTGCGCTCCCCAACGCCCCGCGGGGCCTTTCTGCTCCATCCCATTCCTTCCCCAGCCCTCACCGCATCCCACCCGAGCCCACAGCCTCCATGGGGTCTTCAAGAAAACATCTCAATTCAGATCCAAGTCCCTGAACCACCAGAGGAGGTCGCTTGGAGAAGGGTCACTCTGTGCTCAGCCCTAATTTCCCCTACGTGTTTGCTGTTGACCACTACTGGAGAAGCTCCCAGCCCAGGGTCCAGCATGTTTGGCCACTCTTATGTTCTTAAATGTACACAGCTTTCATTCAAGAGCATCCTTTCGTGAAAGCCATTCCCTTATGCAGTCTCAGCATAAGCAGATGCTGCTCGTTTTTGATGTCCGTTGCAGACGGGATCATTTGATCTTCAGATTTCTCAGTGAAGTCAAGTCGTAGCCTGCAATTTCCTTTCAGATGCATTAAGTTCCTGCATAATTTTCAATTCACTCTTCTTTTGTGGGTGATGAATAGAGAAGGGTGTTCTCCATCAAAGACAGTTTATTAAAATGCAAATAAACTTCAGACTGAAGGTCCATTTGAGCACTGAAAACCACATACATCAACAGAKAATGTTAAATTTGGTCCTAAGAAGAACTGAGGAGCAGAATTTTTTTTCTGGGGGGAGCCAACATCATCCCCCATCRCAAACGCTGCCCACCTCCTCCCACTGAGAGACCTTTATCGGTGGCTTACGGCATCACCCCAAACTCCAGGTAGCCAGAGCTGACATTTCCCATGCCAGGTCTCTTATCTGTCTCTTTGGAAAAGTTCAGCCAGACCAAGCCAGCCACTTTTGAGGAAGAACTAAAAGCTAAAATGTTAAGTAAAATACCAGGTTAATGAGAATTCAGCAGTAAAAACTGTCAGTGAAAGTAAAATGTTGCAAAGTTCACAAGGACCTTTTCTTGAATGTTCTGGGAGATTTGGGAGCCCCCACCCCTGCCTGCGGGCTCTGTGCTGAGGAGAACTAGAGTCTGGGCTGGGCTTCTCATCATGCCTGACCACATCCGAAACACCGCTGGCCTGACGGGCTGAGCGGGGACCTCTCAAGCCCAGCGGGGAGACTCCAAAATACCCCAGACTTCACCCAGTGTTTGGCTACAAAACATTTCCAAGGGCTGCAGGGGAGGGTGGACAAGCTCATGGAACAGGACTCTCCAGAGACTTGCTAAATTCGTAGCAATGGCACCTGCTTGTGCTGAGCATGGATGGTGTCTGGGAAGGTCTCCTGGAAGAGATGGTCTCCCTGTACACCTCCAGTCTACCTGGGGCTCCCCGCATGCCAGGTCCCATGGAGCCTGGAGCTGCTCCTTGGCAGGATGCTCTTGCTGGAGTGGGGATTTTCCCCCTCTGTCCCCTGATCTCAGCAGTCCTCCACTGAAGACACCATGGAGCACCCATCCCAGATGAATGGTGGTCACCAAGCCTGGTCCCTGCTGCTGTAGTTCAGCTTCGTGGCAAAGGCTTCAGGGCAAGCGTGCCAACTGATGTGCCCTGGGGAGTCCCAGACCCCCCAGGTGTCACCCAGTGCCACCCAAACACAATCCCTCTCCTTGGGCTTAGGCAGAGGACACCCACCATTTCCTTGKCACATGGGCAAGGCAGCACTCAACACCCACAGCCTTGGGGGATTCAAATATTGAAGGAGCTCATGGATGCTCCAGATTCAGGAACACAGGATGGGAAGGGTGGGCACATCTCCTCCCCATCCATGGCTAAAGCTGCCCAGCAGCAGTTTTGGTACCCAACAGGCTGAGCAGGGAGTGGGAACGGGCGCGGATTGCCTTCCAGGGGAGCTGGAGCAGCTGCTGGTGACAATGAGGAGGGAGAGAGGGAGGAAGTCACCACAGAGCTTGGAGGGGAGCAATCTGCAGATTCACAGCTTTCCTCCCCCATCCAACTGCAGCAGTGCCTCTGACCAAGGCCACATCACATCGGGGACCACCAGCGACGCTCTTGGAGCAGCACCCATCTCCCACCCCTCCAGTGGGCTGCAACAGGAAGCTGGAGGCAGGATTTCCATCTCTACAACCTTAAAGTATCCCTCGAAACACTGCCCAGGGCTTCGCTAGGGGATGGCTTGGTCTCAGGGGGAGAGCTGAGAGTGGAGTCGGGGAGAAGGAGGGACAGGAGCCGGTGCTGGGTGTGCGGGAGCGCTGGGGCGATGGCCGTGGGTGCTGAGGCTGCCTGGGGAGGCAGCCGAGGGGAGGGACAGCGTATGGGGCAGGATAAAACCCTATTAACCAGCTCTATTTTTAAACCCCAAATGGAGGGCTGTAAAGTGGAATCACCGTGCACAGCCCTGGCGAGGCAGGAGTGAGTGCAGAAGGGCCGTCCCCAGTGGCYGATGCCCAAAATAGACCCCTCAAAGCCTTCCAGCACCCTGTCCTGGAGGAGCTGCGGGCAGAGGGAGGAGGGAGCGCATCCCGGGTGGGCAAGCTCTGCTCTTTGCTGGGGATCCAGCGAGGTGCCTGCCCACCRGGAACATCCCCAGCTATGCCGGTCCCCAGGGTGGTGTGTCACTTGTTGATTGATGTTTCTGTGGCCATCTGCAGCCGGGGAGGCCAAAGCCGTGACCAGAATCTATCCAGGTTGCCATGGCAGCAGGGAAAAAAAATTAAAAAAGGGGAAAAAAGCAAGTAATAGGTATGGGAGAAGGGATCTCCAAAAAAATAAAAAGCCAACAGCATCTCAGTGCCAACACAGACCTGGTGGAAGCTCCTGGGTCCCATGGGTCACGCTGGGTCACCCCAGGTACACAAAAGCTTAGCAGCCGCCGGCTGCAGCCCTGGTTCCGTGCTGCCTTGCAGTSCAGTTAAGTGACAGCAGCAGCACCCGGTGCCATCAAGTCACCCATCAGCACCCYGGGCACGCAGAGGAGAGGGGACGGGTCATGGATGGATGCAGAACAGTCATGGGAGGAGGAGGAGGAAGCCAGGAGCAGCGTTACCAGTATATCACTCTCCTTGGGGGGAAAAAAAGCCCCTTAGAGCCTTACAGGACACCAGGATCAGGTAGAGGTGCTGCCACAGCCCATACACTCAGAGATGTTCCCTTTCTTACATATGAAAATGCTTCAGTGTTTCCTTGTCCTGTCTCCATTGCTTGTGCCTCGTGCTGGAGCCCCAGGGGCCAGGCAGCCGGCACTCACCACTGGCTCCAGGACATCCAGCGGTTGCAAGAGCCCATCAAAGCAGATTTGTTCCTCACCTGGGTTTTTCCGAGGTCCAGAAGGACTAGACTGACTCAGTTTAATTCTCTCCCTTTTCTTTTGTAGATTGATTTTTTCCAGTCCTGTTCCCCACACCCCTCTGCTCCCAACTGCTCTGCATTAAGGCACAAACACAAGTCCCCAAACCTTTCATTTTGCTGGCATTTTAGAAGCCCTTTCAAATTGTATGGTTGTAGCAAGTGGGTTGCTGAAGTCTCCGTGCAAGTGATGCCCATTTTGCTTTCCTGGAAAGAGCCTTCGATGTTTCTCTGCTAAAAATCAAAGCCAAAAGCAGGGGGGAAGYATGGGCAAGAGCCTTCAGAGCTAAGAAGAGCATCCAGCAGGTCCTGGCCCTCTACAATTCAGCCATGTCAGGAACAGGGCCATGGCTGGTCGGTGCTCTCCTTTCAGCCAGGAGACAGTCTTACCCGGCTGCTGTTGAACCCGTGGGTAGTTATACACCTATCTTCTTGGCTGTTTGTGAGCCTGAAGTCACTTGTGGAGCAGACATGGAGCACCGATGTCCTGGTGTCCACCCCTTCCTCTTTCCGTGGTCCAGACGTCTCCTTTCCCGCAAACTCCTTTAGGAGGTTCAGGCTGGAGGGCTGCCTCAGCTCCAGCATGGCAAAGGCAGCCTGAGCCCCACATCTACACCAGCTCAGGATTTCCCCCACCACATCCACAACCGTCATCTCCAAACATCCAGTCTGTGATGTCTCTGCGCCTGCCCAGCCAGCCCACGTGCTGCATGGATGGCAGAGCTGGGTGGGAACGTGGCAAAGAAGTGTCCCTGCAGCAAACTTCAGCTCTGCACGTGGTGGCCTTGGTCCTGCCCCTGGGGACAGGACGGACATGTTGTAAGGGCCCGTAAACCATTTCCCACCCAGCCATGCACGTTTCATCCACTCCGGTGCCATATGGCCATTAAAAATAAACAGGGAAAAAAGGGGAAAGAGGCTTTTGCTTGGAGAGGGGTTGGTCCCTACCTCGGGGGACTGGCAGGTGACATCCCTTTGCCAGCTCTTGGCTACAATCACAAGGCCTTGAGGTATGTCTGCCTGGAGCAATGCCCCAGGCAAGGTGTTTACACATCTCTTCTTTTGTAAAATCCTGCTGCATTGCCAGGACAGCAAGGACCCTCCGGGAGAGAAGTGTCAGCCCATCACAGAGAAGGTGCAGTGCGGCCAGTTCAGCTTCCAGTGAGATGGTGTATCAAATAACATGTCCCATGAGATATTTTCTTTCCACATCCTCTCCTGCACAGATCAACTGTTCACCTACTCCAGCATCTACTCTCACCATGTCTGAATCAGATGGGACGCACATCTTCTTCCAGCCCTGAGGCTGGGCTGGATGCCTGGGTGCCGGATCCCCTAAATGCACAGGGAATGTATGGGTGGTTGGCAGTAACACCCCCAAAGAAAGATTTCCAACTTTTTTGAAGTTAACCTTGGTAGCAGAATAGTAGGACATAGCAATGGTGTGTAAGAGCAACAACACTGGACGCCCATGGACACACATTGGTGGTCTGGATGTTGCCCCAGGTGAGCAGCAGCCCAGCATCCTCCCTCAGCCCAGCTGCCACCTGGGAGGAGATGCTGGTTTGTCTCCGTGTCCTCCCCCTGTGTTGCCCTTTTATTGAGATTAAAAATGTGACTTTGCCAGCCAGAGGTGAGTCTTCATGAGGAGTGGGCTGTCAGGGCTGGGAACATGCCTGCTTTGCTTCCCTCACATCTTCTCAGCGCTTCCACCACCTCCTTGATTCATCTGAGTGTGTCACTGCATGGCAACAGGCTTGTGGGAACACCCACGCCGCATTATCCATGGCGGAAGGAGAGGGAGACTTGCCAAGGAGCTGGAAGCAGCGATTCCTCTGTGGAGGGTGAGCATGGGATCAATGCCATCGATCCCATCCAGGGCTGGAGCTCAACCACCGCCATAGCCCCCACCCCAGCCCAAAGAGGCAGCCGTGGGAGGAGTGAAGGGTCTACCTACTGCTGTCCTTCCCACAGCCTTCAGTTTAGGACCTGTTGGCTCAGTGAGCAAGCCCATATGGCTGCTGAAAAGGTAATGGCTATGAGAGGAACACAGGTCTCCCAAGCCTATCCRAGCCTCCCCTGAAGACAGCCAGTCTTCCTGAGCAGCTCTCCTGCCTGCCCCGTTTGCATGGGGARCACGTGGAGGGTCAGACACAGCACCAGGACAGCAGCAATGCCAGGGTAGGTACTGTCGCACCACTGCGAGGTGGGGGGGTTTGATCCCATCATTGCCTCTGCCACAGTCTGGCCACCACCATGGCTTCAGGTCAGGTCAGCTTCTCTCTGCCAGGGTTTGGCATCCGGCTGGCAGAACTTGGGATCCGAGGCCGGACGGTGCCGGGGAAAGTGCCGTCTCTCACAGCACCTGCCCAGGACACCCTGCCTCTTACCTTTGTCTTCCTTCTGCTGAGAACCCACCTCCCACGTTGGCTGTCCTGGAAGGGAAAATGCACAGCAGCATGAGCATCAGCAAACCCACGGTGAGGCATGGTGGCACCTTCTGCTGACCTYGGCAGAGACAACCCCAGCCTTTTGTGAGGTCTCTGAAGCAGGGTGAGTGTCCTGGAGTCATGGGCTTCATCTGAAGGCCACTTAGAGCAACAGAAAAACTCAGCACGTGGGTATCAGCCCATCTGTCTCATCCCACCTAACATTAGATGTCCTCCATGAAGACATCTACACCTGAGCAAGTCTCCCCAGGCTCCCTTTCCAAGCCCCTGCCTTATTTCAGATGTCTGATTTAGGAAGAGGTGAATGGAGTCCTTGGACAGAGGCACCAGACRGGGGTGCCTCTTCCTGTGGGCTACAAGCTGGTGAGATATCTGCACATCTGGGAGTGAGCAGCTAAAACGCACCTTGCATGTCCACAGGGTCTTCCCCACAGGCTGGCTGTCCGAGTCCATGCGGTGTTGCCACCTGCACAGGCAGATTTTCCAAAAGTCCAGATTTTGCCAAGCCCTGGGTAGTGGTTTATTTAGAGAGGATGGACAATGGCACAGATTTCATGAGTGCAATGTCTCCCTTTGCATGTAACACATCGTAGCAGATGTTAAACAGCTACGCTAAGCATCTAATTATCACGTTAACAACATAAATATGAAAGAATACAGGGAAGCAGGCTGACTACCAAAGCTATGCAAAACGTCTAAACTGGAGACAATTTTCCCATGTAATTACTGTTATGTTAAACATTGTTACATAATGATTACAGATTTCAGGTCAGATACTCCGTACGTCATGGAAGCATGGTGTGTTTTGACATTTATGGGCATACTTTTTATTTTTAGTTAGTTTGGTTACCATGGCAGCAAGAAGAAATCTGCACCAGACTCAGCTATACATTAAATTTTGGCCTCCCACTTGATACATCCAAAAACTTTTCAACCGATTTCCCCAAAAT
The DNA here is from genome assembly GCA_035582835.1 of Phoebastria nigripes. Classification (NCBI taxonomy): domain Eukaryota; kingdom Metazoa; phylum Chordata; class Aves; order Procellariiformes; family Diomedeidae; genus Phoebastria; species Phoebastria nigripes. Next base: position 1,882,278 of record JAYKAV010001445.1, on the reverse strand, counting down.
TGTCAGCCATAAGCTGCAATGGGTGGAACGAGGCTTGAAAAGAAAATAGCCCGCACGCTGCTCTTTAATGGGGAAGCTATTCCTGAAGCCCCTCTCTAATGCTTGGACAAATGCAGGCACTAATTAGCATATCAAGTTTTACTTATTTGATATCCCAATGAAGCAGACTGTATTGCAGAGGTTAGTAGAGGTTGAACAGGTTTAGTTCATGATGAATGAGCCGTGTTCTGCTCAAAGCAGGAATTGTACAAGCAGGAATTGTCTGAAAACAGGAATATCTTGCAAATACCTCAGGTCCCATTCCTGAGCTGCACACTGGGCACCGCGGGAGCCATGCCCAGAGCTGCTGGAGTTCGCCAGCGGGGATGTGACCCTGGTGCACCATGAAAGGGTGGCTTTTACAGCGCTCCTAACTGGGAAGCAAGAAACAAAATGCCTTCGCTGCCCTCCTGAGCCTCTCAGCCATTAGCATACCGAGAAATGATGGAGGGGCGGCTGTGATAAATAACTGCCCGTCGGCACTGCGTTGCTCCCACGCTCCGTTTGATGAAATACCTCCGGGCGCTGCAATCTCGCCATGCTGCGGTGCCCACTGAGCTGCAGCTGGATTTGGCTTCTAGCAACTGCGATTTAACTCCTGGAAAGCCCCCGGAGCAGAAGCACTGCAGAGGCAAAGGAGGGGCCCTGGGTTGCATCTGCACGGGTTAGGACCAGCACACTTAACCCCTTCCTCTGGTAGGGGACAGCCCGCTCTAAGGCGGTGGGAGGCGATGCAGAAAGAGGGGGGGGTAAAGCACCCGATCAGCCATCGCAGAGGGACGGTGTTGGGACAGACCTGGCCCTGCCATCGGCGTCCCCAGAGATGGGAGTTTTGGGTTGGGGTGTTGCTGAGGATAACCTCCCTGGTGAGAAGCAAGGACAAAACTTAATGGGAAGCCGGTCCGGCGTGTGTGTGCGCTGAATCTCTACTGGGGGAGAAAACGATCCCATCAGCCTTCCAGTTATTTTCCAATGAAACATGGTAATTCACTGCAGGCATCCCAGAATTTATCACTGCTTGACAGCTCAGGAAATCCAGGGTTGCCCTGAGCCTCCTCTGCCTCAGCCAGCGCAGACCGATGCACCCTGGGTTCACTTCGCACATGGCAGGCACCTTCCAGATCCCCCCGAGAGACCTGGGGAAGCGACCAGGAAATGAGCAATCACCGGCAGGACCTCAGGGATGAGAGAGAAAGGCTTTTGCATGCTGACTGACCTGAGCTAACGGTCTGGAGGCACAGAAACCTCCCCGCCGCYCAGCCAGGACCCAGGTAAGATGCAAAAAGTGCTGGTGGAGCAGAGCAGCCCATGCTGGCTCCCACCCGGCCCCTTCAGCCGTCTCTTGCGTGCCTCCCCTTGCCGGTGCTTTGCCATGCGTGTTCAGAGAGGGGTGGTTTTATTTCCTTATTACCCAGATGCTGGTTTGGCTCAGGAATAAATGGGCTGACCTGGCTCCCAGAGCTGCTCAGCCTGYCTGTGGCTGCCTACGTCCAGCCACATTTTGAGGGGATCCATTCCCTCAGTGCCCCGTGCTCTGCTTTCGAAGCACCAGCACTGCTGGGTCCTGGCGCTTTCGTAGCCTCCTGCGGGTGGGCAACGCCAGGCAGCTCCCGGCCATGCCATGCTGCGGTGGTTTTGGCCATTTTGCCGAGACCTTTGTGCTCTCCCCCGGCTCCTCTTCTTGCAGCTCCTGCTGGGGAGTGTGTGGCCACRGGATCCTCCTTCCCTCAGCATCTCTCTTGTGATACCCTCAAACCCCCTTAGATCCCCACTAGCTTCTCTGTGGTGACATCTACGTCACCTCTCCAAGTGTACCCAAGTGCCTGGCTGCTTTCTTTTGGGTTGCAGCGAAGGACACAGAAGAGACCGGAGGCAAGGGTATATTTGTGGAACATCCCCCAAAAACAGCCTCCTGGGGGCAAATCCCCTGCTTACAGCTTCTCCTCCCTTTTCCCGGCGGTGGCTTGCCTGCTGTGCCGGTGTCGGATGGGGCGAGCTGAATGCCTCCGAGTGCTGTACCGGCACACGCACCTCCATCACTCAGGTTGCTGCTGGAGAAACCAAATGCAGATTGGTTCAGCCCAGCCAAAAAAATGTATGGATTGGCAGGAACCCCCTGCTAGGGCTCTGCATATGTTAAGGTTCCCTGTGGCAGAACCTTGCTGTGGTTAAAGAAGCCTTGGATTGTTTGTGAAGCCAATAAATTTTGGTCGGAGAGAGTTTCCTTTTCAACGCTGAAGACGCAGGGAATATCACACCTTCAGCACATCTTCTGAACCACTAAATGTTCCCCAGCTGAGCCTTTGGGCAGCAGAGAAAGGAGGAAGAAGACAAACCCAGCCTGTGGGAGGAAGGACAGATTTTTCTGGTGGGATGTTTAATATTGCTGTTCTCCGAAATGAGTCACAGGTCGGAGAAGTGGGCCATTAATCTCAGGGGAGATGAGTAAGCGGGCAGCATGTGAAGGCAGTGGTCAAAGGAGCATCACAATTTATACTTGCAGCTTAGATCTTCCCATGTATTAGCAACGGCTTCTGCTCTCTCTTGATTAAAATCACAAATTTTCCACTAGCTCCCCAGAGTAAAAAAAAATTAAAAACAAATTATGTCACCTTTGAAAATAATCAGCAAATTTAGATTTGCAGATTTTTCAATACAGCTCACTCTGAAGCATCATTTAAGCATTTAGCTTCTCTTTCGCAGTCCTCCTGCAGCAGTCAGACATCCCCAGGCCCTGGCGTATCGCCAGGCTGGGAGTTACTTGATGGAGCAATTTTGCCGTCTTATTTTCAGAAGTGATTTTCAGAAGACGTTTTCAGGAGGTGACAGAGAGGCAGTGCCACCCCGGGGCTCAGCCACCCGCCCCGATGCCCACGGTCACTGCCGGCATCACTGATGAAAAGTCCTTGGAGAGGAGCAGCAGTTCTTCAACATTTGGGTTTTTATCCTTACGCTGTGCTACCGCTTAAGTGCTGGTTTTAATAAGGAAAGTGTGTGCTCAGCGGTTGTAATTAAAGTCTGTTAAAGGAAAAAATCATTAAATATTTAAAATGATGACACTGTTAATGTTCTCATTAGTGTTTCTCAGGACCCGGCCTCCCTGCCGAAGAGACTCGGCTGCCCAGAGCAAGCCCCGGTCACGCAGCAGCCTTGGCCACCTCCACAGGTTCTTCAGAGGGGTTTAAGCAGTTACGAACCAGGGGTTTATTTAACACCCGCTCTGTGCGGGTGGCAATGAATAACTTTCTCGGTGAATTGAGTACATAAGTCTAGAGGTGTTGCTCATCAGCCGAAGAAGCCCTGAGCATCATTGTTTGGGGAGCAAGGGCGAGAGGGAAGCAGTGAGATGCTGACTCCGACTGTGATTCAAGTAGCTCCTGACTCAAAGCCCGCTGAGGTCGGTGCAAAGTCTCCTCCCAATGCCAGTTCAGCCCCAAGCTCAAAAATGGGCAAATCTCCTGTGACTCGATGGGTGCTGCTTGTCTGGAACAGATGTTACAGTTCTGTGATTTGATGGTGCTCATGCCATCGCCTGGGTACAGAGGACTTCCCGGTTGTCACTTCCCAGCAGCTTTGCCTGTCTCCTACACAACAGGAAAAATTCTGACTTCTAGTGTTTTACCGTTGGGAAGCTCTCCTCTAGCTTCCGAAATCCACCTAGCCCCAGGAAACCTCATCACTATCCCAGGAAACTGCTGTTTGCTTCCAGAAGTGAGGCAACAGAGCTGGCAACAGCCATCAGACTGCAGCAGGCTCTGAGGGATGGAAAGCAACCTGTCCCAGGCAAGGGGAGATTGGTTCTGAGAACTGGGCATCAAAACATTTAAAAACTTGAAGGTTTGGCTACAGGCACAAAGCATTTCTTGGATCCCTCATGTTCAGGCAAGTTGGTGACAGTGAGCTAAAATGGGCAAAGATGCCACCTGGGTTCAATGAAGGTCAATCATCCATAATAATGTGGCACTTTTCCTTGAAAAGAAGAGACCTCAGAAACAAACGGGAGGTGGTTTCAACTTTCTAAGCTTCTTCAGTGCACCTGAAATGGTGCTTGGAGCAAATGATATAACCAGTAAGAAGCTCTGAAAATTGTGCTGGGAGGCAGTTACTGATGGAGCCCTGGRAGTTTCAGACCTGGGATGCTGTTAGACATCTCACCTAGCACTTCTGCTGATGATCTTTGCGCCAAAGATGAGGGTGACCTCAGCAAATGTGCTAATGACACAAAGCCAGGAGGTGTCATCAGCACAGGGAAGAAGCAAGATATGTTGGAAACTCTGAATGACCTGGGGGAGTGGAATGATGGCAGGGATATGGATGTCAAGGTCATACACGCATGCAGGGACTAATAAACAAGGATTTCTACTGTCAGCCAAGAGCTCATCCATTCAAAATGACTGAGGAGAAGGAGGATCAGGGTGTATTGGTTGATTGCAGGATGAATTACAAGCTGCCAATGTCTTAAAGTCATAAAAAGGCAACTCTAATGCTAGGCTGCATCCGCTGAGATGTTTCCAGTAGACACGGGAACAGGAGTGTTCCTGTACAGAGGGCTGGAGAGGCCCCATGTAGCTGACGAGGACCCACGCTTGGTACCTCCAGGCACGAGAGGAGGACACATTTCCAAAGCCTGAAGCAGGTTTCCCACGTGGTAGTGGAAGATCATCTGCTTGCATCGGACACCCGAGGCCTCTCCAGCAGCATGGGGGCACCTCTGGGAAGGCCCTGGGGCACCCCAGCCACGTCCCAACTCCCTCCTCTCAGGAGGGGAGCCCTGAACCCTTGTCTGCTCTCTTATTTATCTCTTCAAGGGAATGCAATGAAAAAAGGAGACTACAGAGCTCTTTGTCTCAGCTCATTCCTCTCTTTTATTTATTAGCTCTAGCCCAGCTCAGGGCCTCATAAATCAACCCAAACTCACCCTCCCAGCTACCTATTACCTGCACACATGCGCCTATGCGCTGGCACACTTTCGTCTGTCCAGTCCACCTTTCCCCTTGAAATCCCACCCCGGAGCCGAGGACCCTGTGCGGTACGGGGGAGCAAAAGTGGGACCCAGGCAATCTGTCACCTTCCCGAGACCCTGCTGGCAACCCAGCCGCGGGGAGATCCAGGCGGGCTCCCGAGCTGCCCCAGTGGATGGAGATCGATCGGCATTGCAGGGATGATGCTGGCAGATTAATTAGCGACAGACAGCCTTCAGCTTCGTGTCCCACTGCTCCTCGCTACAGTTGAAGATGTGAATGCTATTGATTTCCCGAGTCCTGCCTTCCTTCTGTCCTGTAATCCTTTCGCTGGTGGGGATCTCAGCAAAAAAATTTGTGGTGGACATGTGTTTGCACATACACATGCATAAATATAAAGCAGTGGAGGTTTAAGAAACCACTGTTGCCCAAAGCAAGTGAAGTTTAGGTTATTTGTCATCAAGGTAATATTAACAAGAAGAAAATATTTAGTTGTTAAAATGGAAGAAACAGCCCCTGCCTCCCAAGCAGGATTCCCAGCCCTCTGTGCCTGCGGTGTGCTGCCTCAGAGTGCTCCCCCTGCCCAGGAGCCGGGCATCGCCTGCAGCTGCCCACCTCCACCTTTGTGTCACCATCATCAACACCTTCCTCCCACGGAGATGTCACAAAACAAAATATTGCAGAATTTCCATGGAGAAATGCAGAGGTTCGGATGTTTTGTCCCGGTTTGTGATGAAGATTTTCCCTTCCCCGAGATAACTCCAGAATGTAACACTTGATTCTTCCCTCCAGCTCCCAGCTCTAGGCAAGTCCTCGTTGTTACCGCAACCCTTGCCTCCATCCTGCCAGGGAACTGGGGGGACTAGGGGCTCTCATGCTCTCCATCCCTTTTCCTCTCTCGACTCGTGGTTCCTTGTGGCCCTCGTGACATCTGCCCATCTCCTTTCTCCTCATATTCTTACTTCTCAAGACAAGGAGTGTCTCGGGGACACAGCTGATGGGCGCCAGGAGCCAAAGGAGGTGGCTGGGATGGAGGTTGGAGGGGAACGTGGGAGCAGGTCCTGACACCATGGGCCACCTCCGCCCCTTGTGTCACACCCCAATTACTGTGGTTTTCCAATTGGTTTAACAGAACCGCAGTGGTGCTGCGATCTTTTGGGGGGATAACATGCCACACACAATTCAAACAGCATCGCCCACCGCCCCATCTCGCTCCGGTCGAGATCTCCAAGCTTGATCCTGATTTCTAATCTGCATTTCCAGCAGACAAAGCAAACAGACCTGCAGGTTGGCGGGGCGCAGCAGGGAATGGCCAGGAGCAGGCAATTGATGTTCATGACAACAGTCCTTCTTGTTATTAGGGATCACCAAGGGGATGAAACAGCGCTTACACAGAGTCCCAAAGACTTGAATTTATCTCAGCCCAGCGGTGTCTTCTGCATCCCCCAGAGCAGAGGCTGGTTGCAACAGAAACGGAGATGCACCATTCCCGTGGCGGGAGCCAGAGCTGCTTCTAAAGCTGAGGCTCCTGGCAAGGGCTTAGAACAAGACGACTTCTTCATCCTTTAACTTGTAATCGCTGATCACAGCGACATTAGACAAATGAATATTGAAGCTGGGTCAAGTAATTATTGCAGGTTCATAGCTGCATGCTACACAGTTCTTGGGGCAGTAACAAGCCTGACAATTGTAAATAATAYGCAGGCAGAGCACGGGGATGCTTCCCTCTTGCTGAGATGAAAGTGAAGGCATAAGCTTCTGTGCCAAGAAGAAAACAGCTAAATGTTTATGACCAAGGGTTGCTTCCAAAGGCATTGGCTGCATTCCTCTTTGTAGGGCTTTTTCCTCTTTCTGCCTATGTACATGATCAGCATATCACTACAGCAGAAATGGCATCATATACCTGCCAGAGTGAAAAATGGCCACGGGAAACAAGAGGCAGAGCAAACAAGGAATGATGGTTTTACTTCAGCAAAAGGGCAGCTAGAGGAATGAGAGCAGGAAAAAAATGACCAACGCTGAGCAGACATCGAAAGGGAGCAAATGAGGAACGCTCAGCAGAGTTCAGGGGAAGCCACACTGCCAGTGGTTGATATGGAGCCAGCAGGAGCCTGGAGAAGCAGAAAGGAAAGTACAAAGCACCCCTGCTCTCACCCCTGCACAGAGCAGAAGAGAGACACACTCGGAAAGTCCTTTTCTCCTTATCACTTGTCCCTCCTTATCAGGCTGAGAAATGGCGGTGCCTTCCTTGTGCATCTCGGCTCTTGGGCTTCTCCCCCTTCTGAATACCAATGTGAGAGCTTGAAATTGTACCTGCTGGCTGGATCCCGGGAACTGCACAAACCCACGAGGGGATGGAAAGAGCCTCTCAGTGCCCCTGCGCGAAGCTGTGCCTGCAAAGGATTGGGCCTTTCAAGGCTATATCTGATAAATCCCACTCGAATCTCTTCAGTACCTACCCCAGCTGTGGCTAATGGGCAGGCGTGCTGGGAGCGATGCTCTGCTCCAGCGGGATCCCGCTCCTCCGCTCCCCTGCTATCCGTCCCTGTGCTCGCCCACACAACACCACAGCTCAGGCTCAGCGGTCCCGGGCTGCAGAGTCACCTGCGTCCCCGCAGAGGGGTGAACTCGGCAGCCAGCGATAGGTCCCTGCCGCCATGGCCGCTCGCACCATGTCCCTTTAATCTGCCCAAGGCTCAGGTGAACGGCGTGGCTCAGCAACAGCGGCCAACAAACGGCTCCTCAAGAAGGGGGTAGGTAGCCCTGTGTCGGGGGCATACAATCCTCGAGCAGGGGACAGACAGCCCCGGGGTGCCCCCCAGTATATCTGCCATCTCCCCACCAGGGACATGGGTGCGCCCAAGAGCAGTGGCAAGTGCACTATGCGGCTTGTCTATTTCAGAAAATAACCTTAATTTATGGGGCAGTGGGATCCACACCAGTTCCCAGCACTCTGGATGTGCACGTACAAGCAGCCAGAGGAAAGAGCGCTGGTGACTGTCCCAGTTTGTCTGGATGTTTCCAGCGCCAAGCAGATCACTGCCTCTCCTGGATGCTGCAAGATCATCCCCATCAGTGGGGACCGTCACACACTGTGTCAGGGCTCTGAGGGCRCTTAATTGCCCTGAGGAGCCTCACTGGGGGCTCCCCCACCCCTCTGCCCAGGATCCCAGAGCTCCAGCTAAGCTCAGGTCTTGGCCCTTGGCCCCGAACTGGCCAAACCCTCAGTAACAGGGGCCTGTCAGCATCCAGCCCTCACCCTCTCACGGTTACTGGGGGGTTGCTGTGAACCTGCCTCAGTTTCCCCACCTTTGCCACCAATCCCCCCCATGTCACCCCATGGTTTAGCTGTTGAGCATCAGGATCCCAAAGCCAGTCTCCCCGCACCCTTCGTAACTGCCTGTGAATGGTGGCAAGGGCTCATCCTTTCCTTTGGGCCAGGGCCCCGCGCCCCACATATGGGATCAGAAGCCAACCTTCTTCAGCCCCTCACTGCCCCCTCAGTGGCTTCGCAGAGACTCTGCAGCCCCTCTGAGCTCCAATTTCAAGCCCCAGGCTGGACTCTCTGCCCCCAAACTCCCATACTGTGCTTCTCACGTCACAGCTCCTGTCCCAAGAGAGGTCCAAAGACACCGTCACGGGAGGCATGGAGCAACTGCGCTAACAGGTAGCCCCAAACGTGTACACAGAGAGAGGGCAATGAGAGATAACATAGAGACATTCCAAGTAATCTTATTTTTCCATTGGCTGAAAAGGAACTGCTATGCCGCACTGCATGTTGCCAGGATATTTTAAAGACCTTAGACGACCTTCAGAGTAAGCATGGTTGACAAGCCAGCTGCAAGAGACCCGCCAGGCCCCCCCCCCCGCTCTCCAGTGTCGGAGCAGCACCCCGTGAGGGTGTCCCAGGCCGAGGGACCACAGCGCGCCATCCCACACCGGCCTGCCCGCACCCCCCACCGTGCTTGTGCAAGCCTGCATATCAATGCAGTCATCTTACTGGTATGATTAATAGGAAGCTATAGGATTATTGAGCGTGTTGCATTTATTAGATATGTGTGGCTATTCTAATAATTATTACTACACACAGTCCCTCAGCAGATTTCTTGCCTCCAGCACTCCCAGCTCTGAAAGGCACCTTGTGCTGTCAGAGGGGAAACTGCAGGAGCCCCAGGAGCCCCCCGTACCGCACACGTGCCCCATCCTCTGCAAAACTTCGCCCCAAACACGCTCTCGTTCTGCCTGGACGCGGGGCTCCTCCTCACTCCGCCGCCCTTCACAGCACTGCTGCTGCCATGCAGCCAGGGCCCCAGGGCTCAGCCCCCTGTGGCCCCACAAAGCCTCCCACAGCAGAGCCTCACCCGCCGGGTCCCCTTAAAAACCAAACAGGTGAGAGGCTGCAAACCATCCTGCAGCCATCGAACTTGCAGGGCTCTTCTGCAAGGAGCTCGGGTCACCTTCCCTTCAGGCTGAGCAGACCACCGCAGTACCCCTGAGGGCTGGGACCCGACTCTCGCTGCGGTGACCCAACACACGGTCCTGACACGTCAGCAGCACACAGCGGGACACCGCTGGCCCTCCTGCTGCCCGCAGCGAGGCCCCTGAAGCCCCTCGCCGGCCAGGCTGTGGGACCGGGGACACCGCAGTGTAGGGGCCCTAGGGAGGCCGCCATCTTGGGGGGCACCCTTGGTGCTCGGGGGAGGCTGCTGCGGGCACCACGGGCTGCCCGCGGGGAAGGCGAGAAGCCCGTAGCGGTCGGGACGCTCCCCCTGGGCGCGGGGGGGAAGCCGAGGCGGGGGAAGCCGGGGCAGCCCCAGGGGCAGGCCCCACGCCCCGGCGCCCGACCCCGCAGCTCCGCACCGCAGCCCTGAGGAGAGACCCCCGCAGCACGGCCGGCGGGCGGGCGGACGGGCAGGCGGCAAAGCCAATCGCAGCGCGCAGCCCGCCTCCCCGCCGGCGGCGGGCCAATGGCGAGGCGGCAGTCGGGCGGCAGTCGGCGCCGAGGCGCGGTGCGGTGCGGGTGGCTCCTCTCGCTCTGCCGCGGCCGGCGCCGCGCCGCCGTCCTCCCTCCCCTATGGAAGAGATGGAAGAGGAGCTGAAATGCCCGGTGTGCGGCTCCTTTTACCGGGAGCCCATCATCCTGCCCTGCTCGCACAACCTGTGCCAGGCGTGCGCCCGCAACATCCTGGTGCAGACACCGGAGTCGGAATCGCCGCAGAGCCGCCGCGCCTCGGGCTCGGCCGTCTCCGACTACGACTACCTGGACCTGGATAAGATGAGCCTCTACAGCGAGGCGGACAGCGGCTACGGCTCCTACGGCGGCTTCGCCAGCGCTCCCACCACCCCCTGCCAGAAGTCCCCCAACGGCGTCCGCGTCTTCCCGCCGGCCGCCCCGCCGCCCTCCGCCTCCCTGGCGCCGCCGCCGCCGCCGCGCAACGCCTGCCTCACCTGCCCGCAGTGCCACCGCAGCCTGGTGCTGGACGAGCGCGGGTTGCGGGGCTTCCCCCGCAACCGCCTGCTGGAGGGCGTCATCGACCGCTACCAGCAAGGCAGGGCGGCGGCGCTGCGCTGCCAGCTCTGCGAGAAGGCGCCCAAGGAGGCAGCCGTCATGTGCGAGCAGTGCGACGTCTTCTACTGCGATCCCTGCCGCCTGCGGTGCCACCCGCCGCGGGGGCCGCTGGCCAAGCACCGCCTGGTCCCGCCGGCCCAGGGTCGCGTCAGCCGCCGCCTCAGCCCCCGTAAGATCTCCACCTGCACCGACCACGAGCTGGAGAACCACAGCATGTACTGCGTGCAATGCAAGAGCCCCGTCTGCTACCAGTGCCTGGAGGAGGGCAAGCACTCCAGCCACGAAGTCAAGGCACTAGGCGCTATGTGGAAGCTTCACAAGGTGAGCCCCGACCCTGGGGCGGCCTCCGCCAGCAGCCCCGGCTGAGCCGCACGGTTGGGAGATGGCTGTGGAGGGCCGCCTGTCCAGCACACCTTGCCCAACACGGTCCACCTTCCCCCACCTGGCAGGGTGGGAGCATCGCCACCCGCCCTCACCCGCACCGGGGCTGCGTTTTGCACCCTTGCTTGGGAGGAGAGTTGCCCCCCGGCATGGGGAGGCTGGCATCAGGCAGATGGTGCTCCCCGTGGGTCCCCAAATCATGCCGTGCTAGCGGGTCCCCACGAGCTGAGGCTCTGCCAAAGGAGCTGGCAGGGCCTGGGGGTGGATTGGGGACATCTGTGCTGTGGAGCTAGAAGAGCAACCGGGAGCAATGCTTTCATGAGGTGTGAAATCTGCCGCGGGGGAGGACGGGGACACGGGAGCGGGGTGCCGTGGAGTGCTGCTGAGGAAGGGCTGCTGCCTCCTCCCGCACACCGAGTCATTGGGAGGAGGAGGGACAGCAGCGGGTGAGCGGGCAGCGCGGTAGCGGAGCCTTTCGCTGAATACTGATCAGCTCCTCTTGAGCACACTCACTCCCACGTGCATCCTCACTGGAGGAGAGGGTCCCAGTGCTTGAGGCAGGGACGTGGCTGTCATTAACTTCAGCTCAACTCCATCCGCCCCGCTGCCTCCATCACTCCTCGCACCAGTGACCCCCTCGCCAAGGGAACTGGGGCAGAAGTGACTGGGACGCGGGCAGGCAGGGCGCAAGGGGATGGGCGTCACTCCTCGGATGAACATTGAAATAATTGTCCCCCGCTCCAGCAAATTGGTGCTGGCAGGAGCGGGTGGGGGAACCTGCGATGAGGAGTTGGGGAGCTAGGGAGAGATGGGGAGGTGCGTGACCCCCCTGCCAAAAGGCGCTCAGCCGGATCGCTTTCCAGGAATGTCCCTGTCATGCTTTGGCAGGCTGCGTGGCGGCGCACGGCTCCGTGGAGGATGCAGACTGCTGGGCTGCAGCTCTGCACCCCGTGTTGGGTCAGTGGGTGCATGCAGGGACAGGCCGTCGCTTGCCATGATGCCCCTCGAGAGGGCTGTGAGAAGAGCGTAACCACATTACATTGCAGCGTGGGAGGAAAGGGTACGGTGGTGCCTGTTGCTGCTGGAAAGGGCTTGTCCTGACCCCCTTTTACTGGGAGCAGGAACACCACCTCCATGGCTTTCCTGCTCTCTTACAAAGATGAAGCCCATGTGCCAGAGCAGTTTTGGTGCCCCATGCCCTTGTCCTTACACATGGGGTGCAGTCCCTGCTCCCAACTGGCGTTGGGCTGCCGGGGTGCACCGTGGCACAGGTAACTGCTGACCTGCTCGCAGGAGCGCGGGGGCTCTTCTTTGCCGGCGTGTTAGCGTGACATGTTAGCGTGACATGAGCCATCGGATGCTGTGAGCATCTTGCTCCTCTTGCACGTTATGAAACCCAGTAAGTGCTCGCTGTGTGAGAGCAGCCTGTTCTCCAGAGTCTGGTCCTCCTGGCCCAGCTCTTGGTGGAGGATAAACTGGTTTGGTCTGTTGCTGACACAGCGGGAGTGGAGCTGGGTCCAGCTGTCGGTGGTGTTCTCCAAAACAAGAGAAATCTAATGGGTACCAGGCCTTTTCGTAAGGTTTTGGCTTCACCTTCCTGCTTTGATTCAGGTGCAGCAAGGCACTTAGATAGACGCATGAGCATCTGGACAACTTCGTATGCAAGCACTCAGATACTTCAGGTTCGGTCCTTGTGTTCTTGATTAGGGCGGCTTATTCTTCCTTGAATGCTCAGCTTTTCTTTCAAAATACCTTTTCACAGGAGAGAGCTTTCACAATGCAGTATTCCATTGATGTAGCTAACAGACATGGAGCTGTAATGGTATTTGAAACGACGATTTTCATGCAATTTCTCTCAAATTTTTTGAAATCAGAATGTGAAGTCACACCTGCCTTGAGTGAGCCTGTGTTTCTGCAGGTAGTCAAAATGGCTTTTTTGATATGACAGTGCAGGGGTCTACCGCTATTTCCTGATGTTTGCTTGTTAGGGGAAGGAAAAGAGTCTGTTGAGTCAATTGGGGCAGTACGGTATAACTGAAGGAGCGATTTCAGAAGCACTCCCTGAGGTGCTGTGTAACTGAATCAAGGGGAGAGGCTATTGACATTTCAGGCTTTATCTTGGTTGGGACTGGGCATTAGGAACCAAACCACCTGCAGATTTGAGCCGGTGAACCTCCGGCAAAAGTATCTGGGTGTCATTTTTTGAGGGGACAGGCCTTTGACAGTAAGACAAACTTGCCAAAAGGGCGACTGTCCCTTTTTGCCTGGTCTTTTCGCTGCGATGAGTGGTTGTAATGAGTACCTACAGCTCGTAGGAAAGGACAGAGCCGTCAGCTCTTGACTTCGGCGATCACAAGACCACTCAGTGCAAAATATTCTTTGGGATACATCTGTGCTCTTAATTTCTGACCTGAGGAGACTGTGATTCTCGCTACAGTCTGCAATGACCCGAGAGTGCCTTGATGAGCTGTTGTTCTTGAAAGCAGCATTCACGCGTCAGTACGTGATTGCCGGGCCCTAGGCAATCGCTGTTAAGTGCGGCGTGCTTCGCTTTGGAAAGGAGACCAAAGGGCTTTTTACAGACCTCTTTGGGAACTGCCCCGATTTTTGCTTTCCTCTGACAGAGCGCTGATTGTGTGGTTCTTGCAGATGATCCTTTCAAAATAATCTGTGCTGAGGCACAATCAAACGTAATTCAGGGAGCTAGGATTTCTAAGCCGGACACAGATCATGGGAAATCCTCTCTCTTCCTATCTTCCTTTCAGGACAGCTGTTGGGAGAGGGATAAATATTCAGAGAAACATAGAGGAAAATGGGTTTTTAATCTGAATTGTCCCAGTTTTGTACATATATTGCAGCTGTCTGGATTTTATCCTGACAAGCTGGAGTGCTGCTTGGCATGTCAAAAGCAGAAACACAAGATGGAGCTGAATCATTTATTCTTTGCGCATTCAAGTCCCTCTTGCTTTTGCTGGGAAGTGTGCGGTGAGTGCAGGCTCAGCAGCTTGCTAATGGTTTTTTATAGATACATACATACGTACGTATGTATACAAATGGACTGGAAGGGACCTCCAGGATCACGCAGTCCAGTCCCCAGCTATCTCTGACAGCCCTGAACTCCCATCCTTCAGTTGATCAAGCTCTGTCTTAAAAACATTTTCTCCTTGCCGATGCGTGTTGGAAAGGTCTCCTAGAAGTTCATGGTTTCTGGTAGTAGCTTTTAAGCAGATTTGAAAGCTTTCTGGGTTAGGCAATGAAGAGACAAGTGATGTAGAGTAGTTATTCCTGCCCGTCTCTCATAGGGTGTTGGGTTGTTGCCCGGCGCTGTTATATCTGGCTATCCTCTGCAGTGTCCCTGGTACTTCTCGCCCCGTGGCTGGACACCCTCCCTGGGGTGGGTCATGACTGCCAGAGGCTGCTTTTGAGATTGCTACCCCGCTGCAGCAAACATGAACCTGGATTTACCATGCACAGAGGCTGATGAGGTCAGTGGTCCCACGGTGAATGGTGATGCAAGCTTCTGCTCTCTTTTTGGGCAGTCAGGCAAGAAGCTTTCCTCTGCTTTGGGTTGGGATCATGGGTTTTCTTTACAGGGGCTCATGGGGCTCTGCCTCTTTTCTCCACTAGCGTCTCTTTCACATTCCTTTTCCCTTAAACCAAGACTCTGGGGTGGGACCACTGTCTGCTTTGCCTTGACACTGAAAGGGGAGCAGGTTAGGCAGCCTGTCCAGTTCCTCTGGTAGTGAAGCAGAAACAGGTCTTGACTTCAGTGGAAGGTAAATAGTGCTCTCAGTTATACTTTTACGTGGGATTTAGCTGCCCAGGATGGGATTGCCCAGGCTGAAGAGACAAACTGTCCTCTGATTGCAAACCCCTGCAGCATCTCTGCACAGATTGCGGTAGAGACCAACCCTGTAAACTGATGTTACGCACTCTGTTGAATCAGCTGTAATGATTGTTATCAGTCAGAGGCTAATTAGCAGAGGTGCTCTCTAGACCTCAGCTCATCCAGACTGTCACTAGCACAGATGGGATGAGGGATGCGGGGGGAGCTTTTCTTTTAAGAATCAAAAATCCTATGTACGCTAGGCATGACTTTGTTCCAGTTGGTTTGCACATCTGGGGTGAACGAGGGGATGGAAAACACCACCAGTGCCTCTTAGTTTCTGCCCGGGGGACAGCGGGCATCAGAGCCAAGATAGTGACAAGCAGACAGCGTTATTCATTAGCTTACTTGGCTGGGCCTTTGTGTTAGCTGCCAGAGAAACTTTTGTGGGGAGTTGCTTTCTTGAGGCATCGTGAACGTACTGCTGTTGGGTCCGTGGGAATTCCTGTAGCCTACAGCACTTGTGGGAAGTATCCAGGGAGCTGCTGTATGACAAAGATCTGTTTGCATTTGCAAAGTAAAATATTTGCTGCTAAAACAGAAGCCGTGAGAATACTTAATCTTTTCCTGTTGCAAGCAATGCACTTTCCCAAGCCTTGGTTTGATGGCTTTCCTGAATCCCACTACGCTTGCTCCATCACCTGCCATCCTCTTCTTCTCTAGCAATGCCAAACAGCCTTCCCGATTGCTTCATTTTTCTGTGGCCAAATCCTGAGGGTGGCAAACAGGCTGAGATGCTTTGAAGTTGGAAAAAAGCAAAGAAATGTCACTGAGGTGGATTTACACCAGCTTGTGTCTGTCCGGGATCTGGAGGTGATGCTGCCTTCTTGTATTAATTTATTTAGGAAAAAAACTTTGTCAGGTGGCTCTTTCCTCTGCACTTACCACAGTTAGCAGTAAGGAGCAACCATGAATATCACGTTAATCAAAGGTAATGCGGTACAGCAAGTCCTACAAGGCGTTCTTGGAGCCCGTGTGGCACTTGATGCCAGGAGATGTCCTCTTAGTTATTTGCAAATGGAAATGGGCCCAGGGCCGTCTCAGAGTGGGTGTAAATCACTGCAGCTTCATCAGTTCCAGTGGGAAGTCCAAAAATACACTGACCTGACAGGGTGATGCTGTGTTGCACCATCTGAGCTCAGGCTCTCCAAAGGCTTTTAAGCATCTCAACGTGCAGACTGGTGTCTGGTGGGATCTATCTTCATCCAGAAAGTTCCTGCGCTCTGTGAATATCGAACCTTTTCCATTCTCCCCACACAGTTGTATCTGATTTTCTTCTTCTCTTGGCCACTTTATGAATGAAGGAGCCCACTGGCTTGCTATTTCTTGCTGCGTTTACTGTGGTGCAAGTCAGGAGCACCGCAGCTGAGATGGGTGAAGAATCAGCCCATGGACTAATTCTTGTCTCTCTTTCGTGGAAATTTCAGCAGGTATCAGTGTGTCACCCAGAGATTCTCCTGTCACCATCCCTAGCCTGAAAAACCAGGAGAATTAGCAAGCAGAGCAAACACTGCACCTGGTGTTAAGTAAATGACATGAAAGTGAGAAAAAGGCATTGTTGTTTATTTACCAGGTTTCACAAGATGCACTCGGAGAGCTGACAGCAGTGCAGGGTGGATCCTGGTTGGGAACACGTTCTCAAGAGGCTTATGGGGCTGCTCTACATTGCTTATTCCCACTCTTCTACATAAACCAGCACCCAAAAGTTCAGGTTTTTAGAGGGAAAACTTTGCTTGGTGTCACTTGCCAGAACCTGTTCACGTTAGACTCCTATTAAGGAGTCTTGCAGTGTACTTTCTAGAGATCCAGCGCCTACCATTTGGAGGTATTTTCATTCTCTCTCCTAAAGTTTGAAGGAGTTTTCTGCATCCCTTGATTAACCTGCATGATTCACATATATTCATTTAAAGCAGAGTGCTTTTGAATTGCATGTGCTCTTCCCAGCTGTGTCAAAGAATAATTAAAAAAAGACAGGTGAATCATTACAACTCCCCAGTTCTCAAAACTGCTCTTTTGACAGCCTTGTTCCCTGCTTTATTTTTGGGATGAGGCATTCTGTGTGGCTGTGGTATGCATTTTACCTGTTAAATTGGCTTATAAATAAGCCAGCTCATTCCCTGTTCGTTCAGATAGTCCTACTGGGATGAATTGGATAAATATCTATTTAGAGCAAGCACATAAGCCGGAGAGCTCATGGTATAAATCTCTGGTGACCCTAGCTCAGGGAGCGTCCTAGAAGGAGAGGCAGAGGCTGGTGCATTAGAAGCCCAGTTACTGTGGAGAGTAAAGCAATGGTACCAAAGCTCTCTGGATGAAAGTTTCTCAAATTCTCATGGACCATCCAAGTTGTAACTGAAAAGACTGTGCAAGTAGGATGGTTTGGTAAACTGGTGCTCTGGGACCGCCGTTGAGGGGTGGCTTACTGGATGAGGGTCCTACCAGGTAGTCATAAAAAGGAAAGCTATAAAGCTTTCTAACAAGGAGATGTATGTATGTAGAAACTGGGCCCAACTCTCACCCATACCAGTGATACCTCGCTGATGAATGCAGAAAGGAGATATGTCAGTTTATAATGCAAAAGAGACCAGAGCTGCGAACAGCGTGTCGAAGGATTCAGCTTTCCTATTCAAAGGAAAATTTTGTTGGCGGTCTGAACTAACTCGCGTTTTGGCTTCAGAATTGGATGCAGCTTTTGGGGACGGCTTGACGTGGAGCTGGCTGGAAAAGCTCAGTGGAGGCTCAGCTTTTCTGATAAGAGCAGAATTTCTAGCTAGAAAGAGTAAGACCAAGTTCATTTTGAAATTTTCTTGAGCCAGCATCTGGCTGTGGCAAGAGCAGAGAGGTCCTTGGTTGTGAGGGGTGATACCAAACTATGATGCAGACGCAGCATGGACTAGGTTTTGGGTTATGTTTTTTGCATTTGATTAGCTATTAAATTTCCCGCATTATAGAAATACAGAGGTGTTAATAGGTGCATGCTCAGTTCTGTAACACAGTCAGCAGAAAGCGCTCTGGAAGAGATCTAACAGTTGAGGGATTTCCCGTCAGTGTTAATTACCCCTTCCCCTTTACTAACCTTATGTTAGTTGATGGATTTAAAAAAAGGATGGGAACTGGATGTTAATAAGGCATGCATGTTTGTTGCCTGAAGTGCTGTGGGCTGGAGCCACGGTTGCCGTTGCCCATCAGCAGGAGGTCAGATCCACAGCTGGTGTAAATGAGCATGGCTCCACTGATGCGGCAGCACCGAGCCGTTTGAGTGGAAGATCATGTTTGCAACTTTGAATGCCTCGTGCGGAGATTCCAGCCTGGGTGCCCACGCTGGGGCTGCTGCTGCTTCCAGCTTGGAGAGGAGGCGTAATGCCTAAACACCTGGCCAAATATCAATTAAATTATTTACATGAACCCTGGAACTGTGGCACATCTTTCAACCAGTGAACCCTTTTTTTTTCTTTTTTGGGGGTTGGACCCTTGCATTTAGTTCCATTTTTCCCTTTCTCCTGGCTGGTCCTTCTGGGTTTGCGCCGTCAGTTCCCTTCTCTTGTCGTGGTGCCCTGCGGCAGGATTGTTTAGTGTGTGTGAATTAATGACAGCTTATGGTTGTGCTTTCAGCTCAAGGGTGCATAATGCATCCATAGCATCACTTGTTTAAGCCTGTGCGGTGGAACTGCAGCTGCTTTCCACCTGCAGCTCTTGGGGTCTTCTCTGATGAAATCCCTCTGTCTTCCCAGATAACCAATGCCCCTTGATTCAAGAGGCATTAATTCACTAATTCTTTTAACTTCACCRCTTTCCTCCTCCCTGCTCTTTACCTCTTGACCTTTGCAGGCATCAGCTGTAGATGATGAAAAGAACTGCTGCTCCTGGCCCAGCATGCAGTGCATTGGCTGCCCAGGGTCTCTGTCCCTTTGCTAGCTGGGGGCTTCGCTATGCTGGTGGGCTTTCAGCTTGGGAAGGACCTTTCTCTCTGTAAGGCAGGCTCAGAGGTCTGGTTTTGACTCCAGGGTGTTTTTAGGAAAGCATCCCTTTCCAAACAGGTTTCTCTGATTTTATGCTGTGGTCTCTGCATTGGAGTATGTAAAGCTGGGAGAAGCCGGAGTTGTGTCGAGCTTTGAAATGGATCATTTCTTACAAGGCGTATTTATTGATTTCAGGACACAGATATACTGCTTTGGGGTCAGAGCAGCCATTCCCTCGCTCCCCTTGCTGGCAGGGCTGGGCTGTGTTACCCGAAGCACCCGGTGACTCAGCCCAAAGCAGGGGAGGAGTGGGAAGATGCTGGCAAGTGCAGCTCTGGCTGTTTATATTGCAGCGAGGAAGGGAACTGTGGCAGCATTTTCCTGAGGATGCTGGAAGAAGAAGGGATGGGCTCGTGGCTGTGACTGGAGGTCAGCTCTCCCTGCTGAGGATTTGCCTTGTGCTCCTGGACAAATAATTGCTTAGCCTGTCTATCTGTCCTTTCCCCTGCCTCGGACTGCCCTAGCTTGTCCAAAGCAGCCTCTTAGAAAGGTATGTTTAGCACAGCTCCCTTCTTCCAGCCCAGCAAACTGATCATGGTGTAATGCAAATTCATAACCAAGCACCGCCTGCTACACGTGGAGATGTACTGAGAACTTCCAATAATGCGGAGGGCATTGTAGCTGTCAGGGCTGGGTGAAATCCCATCAAGGACATAATGAGAGCATCGGCCTCCCTCCCTGGGAAAGCACTTCCATACATGCTCAGTCTTAAATTGAAGTCGCAGAGATTTAAGGGCATGACTTAAATGCTTTCTTGAGTTGGGGTGTCTGAAATTGTAAACTGGTGAGAGCCCTTGAAGTGCAAACGGCGTCGGATTAACTGCGTGCTGGGTGAGAGCTGGCGTTGTCCCTTGGCTCGGTGACAGATGCCACTGTTTCCTGGGAACACAGCACTCTTTCTTTGGCAGGGTACAAGACAGAAGTGTAAAACAAGCCTCGACTTTCATGGCAAAGCCAGTGAAGTCTTAGTCTTGCTGTCTCAGGAAGCAGTCAAAATGCCTCTCTTATTGTCCCAACATATATTTTATTGGTGCTCCTTTGTAGTTCAGCCGACTGCCTCTTTCTTATGGCATTTTTAATCTACAGCCAGCTCTTTGTGAAGGTCTTTTCTAGGAGGAGCAGCAGCAGTGGTTCAAGCCGCGCTGTTGCATAAAACGCACTCAGCTCCGCAGCTCAGACGTGGCCGAGTTTGTCCTGTATCCATCCCACAACAACACTTCTTCCATCTTGACGTTGAATTCCCTGGAAATGAGGATCTGAAAGGGCGTTTGGTTAGGTCTGTGCCGCCATCAGCCCACAGCTCGGTGAATCAGAGCAAGTGCGTAGACACAGTTTCTCACCTATGAGATTATTTATCACCTCCCCCGGAGCACAGCAGTTAAAATTTGTTGTTGGCTTAAAAAAAAAAAAAAAAAAATCCTATACCCACAAAGAGTTGTGGGTTTGTGTCATTTTAAATTTTGCCCTCTGGCTGCTCGGCAGGACAGAGGGGAGCCAAGCACTGCACCTTCCCCTCTGCTCTGCTAATGGCAGATGACAGCCCAGAGCGAGGGGCAAGAAGGTTATTTGATCCTATCGACTGTGTGTATCGTGCTGTGCTTCTGGAACTACAAACCAGATGACTGATCAGTCAATCCATCTGTGACTTGGGCAATGGTTGGGCTCTCTATTGATTGCCTACCGCGGCGCTGGGTTGTCAGATGGTGAAGGGCACACTGCGAGCAGCTCCGAGGAGGATCCTTCCTCCATTTCTGGCTGGCAGGTGACTTGCCCACGTCTCCGCTGGGCAGACCCTGCCAAGTTGCAAGCTGACCGGCTGCCTGTTGCAGCAGGTTTCTGGCTCATGTTGCCGTGCCCCAGGTATTTGCTTTCAGCAGATGTGCCAGATGTGGCTGATTGGCCTTGATGAGCTGCGAGCGGTAGGTACGTGCCAGAGGAAGGCCACCATGCTGCTCTGCTGCTGGGATGTCTCATCATTGTGTGAAGCCTGGAGGAATGCATTTCTTGCAGGGAGGAAAGGTGAGAGGAGGGGAGGGAAGGGAGGTAGGATCCCACCCTGAGGTCTCAGCTGCTTTCTCCTTCCCCACCTTGCAGGTGCAGCGCTTCAGCAGCTGGGGAGGATCCAGGGAATGCGGAGTGCTATTTATTTAGTAGGGCCAAGTTTGACTCCTTTCCTAACTGCTCTCGGGAGAAATATGCCTCTTTCCCCTGGCGATAGAGGGATTGTAAGGAGCTCTACCTGATGAGACTGAAACCTTACTTGAACTCTCTGTGATTGAACTAGAGGCATTCTATGATTCGAGCGAGTCAGCTGGCGCCAGTATGCTGTGAGAACCAATGCAGGTGGATTTTATTTTGAAACAACCCCATTTCTGTTCAGGCAAAAGATACTTTGTTCGACTACAGCGCAGTTCTTAGCGCATAGCAAGCGAGAGCTCGGTGCAATGCAGCAGGAGGAGGAACAAGCAAGCCACGTCTTCTCGGTGGTATCCTGAGACTTGTATGAGTAAGTTATTATGGGGAAAATTGCCAAAGCTTGTGGAGCTGTTCGTGTAGTGCTTTAGCTGGCTTTTAGCTCATGCCTCACAGGTTTGATTTCCAGGGTTTTGTAGCTGTCTAGGTGCTGGTAGCTGCATAGTCAGTCTTCACCTGAGAGTGGGCACTGTTGGGAAGCAAAGTCTGGTTGAGCTCAGCATCTCGGAAAGCACTGGAAGTGAAGTAGTGAGATCAGATTTATAAGCAGGTGCTCTTTACCCCAGGCTCCTGCCCTATTTCTCAGCTGGAGTAAATCAACATAGATTCATCGACTTAAGTGTCTTCCTCCCTGGGCATGATCCTTTACCTGTGACTCCTCTAGAAACAAGGGGAATACACAGCCCGCTTCAAACATGAGTGTGACCTGGGGGAATACCTCCTGCAATTACGTGGTGTTTCTTCTGCTGAGTGGGAAAAGCGGGACACTTTTATGGGGCTGTTTCAGTTCCTGGGATCGTTTGCAACTCGGCAATGTCAGGAGGATGACACTGCGCAAGGTCATTTGTGGCAATTAGCACAGATCATCTTTCTGCAGGAGCACATGCACTCAGCATTTGGCATCTCAGTTCATCTTGTGATGCATCAGAAGGAAAGGTGGGGGAATAATTTATGTCACGACTGCAGCAGGCTGTGGATGGTGGGATAAAAGCCCTTCCTGCCATATGCCACAGATCTGGCTTCAATAAAGCTGTAAATTGTTACAGTTGTCAGGAGTCATGTTGGGTCCAAGAGTCTTGGGTTTTACAAACCAGCCTGTGGCCCCAGAGAGATCTGGGARGGAGAGACAGACTTTTTACTAGGGCCTGTAGCAACAGGACAAGGGGGAATGATTTTAAACTAAAAGAGGGTAGATTCAGACTAGATATAAGGAAGAAATTTTTTAYGCTGAGGGTGGTGAAACMCTGGCACAGGTTGCCYRGAGAGGTGGTGGATGCCCCRTCCCTGGAACCATTCAAGGTCAGGTTGGACGGGGCTCTGAGCAACCTGATCYAGTTGAAGATGTCCCTGCCCATGGCAGGGGGGTTGGACTAGATGGCCTTTAAAGGTCCCTTCCAACCCAAACCATTCTATGATTCTATGACAGTTGAGCAGTTTGATGCCAGATGGGTCTGGAATGGCAACATGTGCAGAACTTGGTAGTCTTAAGATATGGCTAAGGCCTTGTGCAGATCGTGCCATCGAATGCCATTGACCGCAGTGATTTGTCCCATCTCCGTTCTGTGCGCATGATGAGAGTTTACAGAAACCCAATGATCAACCTACATACTCTTGCAAAACTGGAGGGTTTTTATGGTTGTCCAGCTCCAGCTTATGGCACCTGCTGGCACTCGGCGTGTGATCTGAACCGCCCGCAGTGGTCCTCCCCAGCACCCGATAAAGTCTGTGTGTCAGTAGCACGCATCTGAGGGCTTCATCCTCCCCCAGTCCTGCAAGGGCTCCTTGGGGTCTTATCATTGAATTGGTGGTGATTCCCTACTGCGGAGAGCAATCATATTGTCAAATGAGAGGAAAGGCGCTAGCCTGAGCGAGTTGAGCTCATATTTAATCAGGAGGCTGGGACTGGAAGGGTGGGATACTGGAGTTTTTCCTCACCCAGCATGTAGACTGGTGGTTTCCAGCAGAGATCACGAAGGCTGTCTGAAGGGTACCAGGCAGTGTGATTTATTCAGAATTGTCTTCAGGTAGGTCATTGAACAGTTCCCTTCTAGTGAAGTACACTAGATGTATACAATGTATAACACCTTGTATGTTATAAACAGTAAAACGAGTGTAATTTCAAACAAAAACATACAAGTAGAGTTTGTATTTATACAGCTGCCAGGTGTTAAGCCATTCCAGAAGAGTTTAYGTCACAGCAGAGTTCCTGAACCCAAGAAAACATCCACTTTACTTGTAYGTGCCCCAAAATACATTTGATTTAAATTAAATATAATGAAGCTTACAGGACCAATGTCATAACCTGGCGAGACCATGTGCTGCAGTGTCGAGTTCAGGGGAGCTGTGCTGATTTAGACTGCCTGAGATTCTGCTATAATATATGACCTATTATTAAATGTGCTTACCAGGGATCTGGAGCAGAGTTATGTGCCTAATAACCATCTCTGTGAAAAGCTTTTAACCTCGGCAAAATGTTTACAAAATCAATATTTATTATATTGCAGTCATTTTGTTTAAATCGACAGTTTACTTGGTTTGGGGTCTCCAAGTTGATTTGCAGTTACGGTCTGAAGGAGCCAGGAGATCTCTGAATACAAGTAATATCACAAATGTGTGTTGAGTGTGTAATTTAAGGCCAGATTCTGCCTCCTTCATTTGTGCAGAGTGGTCCCTGCCATCAGGAATAACCGTGGTAACTCGAAATGATTTACTCCTTCAGTGTGAGGTTGGTGGAATTTGACTCTGAAAATTTATATGCAATTGGTAGGTAATTTATATAACAGTTTATGTGACAACTTATTGTGTTCACAACTTTGCATGTGCATAAATACATTAATCTATCTCTTCGTTACTGAGARTATTTTAAAAGCAGGTAGCCTCAGTGGCTGCACAGTTCTGCAATAAAGCATCGGTTTTTATTCTGAGACAGAGTTGATACGTAGATGATTATTTTTAATGTATGTGTTCAGAGTGGCAGATAATATAGTCTATAATTAAATACCAGTAACATCCCTGACCCTAGACAAGGGATATGGAGATGATAGGATGCGAATATGGCAGGCAGAGGAAGAGTGGATGGGGGAGAAKGGTCTCTTGTTCTGCAGAGAAGCATTTTGGCCCCAGCTCTGCACAGCCCTCCGTGTTACTCCCTCCAGCACATCCACGGGTGGCTGGTTTCCAGTGGCCTTGGTCAACCGGCTGGGCCCTCCCGTGCCCAGGAGAGACGGGGTCCGTGCAGGGAGCGCTGTGGCCGTGCYGATGCAGTGTCCCCAAAGGGTAGTAGGTGGGAGGACCTGCTCGTGTGCCCCTCTGAGCAGGGCTTTACACATGCACACTTAAGCAAGCCCTCAAGTTGCACTGATTTATTTGCCTTGCAAAACTGAGATTTTATTTTGGGGCTGTTACACCTGGCAGCATGAAATACATTCCTCCTCTTAAGGGCTCGTCCTGTGGCACACAGGTGCCTCCTCGGTGGCTTTCCACAGGGGAAGTCCCTGTGATGGCTCGGAGCCCACAGTGCTGTGTGCTCCTGGTACCGCTGCATTTGCAGCGAGTGCAGTTTGTTCCTGCTTTGCTGGGAGCCTTGCAAGCCTCCTCCCTGTGTGTGAGAGAAGGAAGGGAAGCACAGGCCTGGGCAAGCTTTGCTTAATGAGCTGGTTTTCCCCTCTGTTGTTGTTCCTAACAACAAAATTGGTTGTAAGTTTAAATAGAAACATATTTAAGTAAGTCAGAATCTTCAAGGATCAAAGCTGCAACCCAAAGGAACAGACCCTGGCACTTCTGTAACTTACCCCCTTGCCTTGCAATGTGCCACTGAAAAAAGCCCAGACTTCACATTTTAGAGTTATATTAGAAACCTTGGTTTTCTGCGACATTGTGTTCAGAGCCTTTGTCCTTTATTCCTTCCAAGCTGTTGTGAGAAGGAACTGCAGCCTCTTCACAGTACTAGTGCTTTGAAGCGGACGGTGCTAGAGGTGAAGGTGAGCACGCATGCTGCCCCGTACAGCTTTCTGCCCAGAGCTGGGTGGTACAGACAGACCGAAGAGTACATGGACGAACCCAGGCTCGTCCTGTTCATATGAATTGTGAAACCAAGGGGTCATGGCAGGGACACTCAAGCTGACTGCCTGGGAGCTAATTAAGAGTCCGGGCTAATGAGCTCAGGCAGAGCACTGGGCTAATCCCACTAGAGTAGGTCTGTTGTTCATCCAGCTCTGCAGGGTGGACATCCCAGCTCAGACACCGATGGGAATCCCTGCACCCTTCTCTTCTGCACCACGTTAACATACCTAATGAAACCAATAGCTGTCAGAGCACCTTTGAACACTGTCAGGCTACATGAAGCCCCTCTGCTATGTGTATGGGCTGCTGCTCAGATGCCCCTTCTCCTGAGCAGGTATTCTTTGCTTACTGRTGAGGTCCTTGCTGCACCAGACCAGAATTAAGTAGCAGGAGGAGTGAAACTCATCTGAGGTTCGCTGCTGCTCATCCACATGGCCCAGCAGCAGGGAGRAGAAAGAGCATTTTAAGAAGCTGCTTCCAGCCCCTGCCAGCCCATCGTGGTGTGTTTGCTTTCCGCACCTGGGAGATCCTCTCCCATTCTCTTTAATGTTTGTTGGCATCGTGGCAGAGCTGGAGACTGCAATAACAGAGCTCCCGAGATGCTGCGGACCACTACTGCAAGCTGGCCAGCTTAGTGCTGGGTTTGAAGCTGAGCTTATAAACATTACTAAAGTACCCATCTCCCCAAGAGTTTCAAACCCTCAGCGGGCATGTTGCAAGAGACTTCTTTTCCCCCTAAGTTAAACCAGTGACTTAAAACAAACCCTTCACCTAAGTGGAAAGAGTGGGGCTTTTGCTGACTTTGCAAAATGAGAGGGGTCTCTGACTGCCTATCAAATACAGATTGCACAAGGTCTCCGGAGACACTTTTTTTAAAAAAGGAAAAAAAATTTTTCTGTAAAAGAGATCAAATTTATCACTTTCAACTGTGTTTGTACTTTTGTGGTATAAAAGGGCTTTTGTGTGTAAAGGTAAATACTGCACAGCCTTGTCTGAGATTTGGGAGACCTCCTGCTAATCCCGTACGCAGCTCTTTACAAGGCAGCTTACAACTTAAGATGACTATTTGATGAGTCTTCTGTGAACTAAACCTGTCTCTCATTTCCCCCCTTCCCTGCTCACATATTTAAATTAGGAGAGTTTCTCCAGTATTTTCCCTTACCTTGATAGCTCTCAAGTTAAAAATCACATGTTCCCATTGGGATGTCTCATTACCATAGCTAGCAACAGCAGCAAGTCAGAGACCAAGGTGATGGGCTTCTTTTATTACGATGGTTGATACCTATTAGGAGTGGCTGTGCATCCCTTGTCTTCTCTGCTGATTTACCTTGGGGTACACAGAGATGCAGGTCAGCTCTCAACTGGGAGATGTAGCCTGCTGCCCAGTGACCCCGAGAGGCTCAGTTTGGAGATATCACAGTATCTGCCATACCGCATCCCTCCTGCCCTGCCCCTGACTTGGATGCCAGCTTGGAATTGGCCCTTCCCCTTGAATCTCATGGCCTCCTTTGGCTGTCACATCCCAAGGAGAGATCACCGCCACTTCTGTGTCACCCCCAACTGTCCTTTCACTGTCACAAGCTGCTTGATCTTCTCAGGCCCTTCTGCATCTCCCACATTACTTCCCTGGCCTCCGGGAAGCTCCTTTCCCATGAAGTGGGTGGCAGAGGAGAGAGGCAGCTCTTGTGTTGGGGTCCCACTCCTCAGCACTATTTTCTCCCTTCTCTGCTGCTTCTCGTCTGGTCTTTGGGCTTCTCAGCACATTGGGTACCTCATTCCCATGTTTTTTTATAAGGGTTTAAATGATTTCTCATCCCATATTAGACCTGTTGATGTTTTGTAGGAGAATGAGGGAGCAGYGACTCCTGCGAGGTGGTCACAGCCRCTGCTCGAGATAAAGGAGAACTGACTTCTGTTCCCTCTCCCTATCAGGCAGAGCCAGCACAGAAGCAAGTGTTAGGTATATCTGGATTTTTAAAGATGTCCTCATCAGCTGGAGGAAACCCTGCACATGGTGAGCACATAACCAGGGTCTTGTGCAGGACTTTGGACTGAGGTGCAATGTGTTTGCTAGTCCTCCCCGAGACTTCGCCTCCCTCTCTTGCTGTCGCCCTGTATCTCCTGCCCTCCCCAGCTTCCCCCACTCCTCTGTTCCACCTCTGCCAGGCTCCCTCTCTCCCAGTTTCTCTGGTGGTCATTGCCCCTTCTCAGCCCAGCTGAGAGGTACCTGTCCTTGCACAGGGGAGCTGGATCCATGCTGCAAAGGTGCAGAAGTCTCTTGCACACCTCAGTTTTTTTCTCATTTTGCTATTTCCCAAACATCCTTTTTCATTTCACACTGGTTGGAGGTAATTGCTATGTGAATCTTCCAATGTTCTTCCTGGCTGGACCTCATATCTATTTCTCGTGCATGTTTATGGCCAGGAAGATATCTTAGAGCTGTTTTGTTTCCTACTCTTTAGTGGTGCTGGCAAACCCTCATTTGCCAGTCCAGGGATATTTCTCCTTCACATGATGTGATTTTGTTGCTTTTGACTGCTGTGCCTCGTGGTGGGCCCCTGGCTTGGCTTTCCATCTACCTGGCTGTGCTCGCATCCCAACCAYGTATCTGAAGTCCTTGCAGAAGCCAAGTTTCTCAAGGCCCTCCGAAGCRGCAGGGACCAGGCTGGTGAGGCTTGGGCTCCCTGCGGAGTGAGCCCTGGCCTTGCTGGTGGTGCCTTTGCTGCAGGGGTATGCGAGAGTCCGACATCCAGGTGTATCCGCCCCATGCTGAGACAGGATATTATTCTCTAGAGACTTTTAGAGGTATTTACTGTATTTGTGGCTCCTTTCCTCCTTAGGCTGGTTTTTCTTTAAGGTCTTGGGAGCACTTCTTTCCTTCCTCTAAAAAAAACTRTTACTGAAGTAAATGTGAATTATTCCCCCCTCCCATCCCTTGGTACTTCCTGGGTTCTTCACTTCTTCATAAATAATCATGAATGATTCAGTGAGTCTATTAACTGCTTTCCTCGTGACACTAAGATGTATTGCTCAGCTCCAGTGGTGCAGATATCCTTCAGTTCTGGGTACGGAGCCCYCTTGCCTCCTCGCACTCTGTAGATACACTGACAAGTTCTTCATTACTTCCTAATTAGCCATACGTCCTTTCTTATTAAAGAATAATTTTTTTAAAGGCACTCATTATCTCAGCTCTTCCAGAATTATTGATTTAATCTTCCTCGTTTTTTATTAATGGGTCTACAATCTTCTCATAATCCATCCAGTTCATTTGGTTAGCCTTGCCAATAATGACCCTCATCCTCCCCTGCCTACACCCTTCTTAGTCTCATACTGCCTTCAAGTGCTTTTGTCACTCTGTACCTCTCTCTGTGGTTTGTTTTCCTTGAAAATCTTAGTGTGGGCTCTCAAGAGGCCACTTCAAACACATCTTCTGAGCTCGAGGGAGTAGGGCTTCCAAAGAGCTTATTCCTGGATTGCATTAGGAGAGCTGGAAGTTGAAATCCTCAGAGGTTTTAAATCTTTGCACTTGCTGAATTCACCCCTTCCTGCACTGCCCTGCGCCTTCGCTCTGGGCACCTTGCTGGCTTTGGTAGGCTCCTTCCTGGAGGACCTGGTGTTAAACCACTTCCACCGTCTGCTTGTTCCTTCCTGCCTTGTGCTGTGCCACATTGCCCTGCTTCCAAAAGGGRTTATAGGCCTGCAAGCCAGCAAGCGAGGAGACCAGAGGTCTGGGTCTTCCCCATCTCGGTACCCTTCTGGTGCTCCTGAGCACACGGGACACCCGCAGAGTTGCTCCCTTGGTTTCGCCGTGGCATCCTCTGTGCAGCTGGGCAGTCCCCAGGGGTGGACCTCAGGGTGATGCATGTGTCTTGGTGCCAGGGCTGCTTTCTGCTCAGCGTCCCCAGAGGTAAAAAAGCATGGCATGTCCCAAGGGAYTGATTTGATGGACTCTGGAGCAAAGTGCTGCAGCCACTGGAGCATGTCCTGAGCTTACTGGAGAAATGCTGACCAGTCTGGCCTCACTGCTGGGAGCAAATGGCTATGAGGAAGCTTGTCCTTGGGGTTTGCAGTACTGCCGAGCTCGTCTGCCTGAGGCCATCGCCAGCACCCAGCCAGAGGAAGACAAGGGGCCTGTGAAATGCCCCTTGTGCACATCCAATATGGGGATAGAGCATCTAGCGCGTGTACAGTCTGCTCCCTGTCTGAAGCAGGACTCTTGATTATTCTTAGTCTGGGAATGAGATGCTTTCCCATCTCTGCCCTTCCCCGTAAGTCCTGCTCCCTCCTTGTTTTGAAGTCTCTGGGACCCAGACTGGCTTTTTGGGTATCTGCAGCACCAAATGCAATCTGGTTGCTATCACATTTTGGGAGTAATCCCAAATCCAACCCTTTCTAACTTGGGAAGCTTGGATCCAGATGTAGGGGCTCAGACTCCAGTGCCTGGAGGAAGGAGTTAACAGAGGAGAAAGGCTGGGTTTACTGTGTTTTTCCTGCACTTGAGGTAAGATCTGAGCTTCCTCGCTCTGCTCTAAGTGCTTTCCTGACAGCAGCCACCCGAGCATCTCTGCCGCTGCTGTGGTGAGTGTTGCATTCCCAGTGCTCCAGTATCCATGGTGATGGGAAGTATTTCTAAAGTGGTACTTCAAAAGAAATATGAAATCCTGGTCCTTGGTCCTGCCCTTTGATCTCTGTTGCACCTGCCCTTGGTTTTCTCCTTGGAGAGCAGAAAGAGCTCTCCCCTGTGCACAGCAGCGGCAACAGTCTTCGGCTTAAATGAGCAGGAGCTCAATGCATGCCTGCAGAGCCTCCCCTCTACCCAGAGAGGAAAGAGGAACGGCTCTCGGAGAAATCACATACGTAGAGGTAGGACTACATGAAGCCCGAGGAGTTTGGCAGTGGCCTTGCTCTGCTGAAGAGCCTGGAGCTGCTTTGCCCCTACGCTGAAACCCCAGTGGGCGACTAGGTGGGCAGGCAAAAGCTGTTTTTTTAGTAATACAGCTTTGGTCATAGAAAACTTCAGATTAGAAGGGACCTCAGAGAGCTCAAGTCCAGCTTTCTGCCCAGAAGCAGCAGCAATAACTGAGGAGGAGACAGTTTCTCTAGTAAGCTCAACCTGGGGCAAGTCCCTCTGGCCTCTGCTTCTTTATAGAGATGAGAAGAAGTAATGCCAAACCTACAATCCCTGCAACTTCCCAGGCATGAGAAATGCTTCAGTACTGCCGAGAGCTCCTTGTCTCTCGCCTGGGCTGGCTGGAGTCTGCAAGAGGCTCATGGCTGAAAGCAAACACCCAACGTGGTGGTCTCCAGAGAGCAGTTTCCCATCCTGTTGGTGAGGGAAGGAATGAAGCAGAAAGGCCAGTCGATTCATACGCATCTTGATTTTGTTTCCCCCCCCCCTCCTCCTCCTCCTGCTGCTGTGTGATACCAGCGATCTTATTAAAAGCAGAAAGCATAAAATTGGTAATAATTTGCTGATGTTCTGTTACTAGTGAAGGCTTGTCTGCCAGTGACTGCTAGCAAAGCGGAGATCTCCTAGCGTTGGCACTGTCTCTGCTGAGCAGGCTGGCTGGCACAGACRGGCTGGGTAAGTCAGATGGGCTGTTCGGCTGTGTCCTCTGCACCGGGGCTCAGGTGTGACAGCGAAACAGCTCCTGAGCAGTCGCACCTTGCAGCTGAGTGTGTTAAGGTGATGTCCGCTCTAGCTCACTTCCAATGTACTTAAATGAGAGGGCACGGCTGTTTCGGGTGGTATTGCCTGCGGTTCAGCCATTGCACAGGGGTTTGTGGCAGAGCCGGAGCTCACTGTTGTTTCCTAGAGATGTGAGGGAGAGCTCAGGACAGCTGCTGGAAATGCTCAGGTCCCTGAAGCGTGTTTCACTGATGGCTCTGGGCATCCTTGTTACACAGAACATCTCTGGAGATTCAATGTTTCGCTTTTATGCTCATCAGGCGCTCACCATTAAACACGAGCTTTAAAGCACTAGCCAAGAGCAACATTTAGAAAAAAACAGGAACAAAGAACTCACGTTCTCTTAAAAATATGTCAGAGAAGCAGAGAGAGAGGGGTTTGCTGTGTACTCCGAGGTTAGGTGGGTGTATTTGCCCAAAGAGATGATAATACCCTGTGATTTATTTGGTCAAGTCCCATACACAGCACAGTCGATTGAAGACCTTAGAGGAGCGCACAAGAAACACTCCAAAAGGGTGCTGTGAGCTATCCTGCGTGTAGGGAAAAGTCATGCCGGCACAGCCTCAGCTGGAGGACGGTGACGGTGTGGGACACCCAGGCATCAAGGCAGTTGCAAACCATGGTCGTAACACGCAGGGAGAGCGGCTGGAGTGACCGCAGGGCAAGAATGGATGATCTGGGCATGTGTGGAGGGGAGAAGAGGAGGTTGGAGAGGGGGATTGTGGTGGTCTTCAAGCCTCTAGTGGGCTGTTGCAGGCTTTGTATTTCCATGAATGCAGCAAGAAGTTTGGCGCTTAAATCGTAGTAGTGGAAATGTGGTTAAATTCTCCCTTCTCCCAGAGCAGGCTTTGTGATTGGGAGTTTTGGCATATGGGCAATGGCCAGAATAAGTGCTAATGACCCCAAATACCATCTCCTTCAACAGGTATTAGCCAGCATCCCATCAGGGAGTATCAGATTGGGAAAGATGGCCTAAGGCTGAGAGCATTTAGATTTGAGACAATGATGGAAAAGACCAACTGCGGGCTGTAGTCACAGAATCATAGCATGGGTTGGAAGGGACCTTTAAAGGTCATCTAGTCCAACCCCTTCAGTGCTGATGCTGTTTCACTTCAGCACATGCCAGACTGCCTTCTGCAGGGGCAGATGGTTAAGAGCAAATAGCCAGAAGGAACATACCCAGAAAAGCAACAGTCTTGTAGTTTGTGTAGGACTTTGGATGTGCCCAAGGTAAGATTTGAGTGGGAGAGGAGATACCTTGTTAYGCTAATTCAGTTGGGAAAGGCAGACAAGCTTTTGGGTACACCAGCCCATCCTCAGAGGCTGCAGCATCAAGGATTCATTAGCAAATGCCAGCAGATGGGTTGTCTGCAAGGCCATGATGCAGCCCCGCTTTGTGGAGATGCTGGGGGGATACACGTGCTTCCTCCCGTTGAAGGGAAGGCCTGTGTGCTGATAGCCAAAGGGAATGAGATGCCATCTCCCATCTGTGCCTTTGAAAACCTCCCTTCAGCTAAGTCCACGAGTGTTTGCTGATGTTCTGTAAAATCCCAGTTTTGGTCAGCAGCCAAGGAGGCAAAGGGCTGTGAAATGAGAAGCTGCTGATAAGGCACCGGGCCGGGATCTCTGAAAGCCACGGTGCGTTGCCAGCTCGGTTCAGATGGCTGGTGAGATACTGCACAGGACTGACAACACGCAGAGCCGTGAGGATGCTAAAGCTGTGTGACCTGTTTGGTGTCAGCCTGCATGCTGTTGTTTGAAAGTTGTGCTTTTACCTTCGTATGAAGCACGTGAGGCATCCTTAGACCGAGTGCCCACCCACCCAACTGCCCCAGAGCTTTCTGGTCCACACTGGCAGGAGATGGGAGAAGTGGACTTGCCCAGCATCACACTGGTCACCTATGGTAGAGCAGGGCTTGGTCTCCAGGCTTCCTGGATACCATATCAGGACCACGTTCAGTAGGAAGGCAGTTTCATTGAGCTGCCCTCTGTGGTGGGACTCTGTGGTCATCAGTGGTGGTGCTGATGAGTTGCTGTTGTTCTCCYGCCAGCTCCAGTGAGTGTACTGAATGCCGGCCGTTCGCAGCAATGGGGTGTATTCCTTTACCTCAGTGAGTACGGCTCAGAGCTGAAGAGTGCAATACAATTTGCATTTCTAGGCAATTAAATGTCAAAGCAAAGTCAAGATGTTGGCTAGCTGTCAAGCCTGTTTACGACTGTGCCAGACTAGAGCACACAGATGGTTATTAAAGGCTATAGGACAAGACAAAAGAATGGTCAATACACTCACTGCAGAAAGAGGAATTGCCCCATGGGGCTTTCAACCTGCTTTCTTCTGTGTTTGGGCTAGGACTGATAAAAATCATTGTTTAATTAGGTTTAAATTTAACTCCAAACAAAGTAATCAGATTTAAAGACTTAATGCAATAATGGGATGGAAGAGCTAAGGTGTGAGAAACCACAGAGGCAGGCTGAGTGGGAAGGCAGTAATCAGATTGAAGGCAGATGGAGCATAATTTTAAGGCAGAAAGCATAAGATCTGCAGTGTGCACCTTCCTGGATATTGGGCAATGCCAGGACCACATGTGCTGTCTGGATGACTGCGTAGGGGAAGATACTTGGTGCTGACACACAGCAGTGGCCTGGCATCTGTGTACTGTTGTGCTAACTGTACCCCAAAAAATGGGTGCACTGATCCCCTGGCAGCTTCGCCTGCAGGCTGATGGTCTTGTTTTGTTTGCACGCTTCTGCATCCATAGTGCCTTTACGCTGTATAGGACACAGATCTTGGCCCATGAGATCGTAACCTGAGTCTTTGCTTACGCGTTTTTCCGTGGACCATGGAGAAAAGCGGGGTCTAAGGAGACAGGGTTTGCCTGGTGGGACTTTCCTCACCATTTACAGGAATGTCCCCCAGATTTTTTGAATAAAAAGTTGCAGCAGTAGTTTGTGCCGTTCCAACCTAGCCAGACCCAAACCTTTTCCTATTACTGACCTGATTGGAAGTGGTTTAAAGCTCCTTTACCTTTTCTGGCAGTCCTTCCCCTAGTGCTCATTTGTTCTGCATAAGTAAGCATTTCATAGCAATCCCTGGGGAGCTCATTTTCTTCTGGATGGACTCAAGCCCTCTGCCGCTTCTTGAGCCTGAAGGAGAAGGGAGGTCAAGTGGAACATTGGCCTGGGGGGTGTTTGCTAGGTAGATGGCAGCAGGTTGCTGCTGCATTGCTTTTCCTTCATTGTGAGAGATACCAAACCTCTATCCTGATCGCTCTGCCGACAAACCTGAGTCCGACCTGTGGGAAATGGGCCATTCGCTGGGTATTTTCACAATGCACGGGTGGGTTTAAGGAATTCTGCAAGAAAAATAATGAGAGGATCTTGCCAGGAAAATGTAGACCAAAACGTGAGAGGTTTGTCTCAGTACGGATGCAGCCGTGGTGATCGACCCATCTTCAATGCATTACAGCCTTGAGCCTTTTACAGCAATGAGCTGAAGCAGGGAGGGGGTTTTGCTGCTACAGGTATATAATTAACACTGGCCATAACACCATCACTGTTTCACATCCTACTCTTCATGTCATGGGCACATGGGAGTCCTTGGGAAGAGCTGACAAGCTTGACCATAGCTAGATGTTCCCTGAGCATCGTGCGGAGGCCTGCTTTGATGTTTGCCATTGACCAGAGAGCCTGCTACTCTGTCTCTAAAACTTTGGTGGGAATTCATAGGACCCCACAGCCTCTCTCTTCCCCACAACCAGCACTGCATTTGCCACGTGGYTAGAATGAGCCTGTTCCCTCCTGCACTGTTTGGGAGCTAATGGTCTTAGCACAAGGCATGCTTGCGTGAACAGCTAGGTGATGGGGCCTTGCCTGGACGTGTGCCTGATATACAATTGCCAGAGGTGGCCAGGCATGACATGCTCACAGGACAGCAACAGTGGTGTCTTGGTCATATGGTGACTATACCTCTAGTCCTATGATGGATGTACAGCCTTCCATCTCCATAAGAGGCTCTGTTGCCTCTCCTAAGGTCTTCCACTAGCTCCTGGGAGGAATGGTCCTCCTTCTCTTGGATGGTGTTATTGGTGCAGTCCTTTACATCCCAAAGTAGTTTTCCCAGAGAATGGAGGCTGCTCTTGGTCACAGCAGCGCTGTAGGTCAGAAGGTGGCCTGATGTCCAGGCTTTTACCTTGCAGCAACTTTTGCTCTTGTAAATTCATTTTTAGGCGAGTTAAAGAACGTATCTCGGGTTCTATCTGTGCTGAACAATGGGGATTTTCTTTGACGAGACAAACAGCAACAGCCAGAGGATTTGTTTGATCTTAATGGAGAAAGTAAGTGATGTTTGGCCCAGTTCTCCTGCTGACATGAGGCCAAGCAAGAGCACTTCTGCTAAGGGTAACACCATGTGTCAGCATGCTATCGCCTGGGGAGTTGCCACGACCCGCTCTTCCCTGTGCACAGCAGGGAGTGGAGAGCTGGATGGATGCAACACCAGCACACTCCTTTATCACTTGCAAAAATGCTGTTTTTAAGCCCATTTCTCCAGGTTCTCCTACTTTTGCAGCATGCCTGAAAGCTCCTAAAAAAAGCCTATGCTCTTATCAGTGCATTCCCGCTGAGCCATTTGTCTTTTTATCTTGTTCAACCTCCTCCACTGCCCCTTGTTTAATTCCAGACCCCTTGTAGAGGCAGCTCCCTCTCCGATGTGCCCTGGGATGGTCGCTGGAGCCGGCTGCTTGGGGTTTCTTGTGTGTGTCACTTCACTGGCCCAGTGTTCACCTGAGCCAGAGGTGAATGCTGGGCCCTGGGGGGCTAGTGGTGCTGGGAGGATGACCTAGAGACATGACCACTGCATCTCAGAGGACAGCGCTTGGGGTAACAGGCCAGCATCAAGGGGAGACTACACTTGGAGCTGGCCCAGGAGCTCAGGACAYAAGTTGAGTGCCTAATACCTGTTCCCTTTATGTCTTCTACACTGTGGGAAGGGGAATCCAGGGCTCGGAGGCTTATTCAGAGTGAAGGGAAAATGCCACAAGGAGCAGTGATCTAAGGAGGATGCAGCTGCTGTAGATATTAGCTGCTAAGCAGCCTTCTCAGGAAATGCCGTGTCTGGTTCTCTTAACTGCCTTTCTCTTCAATTAAGGCTGTGCAATGAATTTGTTACTTTTTAACAACAATAATAATACTATTTCAGTGGCTGCCTGAGATGTGGGAGATTTTGCTTGATGAGCCAGTTCCTTCTGACCTGCAGAGTACTCCTCCAGAAGCTGAACTCTCTGCTTTCTGAGGCTGATTATAACTAGATCAGTTGCCTTGATTACCTTGCACTGCCGAACATTATTACTCTCAATATTTGCTGTGCACTGACTTCCTCAACAGCTGTGCAGCAGACCAGTGGGTAACTCCATGTCAATAAGCCATCTCTCTGTTCCCCTCCTGGATGCTCGTTCAGGGCTGGTTCTACATTGGTAGGGGTAGCAAAGGAAAGCAGCATTAACAGCAGCTCTGAGTAACATGCATCTCATTTTCCAGGGCACCAGGAAGCCAAATTTCTGCAGTTTCCCTTCAGCACAGACTCATTTTCTGGGTGTTTTTCTGGGTATTCCTAGTAGTCCGTCTGCAACGTGTCGGACCCTTTGTTGTCCTTAGGGGAGGGACATTTGTTGATCAGGCCAGAATGTGCCTGATTTCAGCAGGCAGCCCCAGTGACGTTAGGAGGCCGACAGCTATACTCTTATGCTCTCCCCTGACTGATTTCCATCCAGGGAAGACCTTTGCCAGCCAGGCTTGACCCCAGTCTGCTCATCTCGAGCAGGAGGCCACAGTGCAGCTCTGCGGTGTCATTTGAGAGCTCCCCAAGCAGCACAGAGCTGCAGCCAGGCCAATTAGCCCAAGTGCCGGGCATGCTAATGGGGCTGTGGTGTGATGCTAAGCCGTGCTGCATGGTGTCGTGCTCAGCTCTCGCCTGCAGATTTCTGACACCACCGCTTGGCCAAAGGATCCCTAAGCAGGACCAGGCACGCTGTCCTCCTCGTCTGTGATTCTCCTCTCTTGGCACGAGGGCACACGGAGCTCTCAGCAACCTGGACACGTTCCCATCTCCTCTCTTGTTTCCGGATCTCTCTAACTGGATTCAGCTCTGCTCGTTTCATCTCCCTGCCCCTGCGCTAACAGCAGCTGCAGTCAGAAGCGGGGGAGCCTGGCGGAAGCCGTGCCCGGTGGGAATGCCCCTCTGCAGATGAGGAGAGGAGGCACCCCAGGGCAGAGGGGTGCGTGCTGTCCCGCCTGACTCCTCCAGCCATGAGAGAAACGGGCTCCAGTCTCCAGCGGGTGGGAGCCCGGGAGGAGCAGGGCATGGCCCAGGCACTGTCTGCCCAGGGGTCGGAACCCGTGGAACAGCTGCTGGTGGCTGCAGTGCCAGTGCCTGCCAGGCTGCCCTTCGCCACGCAGGGGTTTGCTCCAGCTCTCAGCCCTCTGAGGGCTGGGGAACAGCAAAGGGTGCTTAAACCTCCTTTTTCCACAAATATAGGAAGAGCATGTGCAAGGTGGTGTGTTCCCAGCTTCTCCAGAGAAGTGCGGGTGTAGTTGTGTGCTTCTTCTGCCTCTAAATTGCACCTCTACCAAAGAACCAGCCCGTCTGCCTGAGGATGTGGCTGTAAGTGCTGGTCCAGGGGAGCTATGAGCATTTCCACCCGCTCAGGACACTGCGTGTTGTTGCTGGACCATGCCTTGCAGGGAAGGGGAGAGAGCCTGGAGAAGTCATTGCTCAGCTGCGAGCTGTCCTCTGCCTTTCGCCAGCCTCATTCATCTCTAGAAACATAACAACGCTGACATACAGCAAATGAGCCCTGCACTTCCAGGGTGGTTTGGAAATGCCACCGGCTGCAYGACAGCAGCTAGATCAGCATGCTCCCAGCTGGGTCACAGGTGATGGTAATCAGCCATCATTATGATTGCACTCCTCGAGACGTGGCTCAGCACAGTCATTAGAGAGAGCTACGTGCTGGTGTTSCTCTGGATGGACTGGCTTGCACCAGGATCCTCACCTTGCCTTTTCCAACCAAAGCATCTCTTTGCCGTCAGCCTCATTACAACCCCTACGGAGCTGCCCGTACTTTTGTTGCTGGTGTGTGTCACTTTGATGTCTGCATCCATCACATCTGCACATCTCCTCAGCCCAAAGAGCACTTCTTTAGTATACACCTATGGGGCTGGAAACGAGCCCAGCCCTGTGTTGCGCCCTTGGTACCTGGGAGCTGTACCCAGGCTGTGGGAGAATCTCCGCAGTGCTGGTAGATCGGTGATGTTGGTCATGTCCTTTGCAGAGCTCTCACTGTTGTGGCAGTCAGAGGCTGTGCAGATGCGTGAAGTCAGCCTTATTTCAAGGCTTGGGCATCACTAATGCAGACAGGAGGGGAGCCCTCTGCCCTGAGCTCTCATCTTGGCCTCTGGCAGTGACAGGGTTCATGCATCTGATGAAGATGGTGAACGAAGACTGCTTTTAGTTGGCGCCTTCTCGTTAATTGCTCTACAAATTCACCACTATCTCACAGCAAAGATGCATGGCTTTGCCCTCCGTGCCTGTTTTGGGCTACTTCAGACTTACTGGGCCCGGTGACTGTCAAYTGTAGAAGCAGCAAAGCTACCCCAGAGTCGCAAAGGCATGGACGAAGACGAAACAAGGGCCGGTGTGCAACTTGACCGCCCTTCACCGTTGGCAAGACACTGCTCCTGGGTGCACTGATGCTGGGAGAGGGACCTTGGATCTACAGCAGGCCTGGCTGAGGGAAGGAAAAGGAGGGTTGTGCCTGAATGCATGGTCCAGCCTGTGCTAATTTCTGCCCCCCAGTCTGCAAGGTTGGCTGTGTGTGCTCCAGAGGGGAAGAGATGTGTCCTGAGGATCCCATTTGGATCTCGGCTAGCTATAGACTTTAGAGCTGGRAGCTGAATTTCTTGCTGCCTGCCGTGCCCTGAGCTGCCCCACGAGGGACGATGTGGAGGAATTTATTCTAGTCTCGCTTGCATGAACCAGCCACTAGCAAAGTTCATGGCCTTCTTGCTGGGGTTCAGATCCCAGAAGRAGCCAGACTCAATCAGTATCATCTTGGTTATGAGACTCCAAGGGAGACTTCCACCCAGACCAGGATGTGGAAATGGCTCAGCTCAGAAAAACAGCCTGCAGTGAACAGCTGCAACATGTATTTGCAATACTCTTGACCTGCATTTCCACCCTGATGTCTGTGTGCAGAGCTGCACTCCTGCAGGACCTGGACTCCTATCAAGGACACAACCTGGAAGATGCACTCCAGGAGCACACCTAATGCAGTGCAGCTGAAGCAGGACCAGGCGAGGGTGAGGCCAAAGTGTCTCTCCTCCTGAAATATGGAGAGAGTGGACCTCAGCATCAACTCGCTCTACAGATCTGCACCCATCAGTCCACAATTTGGCCTTTTTAAAATARTTTCTCACCCTTGCCTAGTTTGCCCCTCTGTGTACCCATGGGCAGGCAGCAGACCCTTGCTTAGCTTGTGTTTTTCTCCGCATCCCTGTAATAGAGCTGGCAGTTCTGTTTGTGATTTCAAAGGGATGTGTGTTAGGTTTTGCCAATGAAAAGCTAAAATGATTTGTTGTTGAGTGTTAATGAAGCAAAACAGGAATTAATTGGACAATATCAAAGAGCTATTACTAGGTGCTTACATTTCT
Source organism: Phoebastria nigripes (assembly GCA_035582835.1). Taxonomy (NCBI): domain Eukaryota; kingdom Metazoa; phylum Chordata; class Aves; order Procellariiformes; family Diomedeidae; genus Phoebastria; species Phoebastria nigripes. Next base: position 1,842,773 of record JAYKAV010001445.1, on the reverse strand, counting down.
TCTCTCTAAAAATCAAAGCAAGGACTATATCCTGTATCAAAGCAAGGACAGAACATCTTCAACACATCCTCACAGCAAGGAACTGTCAGCAAGGAGCAGCCCAGGACATTCCATGCCTCTTGTATTTGTCTAGTCCAAGGACTAGGGACAGCCAAGCAAGTTGCCACACATGAACTGATGCACACTGAGTGTCCCTGTGTGCAAAGCTGGCCTTCATCAGGTTGCAAGGAATCGTCCTAGATCTACACTCTTCCAGGGGGCTAAGCTAAACCAAGGTTGATCCCACAGCAGTGCTTGAGACGTTGAAGGTCACTGCAGCTCCGGTGGTATCTAATAACTTCATCTGGTGTCCCCACGTTTTTGGAAGCAAGCTACTGGCATGTTATCTCACAGGCCACTTGGCAGCCATATCTTCTGCTGGAGAGTTTTGCATGCCTGATTGTTTGCCCCTTGAAGAAGTGGGGTTTAAGTGCAAGGATGCTGGAAGTTGGGGGTTCACGTCCTCCTCCTCCTCGTACAGGCTGCTCCCAAAGCCTGCTGAGAAATCATTGCAGGCTGCAGAGCACCAGCTGTCCTGGCCACAGAAGGCCTGCGAACTGGGAAGCAGCAGGTTCAAATGAGCACAAGGATTCACAGCAGGAGCAAAATGCTCTGCTGTTTCAGAGTGGAAGAAGCAGCGTGTGACCTGTCCCCTCAGGCACCCACAGCCAGGGCATCCCAGCTAGGCTGTCATGCACACTGATCCTAGCAGGGGGTCTGGAGGCCAGAGTTATTCTTTTGCAATTTTGGCATAACAATTACATGCATTAAAGTCCATTCAAAGAGAATAATTGATGTTTTTACCCTAAGTCTCTTGCTTCCAGCAATGTCCCCAGTGCTGGCTAATGTGCAGTTCCAGGGCTTGGCGACCAAGTCCCAGCAGGTCATTTTCAAAACATTAGAAGTCTCTTTTCAGAGAGGACCCCTGAAGCCTGGGGTTGGTCAGGGCGTAGACCCCCGTCCCTTTCTGCCGTGTGTGCAGGCTGAGGGGCTCTGGGTAGCCAGGCAGCGAGCTGGGTTAGGTAAGTCGCCRTGCTAGTACAGACAGACTGATGGACATTGTCACTGCTGCTGCAGGTTATAACTGAGACCAGGCTAAATAAAACGTGCAAGAAACTCAGCATGAATTCAGCRTTGTCCACAGCAAGGCTGGGGGGAGGCAGAGCAGCGTGCCTGCCCGGGGCCAGGGAATCCCAGAGCCACATGGGAGGCAATGAAAGGGTTTTAGCAGGGTCACGCTTGAAAAGAATATATCCTTGTTTTATTTCCAGGCTGGAGCCTTTGAATCAGTTCTGCCTGCTGAGGAAATACACTGCCCTAGTGTCTGCGTGAACAAAGCCAGCGGCCGGGGCCATCTGTGCGCCCAAGTGACAGCACATCGGTACTGGGGGCTTCGGCTCCTGGCTGGTTATTGCAATCGTCATCTCACAGGGAGCATAGGGGAGCTGATGTGGTAGGGTGGGGATCCCAAGGAAGCAAGCAATCCCACAAACACAGGGCTTGGACCCAGAAAGGCACAGACACAGGCTTAGCCACGTACCGAAGGGGTTGGTTAGGCCAGCACAGTGCTGCAGCAGGCAGGCATCCTGGTGACATCCAGGTTCGCAGGGGCAGGCAGCTGTCCGCAGCATCCGGCCTGAGCTCGCAGGGCTTGCCCTTCACAGGGACATCCCAAGCACTGCTCTTGGGGACCCTACTTGCCCTGCCCTTCCCAGACCCAACAAATTATGAGGGTGGTGAGGCACTGGAACAGGTTGCCCAGAGAAGTTGTGGGTGCCCCATCCCTGCTTGGGGGTTGGATGGGGCTTTGAGCAACCTGGTCTAGTGGAAGGTGTCCCTGCCCATGGCAGGGGGGTTGGAACTAGATGATTTTTAAGGTCCCTTCCAACCCAACCCATTCTATGATTCTGTGAACACCCATAACCCTGCAATAGCTCCTTATTGCAGGGGAGGACAGATGTGCGTCCACGTGCAAGATTTCACCTTGATACGCAATGACTTGGGGCGGGCAGGAATAAATAAAAACAACCTGGGCTGAGCTGATAAGGCCTCCAACTCCAACACTGCCAGGATTGCCAGTGATTTCTGCTCTGTGCTGCAGCACCCAGAACTGCTTTGCTGTTCTGTTATCAACGCTATCAAAAAATAAGTGGATTTAACAAAATCCTACCAGCTGGCAGGCAGCAGCCCAGCTTTGGGGCTTGGCATGGGGCAAAACCCACTGCATCACCACCCCCAGCTCGTGGGATGGCTGCAGACAGCTTGTCTGCCTGGCAGCAGGGACGTGAGGTTTTTTTCCCAGCTGAATTCTCCACTGCCTCCATCCTGGGCTGGTCCACAGTCCCTTCTGGAGTGGGGCTTCCCCCTGCCAGCTTTGGGTGGCATGCGTGAGTCTGCTGTGTTGCTGCATGGGGACAGGGGAAAATGGTAGAAGATGAGAGAAAGGAGAATGCTTGCAGGAGGAAAATTCCCTGTGCACAAAACACAGTCTGTGTCCCCGGGGATGCTGAGCACCCTCAGCACCTGCTGCTGTCTGTGGGCACTGGGTGCCCTCAGCACTGCGGAGGAGTCGAGGGCTGGGTGCTCTGCTGCTCCACACAGATCAATACAGTCATGCCAGGTTGGACCCTTGGCCATCCCAAACCCACCACATCCCTCCCAGTTTGCACTGAAAAGGCTGTAAACTCACCCGTGCTCCATCGGGGGCCCGGGATCCTTGTGGAGCTGCACGTGGCTGCCACCACCGTGGAGACGAGACACCCCAAAGTGTCCCCATCTCAGGTGACCTCCCCTGCCAGGTGCTTGGTCCTCCCCCCTCGGGTTCTGCCTGGGGTTTTCCCAGCGTTACAGAGGCAAAGGGCTGCGTCCTTCCCCCAAGAGGACCCACCAGGGTCTTGGATTAATAGTAGCGGATGTAGTGGCATCTCTGCCTCTTCCAGAGATGCAGGGGCCCCTCCGCAGGCCCTGGAATTCACTCTGATGTCAATACAAATTGCACCAGAGATAATCCTCTCTGCAGATGCCTGCCCACCCCCGAGAGCCAGCCTGCCTTGCACGTGCGGAGGATCATCTGCTTTGCAGACCCCAGCTGCCCTCCGGGCTGCTGCAGAGGCAGCAGCAGGAGCCCGGCCCTGAGGCACRCTCCCCGCGTGGAGCTCCTCTCCCAGGAGCTGCTGTATCTTAATAGTTTACATTTCATCTTCCTCCTGCATACCCCAGTTTCCCCAGCATAACTGCAATGAAGGAGGAGAACCGAGGCCCCCAGTACGCAGTGGCAGTGATCGCTGCCTTCCCATCCTGCAGTTTGCACCCAGGAGCTTTGCTGACAAATCTGGCTCTGCGTGTGTGTGTGCGTGTGTCCTGCCGACAAGCGTAGGCTCTTCCGTCTGTTACTTTATTTGCAGCTTTATGTCAGGCTGAGAGCACGTCCTTCTCATGGGAAGCCAAGAAAACCTGAGCTGGACCGATGTCAAATGCGCAGCAGCAGAATGGCGCGGTGTTTGGAGAGGGGTAATTCACACCCACGCTCTGTTCCTGTCGCCAGCCTTGGCTCAAAGTTGCAGTTAATAACAACTAAGATGGTCCAGCTTTGCTCTGCAGACACAGAGCATCAGTCGCCTGTATCTACTCTGCATCCATGCCCGAGGCGTGCCAGGGTGGGCCTGGGAGTGAGTGGCTGTTTGCTGCCTGATTGCTCTCCAAAAGTGCTGAGGAGTTCAGCAGACAGAGACCGAATGGGCTGCAACAAAAGCACTGCTCTCCACCGACCTTTTGGGCACGGGATGAGGTTGCCTCAGGGTGTAACCCACCGTCTGCTGCACATCTGCGTTTCCAATGCGATTTCAGGGGACCGGGCTTAGCAGAGCAGAAGGGAGAGGAAGAGGAGGACCTTTGAGGAGGTTCAGGTTTGATAGCTGTAGCTGCAGAGGTGTAAGGCATTTTTAGTAAGAGGTCTCCTTACATGCGCACAGGTAGTAAGTGCCTAGCCTCTGCGGTGTCACATCACATCATGTGCATTGGGAGCTGGCGGACAGAGCTCTAGAAGCTGCTGTCTGTGAGTAGTGATCAAATAGAGCTGTTTCTGAGGTTTCAGGCTTATTTACTTGTCTTCATCAGAGTAAGTACACAGGGATCACTGATAGTGTGCAAGGGAAACGGGGAAGGGGTCTGGACTATTCAGTGGGAGCAGAGGCAGCATGGCCAGCAGGCATGGGGGTGTTGCTGGAGAGCAGTCGGGGGTTTTAGCAGTCAGCGCGTAGCAGCGATGCTAAGTCAGCCCCAGAGCGGGCCCGGCAGGAGCGACTGAGTGATTGTCAGGTGGGCAAAGGAGGAATGAGGAGAGGGGTGAGGGTGTGATTTCATTTTGGCATTTATCATTGCTGGGAGCAGGCTCAGGAAGGAGCCTCCCCCRGGGCGGATTGGCAGGCTCCTTCACAGCACAGGGCACAGCCAGCTCCCATGGGTCCTCTCCCATGAGGACCAGCCCCTGCAGGACCCTGGGACACGGCACTGCCCGGTCTGGTCTCCCCTCGCCCCACGGTGCAGGCTCAAGTCTCAAGGGGCAGGTTCAGCCCAGGCTGCAGCTCCAGGCAGAGCTCCTGGTTTCTTTTCTTAGGCAGTGTTGAATCCAAAAGTCAGGCTCTCGTGACTGGAGCCGAAAGCCAATTAGCAGCAGTTTAGCTTCATCAACTTCCTGACTGAATGCAAGTTTTAATTAAACATCCCGTTTTAATTAGTCAGGCATCACATACAGTAAGCTTGCCTCAAGATTCAAAGGCTGTAGGTCCTATGCTTTAATTAAAAGAAAGAAGCACATGACTTCAACTCCAGCACCTATGACAGCTYCTCATCCTTTCGAGGGGACAAGCAGAACAGGTGGGAACAGCATCTTTTCTTGCCGTGGCTTATTCCTCTTCTCTTTTACCTGCATATGGATGCTCCAGCATAGGAACTGGCTGCGAGATGACTTGGTTGCAAGGAGAGAAGAAACAGGGACTAGTTGCAACACTTGGGATGTCAGAGCAGGTACTGAGCTCTCAGTGTAATGCTGAGAGCTCTTTTGGGGTGAGTTTTCTGTCCTGGAGTGACAGGGAGCACCTAGCCCATCTGTGGCTGGTAAGGAGGTGCAGTCATCTGAAATCTTAGGTGCAAATGGCCTTTGAAGCAGGCGTGGTCTGCAGCAGCCCAGAGGAGGTAGCTTTCACAGGGCACGCACTTAGAATCATATAATCATTCAGGTTGGAAAAGACCTTTAAGATCATCGAGTCCAACCGTAAACCTAACCTTAAGCTGTGAACTCCTTGCTACAGGACCTTGTGGATGATAAAAGCTTATGTTGGTCCACGAGGAGACAGGACAGTTCTGCGGAAGAGAAATCCGAGGGGGGTTACGCAGGCTACATGAAAGCCACGCCAACCTCATGAGGTTCCTGAGCTGTAAACTGTTGGAGGCTGGAAGAGCACCGTTGTACAGAAGATGCTGCACTGGGGTGTACGTTTGGCCTGACCTTGAACAGAAATGTCCTTTCTTGATCTCGTTTGAATTTGTGACCTTTCACCATCACACACAAGCTTGCTTTCCTGCATGTGGGTGCAGCCCTTGCRGGCTCAGGGCAGGCAGCGCAGAGCTGCACAGCTCCTGGCTGGGCAGGAGCATGGGGAGCGGGGCTTCCAGCTGGCCAGGGGACCAGCTACCCTTGCTGGGCTAGCAACTGGTTTTTGGCTTGCAGAGAAGCCCTCCTCTCCATTGAGCAGAGAAGGAGACTGGCATCTCTCCTGAGTACTCCAGGTACTTTCTCTAGTGTCAGAGCCTGCAAGCGAGTTTGGGTTTGAAATGAGAGCAACTGTTCCTCGCTCTTGTTGGTGGCCAACACTAGCTAACTTCAGACTTTTCCCAGTATGCCAGATGGAGCTGTCACACAGAGCCGGCTCTGCAAATCCAGCATCCAATGCCGAGCGGGACCCGGCGCCTCCTAAAATAACAGGCTCAGCTCCCTCCTCGCCTCAAGGTAAACCTGGAGGAGCTCCATCGCTAGCAGCTGGGTTATATGGTTAAGATGAGAGGAAATGGCCTCAAGTTGCACCGGGGGAGGTTTAGATTGGACATTAGGAAAAATTTCTTTACTGAAAGAGTGGTTAAACATTGGAACAGGCTGCCCAGGGAAGTGGTGGAGTCACCATCCCTGGAAGTATTTAAAAGACGTGTAGATGAGGCGCTTAGGGACATGGTTTAGTGGGCATGGTGGTGTTGGGTTGACGGTTGGACTCAATGGTCTTAGAGGTCTTTTCCAACCTTCATGATTCTATGATTCTATACGGGAGGAGAACCAGACCAGCTCCATCTGAGAGATGATGCAGAGTTTAAAATGGTGCTTTTCTCCGTTTCTTGGAGCCTGCTCAGCCCTACTGAGCCACCAGCCTTCTGCACCCGACTGTGCTCACCCGTGCTCTGGGACAAGGGAGAATCAAAGAGTGACAGAAATCCCTTTGTCAGCCGTGCCTGGGAAGGAGGGTTACAGAGCTATTAGCGAGCACAAAGAGGGGATGGATTCTCTCCTAAGTGCTCCAGGGATAGAGATTTAAATGCTTAGCTCCCATTAATGCTAATGTGAATTACAGAGGTCTCTTCTTACTGCCTTGAAACAAGAGCATTGAAAAAGAGGCCAGCTTTCTGCAAAGAACAAATTCACTTGATTTTAAGATGCTGCTAAATGGGATTTTTCTTCATTTCACACTCATTAATTCCCCTGCCTGTGCTAGCTTGGAGTGGGACTCTGTTCCGGTCCAGCGCATGCGAGCTGGCTGGCCCACTGCACGCTGGAGGTCTCCATCCACCGTCCCCTGCAATGCGGGGGGACGGTGGTCTCCAGAGCGGGGTTCCCAGCCCCGAGAAGCCCCAAAGATTTTGTTTCCACATGGAGAGGCAAAGTGCAACTTTCCAGCTTTTCGCAGGGAGGGGAAATCCCTCCAGCGTGTGTCAGGAATATTAACAGCATCTTGTTTCCTGCGATCTGGTACAGCACCCACAGGAGACAAGGCTTGAGGTCCTTCCGACCCCCTGCTCCTGCGTGGAGGACTCCTCCTGAGTCTCCATCTCCTGTTCCCTCCATGCAGATCACACACTTGTGGGAAACCTGTGACTCTGCCTTCTGTGTCCGGTAATTAAATCCTTCTCCGAAGCAACAGACTGCATTAAAGCTTGGRTTTGCTCCAAGGATCATGGGAGGTACCTGTAGAATTTACGGACCCAATCAGTCATTTAATTTCTCTCCGCAGCCTCTGACTTATTAACATAATAACAGAAACCAGAAGGACTTTGTTTTTCTGTGGCATACGGTTATGAATCACGTTGTCACTGCGCCTGCAGCGCTGCCCTTAATGAATACATTCAGGCGTGCCCACGAGTCCCTGCGCACATTCCCATACGYGCTCCGTTGTCGTATAGCATTAATTAACCTTGTTTAATGGGCTAACCGTGATGGTTTGCAGCTCTGAGTCCCCAGCGGGGTGACTCTTGCCGTAAGCAGCAGGGATGCAGCAGGAGAGCTGGGCAGATGTTTGTTTCAAAGGGGATGTGTCCAGGAACGTGTCTCTGCTCCGGGAGAGCCTCGGCGTCAGGGGGACCCTTCCTGGAGATCGGCATGAAGGTCATGCCGATGAAAAACCAAACCTTAGAGCTCCCTTTTCTGGTGAGGAGCCTGTGGCCACCCATGCATAGGAACTTGAAAACACCCCGACTTTGCGCAGGCGATGCTAGCTCTTACTGCCCATCACTGTGAGCTGGGCAGGCCAGTGTCAGCACCCCAATCTCCATGCCGGGGACGAGGGACGGGGCAGGGTGTCCACTGTGCACCTCATCAACCTTATGATTATGGAAAAAATAAAGTTTCCTGACTGGTTCATAAACCTGCCCCCCACAGGCACTGGTGGCATTGAGAACATCTCGAGCAGAGGGAAGGGCTGAGCTGAGGAGGGGGATGCAGTGCAAGACCTCGAGGAGGGAGGCTCTGAAGGAGATGGACCATCTTTTTGTGGACTTTTTATGGCTGCGCCTTGGAAGCCGTTGCACTGTGAGACTGGGGGTGTCCGGGGTGAAGGAGCTGCACAGGGACAGTGCACACCGGCATTGCAGAGCTCTTATTAAATTTTAAGAGCACATTTAAAATGCTTTCCCATTGGGAAAGCCTCAAAGAGTTATGTTGATATTAAGATCCCCTTTCTGAAATGTATGTTGATAGAAAAAAAAAGCCTTCCAAAGACTTTATTAAAGGAGAAAACCCACCATGCTGCAATTTTAATGAGGAGCTTGTAAACATAACAAACTCCCACTGATTTTTGCTATTAATTGCCTGTGTTATCGAAGACCAGGGCCCTGCAGCGCTCGGTTCTCAGCAAACYGCCTTGCCGGGCTTAAGACATCTTCCTAAATCCGGGAGGGCTGGAGCCGTGTGGGGGCTGTGAAGGGCAAGCGTGGGGCAGGGCGATGGAGGCTTTTGCAGGAGCACAGCGGAGAGGATGAGGCAGGGCTGGGTCATCCCTGCGGTGCGTGGGGCTGCCAGCGCCGCGGGGAGCAGCTCGGGCTCCGACCTCGGCTCTCCTCCAGCCTTTGCTCGGGGAGGCGAGGGAGGAGAGATGGGGAGGTCCTGCTGAGCTGACTTAGCAATCCCATTTTTATTAGAGATGCATTCGCTGATTAGCTCCACATCCTAATGACTCGGGCACGATAAATTACAAAGGAAATGCAGAAATCACTAGGGTTATATTAACATCTCCTGGGGAAGCAGCAGTAAGGTCATTTTCTGGGCCATTAAATGGTTGCCATTCGTTTGTTACCTCGTCTCTTCGATAGCAATTCTTTTTTTCTTGATTTCAGCCCAGCGCCATCTCAGCAGGCGCTGCGCTCCGGTGACCTCGCATCCCTTCTGCACCATCACTCCCCCTGCTCCCCTCTCCCATCTCACCTCCTCCCTCTCCCCGTGCCAGCATCCGGGGGAGTACAGCACAACGGGGCAGGTGCCAGCCCGGTGCCAGGGTCCTGACCACAGGAGGGACGGTCACATTAGGTGTTTGGAGGTTTGGGGACATCAGCCATCTTCTGGGCCCCCTTCTGCGTCTGCCACAAAGAAAAATCACACCTCAAAACCTGCATGGTGTTTGCAGGCATTTTGCAACCCACAGAAGACGCAAAATCTCTCCCAGAGGTAAATTGTCACAGGTGATTTGCCCAGCTCTTAAGATAATAACTCTTACTGAAATCACAGCAAAAGGGGAAGATTTGGAGTTAATGTTTGGAAGGTGCCAGGAAAATGAAAAAGCACAAGACGTGATCATTATTATTACCGTTTCATGCAGCTCAGCTCAGCACGGGCTGGAGCAGGCTGTGGGTGTGCACTCCCACCCCTAGCACCAGAGGAGGAAGGGGCAGTCAGTATTTTGCATGGTGGTGGAGGACCCTGCTTTACCTTAGCTTTCAGGAGGGATTGGGAGATTTTCAGTCTGATTCAGGTGGCCTAACCTGTGCCCTTTTGCTGATCATCCTCAGCAGACGTGGGTCAGATCCTACAGGATTTTTGGTGTCTGGCTCCCTGGAGAGCACAGATCCAAGGGAGGTATTGACTGGCTCACTTTGAGACCCAGGATGGATGTGGCTTGTCTCTGAGGACCCAGGGAAGCCTGTGGAGAAGGTGGACACTGAATATCTGCTTCCCAAACCCAGGGCATCTGTGATGATGGCCAACCCTCCTTTTCCTCCCCTTACACTCAGGGCAGCAGGGGCAGGACACCTCGGTGGGTTGCTGAAGGCTGCACACCCCAGGAAGGTGGTGCTGGGCTGCAGTCCATCCCCAGCRGGCTGGGGCATCAGCTCCTCCAGCACAAGGATGAGTCCAGGACGTGGAAATGACCCTGCTCTTTCTTCCCCCTGCAGAGCCAGCTTTCCCAGGCCCTGAACGGGTTGTCAGACAGAGCCAAGGAAGCAAAAGAATTCCTCGTCCAACTCCGCAACATGGTGCAGCAAATCCAGGTACTGTGTCTCCTGGCTGAGGAACAGCCCCTTCCCATGGGGATGAGCTGCTCTCTGCAATCCTCTGCCCCATCTCCCTGGCTTGGTTTGGTGGGTGCTTTCCCAAAGGGGCCCACTATCAGCACCTGCCTTTTCATATTACCCCCTGCAGCCCTCCCAAAAACTGCTGCTGCCAAAGCTTCCTGTGTCATGGAGTGAGCAGCAGAGACCCCAGCCCTTCCCACCTCTGCCATAGGCAGATCCAAGGATATGGCAGGACGGACCAAACCTGTTCCTCACCTGCCACCACCACATTTGCCATGAGCCAGAGGTGTAAGCACCCAAGTGCTAATGGTATGGATGTGTGTGTTGCAGTGGTGCAGCTGCACATATAAAAATGGCCCATGTGGTATCATAAAAAAAATCAGCTTTCCCAATTGCAATGGAGACGTGCCCTGGGCTGTGATGCTCTGCTCTGACCCGCAGGAGAACAGCGTGGAGTTCGAGGCCTGCCTGGTGGCCCAGTGTGATGCCCTCATCGATGCCCTCAACAGAAGGAAAGCCCAGCTGCTGTCCCGGGTCAACAAGGAGCACGAGCACAAGCTGAAGGTGAGCCCCTATCCACCAGCTGGGGTGGTCAGAGAGCTTTCTGCAGGGTTGGCACCGGACGGAGACGAGGACCGTGATGCTGTTTGTTGGGGTGAAGTGCCGTGGGAGGAGTGGGGAGGTCACTGGAAAGCTACTCTTGTTTTTCACATTAGCTGAATTCCGTTTTGCTGCAGATGCCCAGCTCGCTCCCAGTGTGACAGGCCCTGAGCAAAGTGCTGCTTCCTCCAGGTGGTGGTTCCCACTGAATTACCCCATTACTGGGCCAAATAGTAGTCATTAGGTCAGCAAAGCCATGTATACAGCATCCACAGGCTGGAAAAGGACCTTGTTCATGCCCCATGTTGCTTCCAAGCTACTAGCATGATCCTGCAGGATGCTGAGTGCCTGTAACTTCTGCTGGCTTCAGCTGAAGTCCTGGGGCACTTGGTGTCATGAGATGCCAGTTTTGTCATCAGGCAGGAGCAGGAATTGCTCTGTTTTCTGTGCGTGGTGAGCACCTCATGGCCTCAGGGTGATGGTTGCACTGAGAGGTGAATTGTTGGCACTGCGGGAGCTGAGATGCAGCTCTAGATGTGAGCGTTGAGGTCAGCTGTGAGAACGGGCTCCTGGCTTGTGTCGTTCCTGCAGTCACTACACTGCGTCTTTTCAGCTGGTTTGGGGCTGAGAAGGGAAGCCAAATCTCACCGGGGACCGGTGGACCGGGTGTAGCAGTGCCCAGTGTCTGTTGGACAAGGTAGTTGCACCCTGGCCATCACTGATATGGGCCAGGTGAGGCATTTCACACCAACATCACTTTGTGCTTCCAGGGTCCCTCTTCCAAGGGCATTTCAGTGCTTGGGCTAGAAACATCTGTATCTCTTCTCTGGCTCCACTTGCATCCCCTCTGGTCTTGCTTTGGGCCATCCAGGAGGCTCCCAAAGGGATTCCTGGACCTGCCTAAAATGAGGGAGGAGGCCACCAGTCTCTGGTCTGCCTGCAGATGATGGGCACCACAACACGAGGGCTTGTGAGCGCTTCCATCGGGAGATGGACAATAGCAGCTTTGTGGGACCAAGCCCAGCATCAGTGCTCGGTGTCTGACAATAAAGCGCAACCCCAAACAGGCATGCCACGCCGCCAGCCTTCTTCTAGGCACAGAGAGGACCCCCATTGCCTGGTGGGCTCTCTTTCCCTCTTCCCCTTCAGGGCATGATTAATTAAACTCACAAAGCCAGGCAGCACAAAGCAATTTCCCTGCTCAGCATAACCCGCGGAGGCCTTTCACTTTTTGGCCGGAGGAAGGGAACTGCATCCCACTGCTTGCTCTTACCGTATTGCCTGTCCCCCCAGCATGTGCACACGTACATCCCACCCCCATCCACCCTTGTTACGAGCCGGGCTTTGTCATTAGGCAGGCCTGGCCCTTAAAAGAAGAAACAGCCCCTGGGTTTCAGACTGGACTCTGTTAAAATCAGCCCTCGAGCCTCCCTCCCTGAAGGACTAAGCTCTTGCAGCTCCCCACGCACCGTGGGAAGGGAGCTGCACGGGCAGGAAGGGCTCCATGGCACTGCGTGCTCCAGCAGACGTGGCACACGAGCCTGCATCCTGTTATCAGTAGCATCACAGCAGCTAGTGTTTAAAATCCAGAAGCTGCTCCCCTCTGCTCTGCAGCCGGTGGAGTGTTGGCCAGATTTTTAGCCTGAAATTATTTGATTTTCCCTTTCAGTTCTTGYGGGGGGGCAGGGAGGTAGGTAATAAATGCAGCTGTGCTGCCTTGGCCTTAGCCTTGTATGGGGAGAGTCATGCAGCACTGACCCACCCGAGTGCCAGCTAGGGTCTTGCACACTGAAATTTGCCTCCCAGGGCTTCAGCATCATCAGGCTGGGACACACAGCCTTGGCACGCAGCCCAGGTGAATGCACATCCTTCCCCTTTGGCTTGGGGATGGGGACAGAGAGGGTCTTGCCTGCTTTCATGAGCTGTAGACAGGACAGGGGGTTTAGGAGAGTCTCAGTCCTGTTGGGTACCTCCGTGTTGTCCTCCTTGTGCACGCACAGGGTCCGCAAGCCACACCAGGCCACCGAAGCGAGCGTTCACCACCAACCCTGCAGCCTGGTCCCCTGCGCCCCACTCCCTGGCACTGCTACTGTCCCCATGTGCTCTGTCACCCAGGGGAAGGGGCTGCCCAGGTCATCGCTGCGTGGGGCAGTTTCCCCTTTGCCCCCTCCAAGGAACCCCCTGGACAAAGGAAACAGCCTTTAGGACAAGAGTCTCAAGTTGCACCAGGGGAGGTTTAGATTGGATATTGGGAAAAATTTCTTCACGGAAGGGGTTGCCAAGCATTGGAACAGGCTGCCCAGGGAAGTGGTTGAGCCACCATCCCTGGGGGTATTTAAAAGATGTGTAGATGTGGTGCTTAGGGACATGGTTTGGTGGTGGACTTGGCAGTGCTAGATTTACGGTTGGACTCGATGATCTTAAAGGTCTTTTCCAACCTAAATGATTCCATGATTCTATGAAAGGCAGCACCTGCAGCTCCAGCTGGGCACGGCCTGGGCCGGCCTCGCTCAAAGGGTCAGGGGAATGCGATGAGACGTGAAAGGGGAGCAGCATTGTGCCTGGAGCAGCTGCCTCCCAACGGGACGTCCTCCCCGCTGCCCGAGGCTGGGGCTGGCTGGGGGGGATAACAAAGCCCCCAGCTTTCTCCCCGAGGCTCTGGAGTGTTGGAGGCATTGCAGAGGGAGCAGAAATCCTTCCAGGGTGTCAGGAATGATGATGTGCAGAGTGTGAGACTGTGCAGCAGAGGGGCCACCTCCCCACCTCCGCCTGCCCCGTCCACAGCAGCATGCTGCGTGCTCGGCGCCGTCTCTTCCTACACATGCCCTGGCACGCACTTTGCACTGAATTTGGACCCATGGTGGGTCCTGCTGCAGGGCCGTGGGGCTTGTCCTGGTTGATGTTCACATTAGGACAGGTCAGCATTGGCTGCTGGCTTGCGGTGATAGCTTCACCCCTTCCCATAGGAGACCAGTCCAGAGCATCCCAGCCTGGCCTGCATGTCCACTTGCCACTGCCATGTCCCCAGAGCAAGTCAGCTGAGGAGGAGATGAGCAGATAGATTGACCGGTGAGACTTAACTGTGCCACCCAGGAGCCCTTTCAGATCCAAACTAGTTGCTCCAGCAGCTGGCGTGGAGCCACAGTGCCCTGGCTGCAGCCGATCTCTCCGTGGGCTGCCCCTCCTGCCTGCTGGGAGGTCGGCTGGCAAGGCACGGTATGGCACCGTGTGAGCAAGGAGGAGAGGCATGGAGGGACAGAGCCTGCCGGCTGGCGCAGTGCCACAGGTGCCTTTCATCGGGGAGCCCAAGTTTCCATTCCCGTGCGGCGCCCAGAGTTGGGCTTGGCTCAGCTTCAGGACTGACCTACTTTGGCGTGACATGTATTTCATGGAGGCAGGCACAAAGCCAGGTCTGCCTGTGGGCCAACACTAATTGCTCCGGAGGGGGAGAGGTTTGGGAGGAAATGAACTTGGAAGGGATGTTTCCCTGCCTTTCCCCAACCTCCGCCTACACTTGGATTCAGATTAAGAACCCGGGCTTTAAAAAATAACATCTGGAGGAGCAGTGGGGCCAGGTGCCCGCTCCACCTCTGGGACAGACCTCCTTGTCTGTCCTGCCTCTCATTGTTGGCCCTGGTTTTCAAAGGACCAGTATGGTCTTCCCCAAGGGCCAGTTTGAGCAGGGGACGTAGAGGCTTCCCTGCAGTGCTGTCCCAGGAAGAAATCTCTCCTTAGTCCACAGTTGACGTGGACTGAGCAATATGTGCACCTCCTTTAAGCTGTCAGCAATGTGGTGGACAGTTCTGGCGTTCTTCTGGCCTTCAGGTCATGGGGTGCCTTTGCTCTGTGATTTCACCATGGTGCTTTGGCTGCAGAGCCCTTGCAGGCAAACAGTGGTTGTCACATTTCCCAGGGGAATTAATTATATAGGAAACGCTCACCAAGGGCTCCTGTCTGTAGCACTGGATCTCCAGAAATGAATTGCTGGTCCATGACCCTTCTTCAGGGGTTACAGTCAGGATTTTCCAGGAAGCCCAAGAGAACTTGGTGTCCCCCATTGGATTAGGTCACTGGTGATCAGGACTGGTGTGAAAGGATGAGAAACAGGACAGAAGCACAGGTTTGGTTTCCTGTACCATACCATTTCTGTACAGAAACACCAGACAGGACACACAGGTCAGGTAAGTTTGTCACAAGGTGCATTATTTCCCGAAGATGCAGATACCAGACTGCTGCTTTCCCTTACAAATCCCTCCATACTCTGCACTATTTTCCCCCTGCCATGGTGTCTGAGCACCTTRGGAAGGTCATTGGCACCAAGAGCTGGGCACTGAGGAGCTCTGCAGAGCTGTGATCAGGCTGCAGAGGATGCCTCTGGTTTTCTGATGTCCCTCAAGCTTTCCACTTGTTTTGTTGAAGAGCTGGATCAAGTCTGTCCTCCGTAGCATCTGTCCATGTGCCATGTTCTCCGGTGGCTCTGCACTGGAGACCAGGTCTCCATATTGCACCTTCCCATGCTTACTGGTGCCTTTGATCAAAACGGGCTTGTGCAAGCCTCCAGGACGTGCTGCCGCCAGCATCGCAGGGGGTTGTTAATGCAGCAGCTCTGCTTTTCCCAGCTCCAGCCTGAGCCTCCTCTCCCAGTAGCCAGAGGCAAATCACCATGGAAACATCCACCTGGAAATGCTCTGCTCAGAGGATGTGCAGCTGTGGGATTCAGCACAATCAAACCATCGGGATCTGTCCCAGGGATTTTTTCCATCTGGGATTTTTCCATCTGGGTTTGCAGCGCTGCGGCAAAGCACAGCAGCACTGCTCCCCGTAACATCGCCCTCCGTTCCCACAGCCGTGCAGGTGACTGTACCTCGGCCATGGTGTGCCTGGGGTGAGGAGGCTCCGTGTCCTCCACGTGACATCCCCGGCAGGACTCATCCCAGTCACTGAGGAGCCAAGGTTCAAGTGAGGTTGAGTGAAAACCAGTTATCTAGCCAAGTACTAAAAAGAGGAGGAAGGTGAGGAATACATTTAAGTAGAGATGAGTGCAGATGTTACTGCCTTCTAGGAGCTGTATTAAGATGTAAATTATAGTTAATGTCATCTTACAGGGAAGAAAAGCTCTTGAAATAAATTTCCTATTTTAAGGTAGTAGTGAACTGCTGTGAGTGTACAGCAAAAGTCCTTTTTATAGGCTGTAATTAGCAGCCAGGTTCTGGCTGTTGCCTCCCTTGGCACCTAAATGGAAAAAAAGACATTTGATAAAAACACCACAAACAAAATGTATGGAGCTGCCCAAATCCCCTCGCCAGCTGAGCCATTAGCCTTTTCCCAGAAGATGCCACCATTCAGTGAGGTGTGTTACCYGCACAGTTTCAGGAGAGGTTTGTAAACTGTCTACCTCCATGCAGAATTCATGGCAGCCTGGTTTTCCTGGCGATCTGGTGAATGCTGCAAGCCTTTCGAGGCCTCCTGAGGCTGCCCCTCAGCCCAACACAGCCTCATTTGCTTGCACAAGTCAAAGGCTTGAGGAACTTCCAAATTTTGCTTTCAGCTCTCGTCATCAAAATACTCTTCATTACTGGGGTAACAGGGAGCTGAGGTACCCCAGGGAGTCGAAATCCCTGATGCATGAGGAGAACCACAGGATGCTTGAGGCCATATGGAAAACTTGTGGGCTTCACTGGCCCCACTGGGTTTAGACCATGCCTTCAAAGGTGTGGGAGATGTTTATGTCTTATTTTTAAAACCTTTCATTCCCCGAATCAAAGCGATTCATGGAGTCTCACTGTTCCTGTCTGCGTCCCATTTCTCTTGTGTGGAGCGCAGAAGCTGTAAAGTCACAAAGCCCCACTAGGTCCCAACCAAAGATCCCTTGTCTTGCCTTGAAAACAGTTTGTTGGTGGTGAAGGGAAACATGGATTTCTGCTGTTGCCTTGCCCGCTGTGTAGGTGCTGCAATTAAACTGCTGTTTCATGCTTTAGTTCTCCAGATTAATAGGGGCTGGAGTGCCGAAGGGGATCACAGAGTTACAGAAGGGCAGGATCACTGGGGCTAAAGGTGTGGGCTGGGACAGAGCCACAGCCACTGCTTTGGGTGCAGTTTCTGAGCACCTAGAGCAGGCTGCCTCCAGTCAGGGTTTGAATGTCCCCAAGGCTGGAGACTCCACAGCCTCTCTGTTCTGGTCTTTGATGACCTTTATGGGGGAAAAAAAGCTTTTACTTATGTTTAAATGGAATTTCTTGTATCTCGGTTTGCACCCACATGCATAAAGATTTACGTAGCCTCAGTGGCAGCCCGCAGCAAGCAATTCCACTCCGCACCAGACCTTTATTAGCAGGGATAATCTGCCAGGAAGCTCGGTAATTACTCAGCCTGGAGCTGCCTGGCGCCAGCCTCACCTCACCCTGCTGCCAGGGAACAGGCAGAGTAGAGGGGCAAAGCCAGGGCTGACATCTCCGTGCCCCAGCTCTCTCCTCCCAGACAGTGCCAGGAAGCCCCGCAGGTCTCACGCTGACACCGGAGCAGTGATGGCAGGTCCCCTTGCCTCACCGGTAACCCCRTCTCTTGGCCAAGCGGGTGCCAGGTGCCGGGGGAGCCAGCCGCCTGTCCAGTGCTGTCCTGGGACACCGTGCCTGTCTTCATCGAGCAAATGYTGTTTCTTGGAGGCTCATGTCTGGCTGGCAGTAGCAGATGGCAATTCTGCTGGTAATACTTCGAAAGCATCTACTCAGGCAGGGAGAGGCTCACAAATTCATTATCCTGGGCAAACCAGACAGAGATTTAAGCTGCAAAGAAGATAAGAAGATTGTTTTACCAATCCCATCTTTGCTGTCTTCCTGGAGGCATGTGCATTTCCCCGGAGAGGGGTCTCACATGAAAGAAGGGGGCTGCTTTTCTGGGCGTTCAGGGTGTGATCCCCACTTGCCCATCTGCAGCCCAGCAGGCAGGGAATGGCTCTGGCTCGGTAGTTGGCAGTCAGGATATGCTCTAACAGCAAGGTTAGAGCCCGCAGGCTGGTCTCATCTCACACTCAGTGGTAACACCACGGTCTGCAGCTGAAAGACCCTACATCCATATGGCTGACAACCCTTGCAAGAGCAGAACAACTCCCCAAGACCCTCTCTCTGGGCAGAAGAGATCAAATTAATGCAAGGGGCTGCTTTGCGTTGCATGGCAGGGGCTGCAGGTTGATGCAAGGCTTTGCACCCCAGCTGCACCTTCTGGATCCCACCCTGAAGGACTGACCATCCCCATGGAGAAAGGAAGTCCAGGGGCTTGCCCACGCTTTCGGAAGAGGTCAGCGTAGGAGTCCAGATCTCCAGGTCTAGCTGCTGCCTCTGCTCCATCCCAGCAGACCCATTCCAGTGCACTCAAGTGTTAGAAACTGGCACTGAATGAAGTCTTCCCTCTAATGACAGCGTTTGAGGCCAAAACCGGTGTGTGCCTATCATGCTGCTCGCTAGCCCCATCTCAGAGCAATCCAGCATCTCTGCAAGCCTCCGTACACACGTCTTGATCCGGAGGAGCAATATGGGAGCTCCCCCTGCTGCCTTGTCCGCCCTGCACATGGGGTGCACTGGCTGCAGCCCCCTCCCCAGCGCCCGGGCTTGCTCCGGCCTCTCTCTGCCACAGGCTGGAAACATCAGGCTGGGATTGCTAAAAGCAACCTCAGGGGTGGCTCTGCAAACAGCAACTCCCTAAAAAAAAGGAGCTGGCTAGGAGGGTGCTTCATAGCATTTCACAGAAGCAGATATGTTGTCCCAAGCTGCAGGACTGGTGATTCTTTTCTTCCTGTTAGGTGATTAAGTAGAGGTGATTAAATTATAATTAAGCGACACATGATGTGATTGATTGCCCTGCAGGAGTTATCGCCCCCCTTGAAACCCAGGTTCATTCGCTGCAGGAGGCTGACATGTGCTTCGTTTCACCTCCCCGTCCCTCGAACCATAGGGATGCTCACAGGAGGAGGTGCTCCTCAGCCCAGGGTGGTCATTCGAGCGCAGCTGTGCCTATGGAGCAATGGGCACACAGGCACTGGGATTCACCAACTGCGGTGCTGAGGACACAACTGTGCTTTCAGAAATGTTAATCACTGCTTATTGCAGTCTTTTCCATCACACTGCAGCTGCAGATGCTGATGCGAAGCTTGTCTTTACTGTCTGTAACATCCTGAATAGCTGTGGTCTCTAGAGCTGCATAGCTTTGTTCAGTCCTAGTGAAGAACTTTACACAGCTTTAAAGCTCTTGCAGACAAAAAAAAAATTATCTGCCATGGGCACGTTCCTCTAAAGCATAAAATCTCTCTTCCTGAGCCGCTCTGCCAATCTCCCATCCACTGCCAGGTGCATCTCTCTGTTCTGCTGAAGAAATCCTGCTGACGCCGTGTGCAAACCTGCACCTTCTCCTTCTGCAGGGATTCAGCGTGAGGGAGCACCTTGCAGTTGCTCTGAGGGACCAGCCAACCTTCAAATACACCCTCGCGGTATCGGAACCTGAACCCCGTCCTCCCAGCTGTGTTTCAGGGAAGGTCAGCAGAGCCCGCAGGCACCGGGCAAACCACACGCTTGGTTGTACTCCACTGCTGGGATGCTGAAACACGTTCCCCTGGGGGAACCATCCGTGGGTGCAAGAAGACGTGCTTTAGCGTGCAGCCTGGGCAGCCCCAGGCAGAGCTTGGCATGCTGTAGAGAGCCCTGCCACAAGGTGTGCAGGATTTATCTCCTCTCACTGGCACACCTCTCCCGCTGAGCTCATCCCCGGACTCCTGCTGCAGCCGGTGGAGAAGATGAGGCAATTCTGTGGCGTGGTCCATCTCAGCTGATGGGCAGATGAGCATCTCAAACAGATGATTAGTCAGAACTGAAGCTGAGGGAGGTGGTGTGTTCATTCCTCTTGGAAATACTAAAATACCAGGCTCTCTCCTCACGGTTGGGTGGAGCTGCCCCAGAGCCAACCCCGCAGCCCAGCTCCACGCTGAGGATGGATAGGGCAGCCCCACGGAGGCTGCAGCAGCAGCTGTGTATCTATGGAGGTAGGCATTTGCTTTGCATGGAGTTCATAAGCTGTCATTTGGAAGCTGCCTTAATTAAAGACAGAGCAAGGAACTACCCTACTGCTTTGAATAATTACGTGGGTTAATAATTTTGAGCTAAACAAGGCTTGTTGTTGTTCACCAGGTTTTCAAAGGTCTAGAATTCAGTGTATGAGTCTTGGCCAGTTCTGCCTTTTTCTCTTCCCTTGAGTCTCCCTTCGCGTTGCCCTGACCCTGTCCCTGCGCCCACGCAGCACCGAAGCCTGTTTGCTCCTTGACACCCAAACCCCCAGCTCCCAGCAACGCTGTTCTCCTTGTCCCACTGCAGGTGGTGCGAGACCAGATTTCTCACTGCACGGTCAAGCTGCGCCAGACCACGGGCCTGATGGAGTACTGCCTGGAGGTCATCAAGGAGAACGACCCCAGTGGCTTCCTGCAGGTTGGTGTGGAGCTTCTCACATCTGGGCTACGAGGGGAGTGGGAAAGGCATTGCACAGATGAGGGCCCTGGGGTAACGCAGCAGAGTTGGGGGAGTTACACTAAGGATGATGTCCCCAGCTTTTCCAGCCATAAAATCAAGGGCCAACCTCTCATCACCTCCAAGTCACAGCAGGGCAGAAGCAGAACCAGGCCAGGGACATTTTTTACTCTGACCGGAGGAATAGAGGGTTGCAGCAGACGGTAGTRTATCTCTGGAGCATTGATCATAATGTGCTGTCTTGTGGTTCTCCAGCGAGAGATGGACATACAGTACTTGAGAACTGCATCCCACCGTTCATTCYTGGGCTGGTGCCTTTGGTACTAGACCCTGCCTTTAAAATAGTCCCCAAAGCTCCTGGGGTCCCTCTGCCAATCTGAGCCTGCAGCAAAGGGTGATGCTAAAAACCACGTGTGGTTTCCAAGCCTTTGGCAGTCAGGGACAGAAGTGGCAGCCTGGGAGGAGCAGGGAAGGTGGAGAGCAGGGTAGGGACAAGGCACAGCACGCAGCCCAGGTGGCCCTTGGTAGCTGAGGCTGCTCCTTGCTACCAGATCTCCGACGCTCTCATCAGGAGAGTGCACTTAACCGAGGACCAGTGGGGAAAGGGGACGCTCACACCCCGGATGACCACGGACTTCGACCTGAACCTTGACAACGCCCCTCTGCTGCAGTCCATCCACCAGCTTGACTTTGTGCAGATGAAAGGTAAGAATATTTCCAGTGCCTTTCAAAAGCCTGTTTCTGCTCATGCTGAGTGCCTCCATGCAACTCATCACAGGGAACGGGCAGCAGAAGACAGTTTCTCATCTTCTCCCAGCAAGATTGGGCACCCCAGACCCAGAGTTATGCCCGTTCCTGTGTATTTTGCACCCCTGGGCCGGCCATCTGCCTCCCTGTCTCCGATCCCTGGGCAGCTGTGTGCCAGATCAAGGTGCCGAGAGCTTAGTTTTGCCTGGCAGTGCTTTAGAAAGTGCTCTGCAGTGCCAGGAGAGCCAGGCTGATCCCTGCTCAGCTGGTGGAGGTTGGGACCAGGGTCTTGGGAGCAGCACAAGGCACTTCCCAAACCTCTGCTCACACATGCTCGCTTGCTCAGTGCTCAGTAGCGTCTGGCATGGGCCAGCTAGCAAGCTGCCTGCTGCGGGCAGCCACCTTGTCCCTCCAAACACAAAGGCACAAGGAGCCACGCCACTTAGCTCAGGGTCTTTCCTCCCTCCCTTCTCCTCCCTGTTGTTTTAGACCTTCATTTCAATTTTAATTTCCTCCTCATTCTCCGTTCCCTCTGTGCTCACTCTCCCGTACCACGGAGAGCCACTGCATTTGCATCRTTTTGCAGGAAGCAGAGAGCCGCTGCAACCTGTGAGCAATTTGCAACTTGGTAAGCCCTGGGAAGCTGACAGAAGATGCAAATGGGCCGTGACGTTGGGACTCAGGAAGACATTGAATGTAGGCCTGTACCTTCAGCTGGTGCAAATGAGCTGCCTGGAGCAAAGGCCACCAGCTGCGGGTCTGGCATGGCTCTTCATTGCCGTCATGGCTGGATTTCCTGACTGAGGAACCATTTGCACACACTGGCATTTCTCAGTGGTCAGACACAGGAAGGCTGTTGACCACGCGCTTCCTCTGTAACGATAACRAGTGTCTTCAAATAATGGCCCTGCTGGTATTTGCTGCAGTGAGAGGGGTGCGTTGGGCATGGCTGCTGGGAGCACTCGTCGTTGCTCATCGTTAGCCAGTCCGTTAATTTGAAGTGTCAGTAACATTTTTTGATAGCGAGGGGAGCCAAACGCAGCGAGGGCTGGATTACTGTTTTGCTTACACACAAGTCGTGGAGACATTAGCATGTTCCTGCCCTCCCTTCTTTCAATTTAGCCCGGAGGGTTATTTTTAATTGATAAGATCAAATCTGCTGCTAGTTTAGCTGCCTGCCCTCCTCTGTGGAGGCAGGGCAGAGCTGACATAAGCTGTCCTCTCGTCGCAGCCTCACTGTGGAAATAAGTTGATGTTTTGTAGATTTTGCAGAAGGTTGGGTTTGGATCCCAAACACGTGTCGGAGCACTGGGGGAGGCAGGACAACACCAGAGGTCTTGATAAAGAGCAGAGGTGAGCAATAGGTACAGGGCATCCCACATCCATTGCCAGCACTTGCTGGGCATGAGCAGCATCCCTTCTGCTGTATTAGCTGTAACACGAGGTCTTTYTCCACTCGGTTTCTCCAGGCCTTCAGCCTGGTGGTTCCTGCTGAGGATCCGATCCAGGAGGTGGAGGAGTTGCAAAGGGAGATGGTGAATGGTGAACCTTTGCCAGTGAGTCCATCTTTTCTCTCCCGGGCTCCTCCACATCTTGTCTGGATTCTCCATGTCTGTTTTTTCACTGGCTCTTGTCAGACTTTGGGCAGTGAGGATGAGGACGGAGGGAAAGCAGCTCTGTTGAGAGGAGGTTTGGGAGGGCTCTCCCTGGCCAAGGGATGGGATGTGTCTAGCGGACATTCCCTTTCCCGGTCATGCTGTCACCYCTCCATGCTTTGCAGAGCAGAAGCGGGCTGCATTACATACCTGCAGATGCCCAAATACAGCAGTTGGAGCAGAAAAAGCCCTGGCAGTCCTTTATGTCCCCTATGTAGCTGATGGGAGGCTATAGGGTGCACAGCCTCCCAGCTTCAGTTCCAGCGGCGTGCAGAGGCTGAGGACAGGGACTGTCTGGTGCTTGTTTGGAGACCTCTCTGAAACGTGCTTGTGCCTCTTCTGCCTCCCCGGGAGGTGTTCAGCAGCAAGAGCTGTTTGCTGGCTGAGCTGACAGAGGGGGCAGCCCTGGGTGCCCCATGGGAACCCCCGGAGTGGGTGCTCTGCTTGGGACAGCGTGGAAGGACCCTGAGCCTTTTTTGGCAGGTCAAGGGCTATCATTCCCTAGCACTAAAACAGCAACGTTGAGMGACACTCATCTCTTCACCAAGTCTGCAGTTCGTGCGATCGCCTCCCCTTTCAGGACAGACTCTACCATGGCAGAAAGATCAGGCGCTCCCTATTCTGCAGGGCCTGAGGTTCATCTCTGCTGCTCTGGCATCACTTGTTTTGTTGCAGTGAATTTGTGTGGTGGAAAAGCGGAGCAGTGCTTGCTGCTGGATTGTAGATAAGGCCAGGCCCACGGCTGCAGCCAGCTCTGCAGAGTGTGTCTGGGAGGGTGTCCCAGGTTTGGGACCAGCTGCTGTGAAGAGTCCAGGTAGTTCTATACCAGGTATATTGTTGTGCTGCCATATTTCACCAAAATTCATTAGAAAACAGGAAAAAAGCAGAGAAGCTCTGGGGAAATCTTAGCTTCACCAGGCTGCGGGGTGGAGGAATTTGATGGAGCTTGTTTGGAGAATGTTCCTTTCTGCTTCCTCCCCACCTCATACTCACGAGATCGCAGTTACATCCCTTGTGCCGTGCTGGCTTCCAAGGCAATAAATGCATCCTCCATGCTCCAGCTGAAACGTGCATGCCGCGGCTATCCCCCGGCTCCTCCTCTGTGGTGCTAGCAGCCAGGGTTACACTAATTTGTGTTTAGTTTCCTCCCCAGTGCCGGCCCCCCCGATCCTGCAGCTAGAGGAGTGTTGCACCCACAACAACAGTGCTACCTTGTCCTGGAAGCAGCCCCCCTTGTCGACGGTGCAGGTGGAAGGCTACATCCTGGAGCTCGATGACGGCAACGGCGGCCAGTTCAGGGTAGGTGCTTGGAGCACGAAGCCAGTCCCRGCGGCAAGGTGTTGCTCCTGGTTCCAGTATTGCCCTGCCATGAAGTGACCAAAGAGTTCCCCAGACTTTTTGCAAGTCCCCTCCTTCCCTGGAAACATGAGACTCACTGCTGGGGTGTCCAGGGAAGCCGACGGTGCAGACAAGCTGCGGGCTCTTGTGGGGTTCAAGGTTATTTGAGGGGGTGGAAATACCTTCCCAGTGACCAAAATGACTTGCAAAGAACACATTTGAAGCTCCGTCTTTTTAGGTTGCTAAATATTTCATGCAAGGTATGCTAATTGCCATGAAAGGCTCACGGTTTGCCAGCTGCCAGCAAGCAGAGGTGTTTAAGGCCTGAGGGCTTTTAAATTGCTGTAATTACACAATTAAAATATGATTTTTCTCTGATCCGACACGCTGATAATTATCCTGGCGTGTTCAYATCCACCGAGAGCAGGCGCAGGGACCAGCCCATTGCATTTTCTGAATTCATCCACAAGAAACACAGGCAGGCAGGAGCCAGAGCAGAGTTGAAGCAGAAGAGGGGTGATGCGGGTGGGATCTGGAGAGAGAAGGGAGCAGGAGGCTGGGTGTGGGGAGGTCAAGGCTCAGCACARCCACCCCGGCAAGGTGAAGGCGATTCCCCAGCACGCCAGTCTTCTCTCCTCCCACCAGCAGTGGGAAGGGACTTGGATGTGCATGGTGTTCCTGCTGCTGGGCTTATAGAGGGCTGCTCCAGCCGATGGGACACGGCTGGTGCCACGAAGGGGAATGTCGCTGGCTTCTCAAATCACTGAGTCGTTGTCCTGCCCGAAAGCAGCGAGTTGACCAACCGTGTCAGGCAGCGATTTGCCCAGCGATCTGGGAATGCCGACTGTCGTACAGGTGACAGTCYGTGCCGAGAGCAGGTCAGTGTGTAGCCCAGCCTGTTAGCTACCTCCCACACAAACAGGCAGGAGAGATTGGAACGGTGTCCTGAGGCAAGAGGACTCAGCCTTTGGGCATCAAGCCACAAAGGGACTCCTTGCAGTGAGTCTGGGGTGGTGAAGTGGGAGCTGTGCTCTCTCATGGGGTGCCGGCTGCGGGAGAGCTCTGTGGGGGTGCTGGAGCCCAGGTAGATCAGGGCCACCTTAGCGTCCCATCACCGATCTCACTCGGTTCATTAGGACACCTACATTGTGCTCTTTGACCCCGAGCACTGACTCGTCGCTGTTCCCAGGTCCCCTGCAGCTTGGGCTGCTCCCAGCCCTGGTCAGGGTCTCAGGAGGGGTGGAAGCCATCATCTCTGCTCTGCAGGGGAATGTGCAGGCACCCCTATAAACTCTGGGGACATGCACCCATCTGCGAGGAATACTGTGTTCAGTTTTGGGCCCCTCACTGCAAGAAGGACATTGAGGTGCTGGAGCGTGTCCAGAG